>WUAM01000179.1:32429043-32443659 GCA_024336885.1 Actenoides hombroni
AAACAACAACAACAACCACCCCACCACCACATGCCAGACTTCTGCATCCCTCCGCTACTAGATGTTAAAAGGTGGTTGAAATTATCTGCATTATCAGAGTATCAGTGATAAAGCATGCCACTGAACTATACTTTATTGATTTTAAATGGCTATGTCAAAGATTCTCTTGATTGAGGGACAATGAAATAGATATTTAACAAGTGATTATTCCTTGTGGAATGTTTACCAAAACCAAATGTAAAGCAATATCCATTGCAATAACATTCTTTATGGAAGTATCTCACTTGTATAGGCATTACTCATTTATACTTTTGTTCCATCTCAAACCTTTCCAATAGATTTCTAGGAAAAAAAAAAAAATAAAATCCAAGTTGCTTTGAAAAGAACTACTACTAACAGCGACAGGAAAATAAATACACCGAAATATATAGAGATGTTCTATCTCTCTCAAGTCTTTTTGAGAATTACCAATCTGTTTCTGTCTCTTGTTCTGTCTGATGTTGATAGATTTCCCTTGTAAAACAGGCTCCCAGAGCCTCCAGAACCAAATCATACTTAAAACCCAAAGCAATCTCCAAGGAATTAAATTTAAGATGTCTGAGCAAGCACAAATTCTAGACCAAATTCTACACTACTTTGAACAGAATCAGGCCCAAAGAGCAGTGAAGCCCCTTCTTACACATGGGTTGGCACCTGGGAATGTACCAGATACCTTCACATTCTATTTGATGGCTGTTATTAGTATCACAGATTCATAAGTAGATTCAAGAGTGCAAACCAAGATATTTACAAAGTCATACCTGGAGATATGTATTTAATTATAATTAAAGATCAATAACAAAAGATATACTTCCAGCTACTAGAATGATAACTGTAAAATCCATTAGAGCAATCTTGCTACATACCCAACACAAAACAGACAGCAGGCCAAAAATAATTTCAATTTTAAGATTTGTCCCTCAGCTAGAACTAAATATCTAGAAAGATCAGATAATCTGACAAATTCAGGAAAAGTAACAGACATAAATGTCTGTTGCTCTAGGGCTTTCCTTTTCTTGTTTATTTGTTTGGGGTTTTTTTAGTATGATTTGGTTCAGGAGGTTCTGGGAGCCTGTTTTACAAAGGTAATCTATTAATATCAAACAGAGCAAGAGACAAAAAAAGATTGGTAAATCTCAAAACAACTATTTACAAGGTAGGTATATTTTTGTATAAACCAAATGGGCTGGTTTTCCATTTTCTCACTTTGGACTGCACAAAGGAAGTTAAATTCTATTCATATAATTGCTTGATCTACTTGGCTTCTGGATGTGTCTGAAAAGTAGTACTGATGATAAAAACCAAAACTCTTTAAATTTCTCTCCTCTAAGAAACCAACTGACCAGTATTAACACTTTGCCACACAGCTACAGCTTTCCAGGAGTTGATAGTGTTGAAAACTAGATGAAATGGGAAACAGCCTCATCTGCTGGTTTCAGGAGATACTATCAGGTGTCTACACAGTTTACTACTTCCCTCTTCCCCCCTCCTCTCCACTTAATCTCCCACACTTCAGACAGTAAAATCTACAGGATCAGGTTTCACCTTTTTTCCCCCCTGCCCCGTTGCACTCTATGCAATAGCAGTAGCAAAAACATTTGCACACACTCCTCAGTCAACTGGAGATCTTAGATAATTAATTAAAAGGAGAAGCTCTGAATCTACTTTCTAGCTCCCTTTCATTAATAAAGACAGACATGGTTAAAAAGATTGCTCAAGGACTTCCCACTAATCAAAGTTTCTTGTAATTTTACTTACTAGTGGTTCCTGATCTGGTATTCCATGGGACTCTTTCAAACGGAAACATTTGATGGAGAATTTTGCTGTTCTTTTTTTGGTTTAAAGGTTATTTTAAAAAAGAATTTGTAAAAGAAGACTGTTGAAAAATATGCTGGTTTATTTAATAAAAGATTATTTTATTTATTGAGAAGCATTAGCATTAAAACAATTGTGGAGAATTTAGTGGGAAACAACAAGGGATAACAGGTCACCCTGAATTTAAGGATGTATCTTCTGCTGGTTTTTGAGTCTCAATGAGATTAAAATCTAAACGTCTGCTAATGTACACATGTAATATTAATGTTGACATGAGCTAATTTCTGAGGGACTGACTTTGCAGTGTCAGTATTCTTACAATATTCACTTAAAAAACAAGAACAACAACAGAACAACCCCCAGATAGTTATGTGTGTTCTTAAAGTGTCCCCTCCTCCTTTATCTGCTTTTACAGACAAACTGCACTCAGGGTCCCGAGTGCATGGCCAAACCACCTGGTAATAGCCCTGACCACACTCCATCCATCTTTCTCTGCAATCCTCCTGTGCCAGCTCTCCCCAGCACTGCTGAAGTTTCAGTGTAGTTCTGATAGATAGAGCAGCTGGGTGGACACCTGTGAGAAGCCACATTTGGACCTTTGCCACTGGCTCAGGAGCCGCACATCAGGTCAGGTCCTCACGCCTACCCCAGCTGCACTACAGCAGTCAGGGAGCAAGCAAGAGCGGCTGCTCAGCAAGGGAAGGTTGGCCACAGTGACAGCAAGGCACCCTGGCAAGGCACCGCATTTGGGCTGCATTCCTGCAGTACCTGGACAGGAGGAGCAGAACAGGTCTAGGGACAGTGACCAGGGGTGACCCAAGCCACCTGCAGTGATCAGGCAGTTCAAGGTCAAGCCAGGGAGTCAAGTAACCAATGCAAGATACCAGATCAGGCACAAGTAAACTTACAACTGAACCCATCATGTCTCTTCCCTCCTGCACTGTCCCTCTTCTCCCTTTCCAAACAACTGGTCATTACCTTTACTGCTGTTACATGTCTTACACACAGGTTCCCTTACTTGCCAAGGCCAGGGTATCCTATGAGTAAGTATTTTCCATATCCCTGTGCGGTCTCAGCCTCATGTTCCCTCAGGACACAAGTCTAAAGTTAATATAGTTCGGTTTGCCAAAGTTAAAGCTTTTCTAATGATTCTGTCATTATTCCATTATCTTGATTGCAGAAAGTATTTTAAAGAACATGGATCACTCAGGTTACTTAAATTACTTTGGCTTCACAATTCCATACTTCCTTTGGACAAGACTGATTTCATTCATTCTTTTTCCAAGGGCGAACTGATTCCAGTTCCCATTCAAATCAGAAGGCTCAGCATTCACCTAACACTTCTGAAAGTCAGGCCACTACGTTTCAATGTCTGTGCTGGGATGTACAGGAGGAGGTTAAGAGCCGATGGAAACAAACAAAAGAAAAAACTTCAAATAAGAATGAGCACACAGATGGCAGTTACAAAGATGCACTTGAGTGGAAGAAAGGAAAACAGAAGCAAATAAAACAAGAAATGTCCAGAATATCGAAGTCCGTAAGGCTGAACTATTATCTTTACATGCAAATTTTGTTTCAGAGATTAGTCCTATAATGAAATTTATTATGATGTGAAAAAAAAATCATACCATGAGTAATTTTTCTTATCAAGGGCACGACAATATCACATACAATTGCGTAAAGGGGCTCTTCGGGAGACTAGATCCACATTGATTCAAAGGCTTATTCCATTTCAGGATTAACCTGTAATTATCCATCAAAATCTGACTCACCAGAAGCTGCTCACAGCAATTATTCAAAACCAGAACACAGCCTCACCGGTACTTATCTGTACTCTGTATAGTTATATGTATATTAACCTTCTCGGACAACTCAGAATTCCTGAGAGGTGTAAAAATGATGTATTAAGAGAGTCTTGTGTAAGGATCATTCTATGATCATTCATAGAACACACACATGGATCTTATCCTCTAAGCTTTTAGCCTTCCCCAAATGCATTCCTTCCAGTTCATGAACATTTCCCAAGGGCCCTTCTGAGTTCTGAGAAGGGTCTGCATTTCCTCCCTCTCCCCTTGTCTGCCTACAAGCATCATTTTACCACACTGGGCCATTCCTGAAGGGATGCTTTGCAAGACTACCACCATGTTTCCATTGAATGCCAAGTAAACCTGCTTATGCATTATCACTTCACAGAGACAAGAAATCATTGGAACACAATGACAGGGCAGACCTAACTGGAAACAAAATAAAGACATATATATATATATACACACACACACACACACATAGATCTATCAGGAGTATTCTCTTACTAACAGTAAATTTCAGGAGCATTGCCTTATTTCATAACCAAAGATGCTGTACTTAATGATATCTTTTCCTTTCTGCTAGAGTATTCTTGCTGTATCATATTGGACTCGATCTCCAGAGGTCCCTTCCAACCCCTACCACTCTATGATTCTAGGACAGTATGGTGTGGCTTTGTTATGTTTTGTTACCTGTGTACATAGTATCCTCAACACCTTGCAAAGCTTATCTCACAAGATCTTCAAAAGATAGGCACGCCCATGTACATGCCAGGAGTAATGTGAAAGGACAGTAAACTTGCACAAGCATCACACTGTTCTTTCAGACCACGAGGCATGATATGACGTTAATTGCCCTTCCCTGCTCTGAAATTTTCAGGTTCACTCTGTCATATTACTGCCAATTTAAAATACCTGTCTGATTTCCAAGATATTTTAACTCTAGCAGAAGTGAAGAACTAGAATCTTTGGTTCTAACAAATATTTACTGTACCAAAATTTTACCTTTATCAAAAGTAACCATTCTTCTGCCACCAGTTACCTAAAGCATCATTCCAAACGTGTCTAAAGTAAAAGAAGTGTTACTTACAAGTCATCTAAGGTAAATACACAGGAACCCTCTTATGTGAATAGAGAATTTATATAATACGTGAAAGAACCCTAATCTACTGCTTTTTTTTTTTTATATCAGTGTGTTCACAAAGGCACTAAGTGGGCTACATGAAAATATTACAAATAGTTAAATAGTTCCTCTTCCCAAAAATACAACCAAAATGCAAACAATAGGTCCACAAAGTGTGAAGGGGGGGCGGGGGGAAGAATATATACACACACACACACACACCCCCACACACACCCCCAGTTGTCATTCATTACGAAGGAAACTCAGCTTTGTCTTTTTATAAAAGCGGCAACTACCTTTACATTTTGCATATAAGTTTTTCAGTTCCTCCATTTCTCTGCAGCACAGTGAAATGTTTGTCAGAACACAGGATTATAGCCTGTAAATGGTAACCTTTGACAAGTTCTATATAAGGAACACTATGTCTTCAGGTGCTAAACCTCCCATTCCTCTCAAACAGGGAAAACATTCAACAATTCCTGAAAACTGTTGATGGGACAAGGTGGGAGTCATCACCAATGTGACACACATAGGAAAGAAGAATACTGGAAAGCCCAGAGAACAGTTTGTTTACAGCCACATGAATTCAGATATGAAAACAGCACTTACAAATACAGGCAATTAGAGGAAAAGGTAAGAGATACTCAATGAATTTCAAACAAAAAAAGATAATCAAATGCCAATTAAAGGCTTCAGCATAGACTTATAGAAAAAAAAGGTTAAAAATTTGGAAACTAATCATGAAACAGGAGACAATCATATTATAAATGAAAAAGACTTACTGGGGGGGGAACAAAGGATATATTTTAGGGCTACTAATTCACTGGCAGTTTTAAGAAAGCATTTAGAAGCTGTTGCTGAAAATGGAACTCCAGCTTTTGTTTACTTAGGTGTCTGAAGCAATGGAAATAACATGCAGTTCGTCAGAGCAACGTTAAATAATGAGTTTATAGGCAATGAACCACAACAGGAGATGCACTACCAGAAGAACTATAACTCAGCACTGCTACCCCAAAAAATCCCATATTCAGAAATAGTGAAGTAATTACCAAAGGAAACAACTGCTGTAAAAAATGCAAATATTCTAAAAAATCTTAGCAGAAGGTATAGGGAAAAAAAAAAAAAAGGTATATGACTTTTTAGGATCCTGTAGGATGTATTGAATGTGTTACAGGTAACTTTTTTCAAAAGCATAATTCTTTGCCCACCACACTTAACAAGTCTGATAGCAGATCTCAATGTTCTCAGCTATGGATCCTTGTGAAATGATACTGGGACAAATAATTCTCTTTGCAGAAATAACCTCCAGGTCATTTAAAATACTATTGCCACTAAGACCAGAATACAAAAGGTACATTGCAGTGTAGTGTTACACTCGCCAATCTGGTATGAAAACAAAAGAGCTGTAACAGGCTGGAAAGAATGCCTCATAAAAGCCCTGGATTAATCAGCCCTTTTAATTCAGTGCTGGTTACTATTTCAATTCTTATGTTTGTTGTCAAGACATGCTGTCTGCCAGTACACAAGCACTAGTCTTTTCATTTCATGTTAATACAAAGGTTTAGCAAATTTAATGAGAAAGATTATTTGAAGGACAGAGAAACCACTGAAATATAAGAAAGGAGAAGGGAACAACGAGGAATTGTCTTGCATACAGTTGTCCTCTGGTTCCTAGTCACATAAACTGAGGCAGAGACACAGTCTAACTCTGGATCACAGCTAAACAGAAGCCCCTAAATTTCGGCAAACATTTGCTCTCAGACTTAGTTCAGTTTTCATTACATGAAGCATTAAATGATCAGTGTCTTGGACCACATTTAGGGGGAAAAAAATAAAAATTAAAAAAAAAAAATCAACCTTAAAGGCATGTGGGAAAAAGACAAATACCTGTTTGTTTTAGAAAACACACAGAGCTTTCCCTGAATATACCATCAAGACATATGGCACACACATACAGTTGTGACACTCAGACAAATTATCATCTTTTCTGGTGAAATGACTCACAGACAGAAGAGCTAAGATTTCAGTTACAATGAAATCTTCCTTTGATACTTCAGAAACTGAAAGGAGGCCCATGAAGATAATACACAGGACTCAGATAAGCATCGCAGGCACCTGAAATGTTCAGCTAGGCTTGGGCTAAAAGGCTTCTAATGTTAAACAATGTTAATTGCACTGACTTCTACAGAACAACAGCTTTCTCTTAAAATGTGTTGCACTAAGTCACCAAAAAAAATAAAATCTGAAGCCTGTCAGATATTAAACATCATTTAGTGATAAGAGTAATGATAAAATCAAGTGTTACATCAATACTGCAGCTTACAATTCTGAATTAGCTTCCCATCCATTCATCAAAATACCCAATTGCTTATTAGATGTTCATCACTACTACTAAGTTCAAGTACATATCTAATTATTCTTGAGTGATGTCTTAGCACACATACTTCAATCACTTGGAAAATAGCTCATTATCCACATCAAAATATTGACCTCCTCTGGTTTCAGTATCAGACCATCACACTGTGGGGCAAAAAGAACAAGATGACCCTTTCCCAACACATTTGTACATCTTTTTCCTTCTCCAGGGAAAAACCCTTTCACAAAAAACCCTTGTATCAACTTTTAGTACGCAGTCAAGTGAAATGTGTAAATGCCACTTCTGGGGTATCCAGAAAAAAAACAGCAGCATACTTCCCAGAAGAAAGGATTTGTATAAGCAACGTGCTATTTTGATCACTATATGCTACCTTATCGTGCACATTAAAACAATTCTGTCTTCATCTATACTACTTCAACCTTAGAAATACAGTCTTCCCAACAGCACACGACAGTCCAAATTCACAGACCAAGAGAAGGCAAGTCTAAGGGGTCAGCTTTTCTTGCAATCCATTCCAAGAATATATAGAAGCATAAAACTGTATAGTTGATATTCTTTTCCATCGCTCCTACATGTGTCATTATGCAAATCTAACCCTCAGGTTGCCCATTTGCAACAGAAACTTCCACATAATGCTGTTTTGATACTAGTGACGCTGTATAAATAGTATGTAGGGGACTAGTACAAAGCATCAGTTGCATATTTGGATCATACATATGCATGGTTATTAAAATAGAACTGCATATGAAGATGTTGTACACTAGGAATACTCAGAAGTATTTTATGTACCTATATGAAGCATGCAAAATAAAACTTCAGTCTTACAAATAACATAATTCCAATGTATTTGTGAATAGCTGTAAATATTTATTAAAGAAGGGCAAGTTCCTTTACTCCTCAAAGCCCCAGTGGAAGAAAGTGAATTCTATG
The DNA here is from genome assembly GCA_024336885.1 of Actenoides hombroni. Classification (NCBI taxonomy): domain Eukaryota; kingdom Metazoa; phylum Chordata; class Aves; order Coraciiformes; family Alcedinidae; genus Actenoides; species Actenoides hombroni. The sequence goes on from WUAM01000179.1 coordinate 32,437,133, forward strand.
TTGGCACTCAGTGTAAAATCAAGTTTACTAGTTTGATGACAGAACAGCCTTGATTCTGTGCAGCATTCTCCTCTAACTAGATCTACTGGAACAGCTGGAGCTCAGTGTCCAGACAGCATAAGAAGTATTTTTTTGGTACAATTTACCCTTTCCCTCAGTTTTCTTGCACGGCTGTTGATTCTTCATTCCTGTAGCAGACAATCCTGGGAATGGTACACAGAGGCACTATCAGTTATACGTGGCCAAAGTCACTAATGTCAGCTAAGACAGTAACAGTTTGTATGGCTGGGCTCTATAACGCATCGTCCCGAACATCATGCTGCAGTCACAGAAACCCTATAGTGAAAATTGCTTCGTGAAGTTGATTGTACTTGCTACTACTGAACTAAAAGCAAAGTTTGTAAGAGTTTATGCTCTACAAAGTTCCTATTCACTGCTGCTGAATCACAGCATCTACAAAGACTGTATTTATACTTTTTTTTCCTTTTTTAATATGTGGTGTTTCAAAGATGAGCTTTCATACTTCACCTATCTCCTGGATTACAAACTTATGTTTCTAAATTGGGCATTTGTTTAGCACAAGAAGTTTGCTTTAAACATTATAGAACTGTTCTGCTAGACAATTTTTCTTCCTACTAAAGCACAACAGATTTATTTTATCAGGAGAGATACTTGCACCTTTGTCTTTCAGTGACTCAAGACTCATTTGCTGTTTAACAGAACAGGCATCTACTCTCTTTCACAGTTTTTGTTTCTTTGGATTTATAAGAAGCACTGGGGAGAATATCTGATGCTACACAGCTGCTGCTGCTTATGTGGGTATACAAATATTACCATCAATAGTCTTGGGGGCAATAGTTTAAAATAACGAGTTTTTTTTCACAAATCACAATTTAATTTGCATTTGCATTGCTTCCTGACACTTTTTAGAGATCTATTAGTCATACTGGTTGCAAACAAAGGACAGATGGATCTCACGGTGCAAAGTGACTCTGCCAAGCAAATTAAAGATTCAACAATTCCGATCCATTTCAAGTACAACATATTGGGCCCCCCCCAAATAAGTTACCTAAATTACAAGCTAAAAATCCCCAGTTTATTTCTCAATGAAAATTTTACATAGCCTTATAATGGAAAGCAAAATATCACATGTTATTATGGGGATAAATTTGGTCCCCAGCAAGAAAACAATAAAAATAGACAGACCTATTACTCTTATAGCATAAAATGTAGTAAGAGTGATTCCGGCACCACAAGAAAAAAATATTTATAAAAAGTAAGTGTGGTGACAGTGAAAAGTATCAACTTACTACTCAAGAATGAGAAGGCCTCTATTACCCAACAACACAAGTCTTCCCACTCTGTCATAGCAATACACAAAGCCAGTGACTGTAGTGATGCTGCACTGATACAACATAAGGCAGGAATTAAGATCAAAGTTCACACCACTTACTGTATCAGCAAGAGGAAAAAAGTGAAAGAAGCCAACATATATGGATTATTGTGAAGTAAAAAAATATCTGAATGAAGCTAAAAATTTCAAAGGAAAGTCCATGGTTAAAATAGCAAAGAAAAACAGCTGTGCAAAGGCAATGACCTTTTAAGATACATTGACACAGAAGTGAATTCTAGTACTGAAGATGGTAAAATTGCTAAGGTGAGGCAAAAAGCTGCAAGTGTTCAATAAATATTGCCTAGCTTTATTTGATAATGTGGATAGCTTTGTACTACTACATGAGAGTAATTAAATACTTCCAATGTATGACTAAAACAGATATAATTAAGATAATTTTAGGCTTTCATAAGGAAAAACATAACCACAAGGTCTAGAATAATTCCAAGAGATCTGCCTTAGGATATGAGCAGGGACCCTGAGGTCCATTTCTGATGCATGTGGCATTAACTAGAAAATGTCTCCAGAGTAGGTGTCCAGATATAAAACACTCAACAACTAATAATTGCAGCAGTGGTAGAACACTTTTAAACATGGATTAAATGTAAAATGGAGGTTAATCAATTCACTTATTAAGAAGTATAATTAAAGGAGAACAATATTATTAATGCCAGTCCACATGATTTTACAGAAAAGCTGTCCTGTTAAACAAACCTGGGGTTTGTCCTTTGTGTGAGTAATCACAGTAACACTATTTAGGCTTTTATAAGGCCCTTCAAAGGTGGCATTCTAGACAAAATAAAAACATTCTGAAGAATGCATTATGTGAATTAAGCCCGAGTTAAGTGAACGACTTCATATTCAGCAATTATGTCAGTACTAGAACTGAAGTAATTTTACATTGTTCTCAGTGAAGTGAAAATCACAGTACTGTCCGTGCTGATGGAATGGCAAATAATGGTGGGAACGATGTGATCCGGGTCACTTGGTTCACTGCATTCATTTCTTGAGAAAAATATTTGCATGCATATATTAAAAAATGGAATGTTTGCAGAACACATGTATGGAAATCCCAGTTAACAGAAAATTATTTATGCTCAAACTTAAAAAACTTAATCTTTTTAATCCTTCATATAAAAACCAGACCTAATTTGATTGCAGTATGAAGTACATACAAGAGAAAATACTGAAAGACCTTTCATCTTGAGAAGAACGAAAGATGCCAAGGTTTAGAAATTAAACTTGAAAACCATACCTAATTTCACACTAGAACCTACAAAACACTATAAGTAATAGAATCTGAAACAAATACAGACAACACCCTTATCTTGACGCTTTCAGAGGGAAACTATGCACCTCTAGGTGCAAATAATGAGTAAGGTGCAATACATAGGAATTGCAGCACAAAAGTGGTCAGGCTGCATAAACTAACAGGACCTTCTGTCTCATTTGGATTTTACATCTCAGAAAGGTTGTCTTCACCACAAGGCAACGTTTTTGAGAAACAGGCACATGTATGGAATTTTTTTTTTCCTCTATACATGTTTCTTCCTTCAACTTTACTTACCCAACAGTGAGTGCATCCTTGTACAAACAGGCATGAGGACAAACAAACACATCCTTCCCTCCAAAGATTTTTACTGCTTCCAGGAGGCTAGCATGCAGTAATTCTTCCTATAGAATCCAAAGCATTCTATTCTAAATCATGACTGATCAGATGAAGTCAGTCTTGTGTGACAAGTACATCATGTTAAATATGTTCACATAACACAAAGTTAATTTTATTTACCTCCTCCAAACAACAGCCTCCCTGGCTTACTTCCCTGGCTCTCTTCCCTCAGAACAGCCTTTCTCCTGTTCGTAGGTCTTTGACTTTTCCTAAAGCAGTGGACTGTAATTCTAGATGTCACAGATACTAAAAGAATATCTACTTGTAGCTCAAATATTTTCTTTGTTTCAGTGTGTTTTCTTCAAGCTCCCCGATCTCCTCCTCTGCTTTTTCGCAGAGTATCTTCAACTCTGTGCCTGTAGCTTTAGTATATGAAGTTGAATTACACTAACAAAAATGCCCCATTCCATGGTAAATATTAAACTTGCAGAGAGAACAGGATACTGCAAACATATTATATAACATATGGAATGTCCCATTGAATTATGTAGGATTACTAAATAAGCAGCAACACGGCTGGCATTAATCCAGGCTCTTATCTACTCTTATACCATGAAACACCAGGCAAGGAAAGAACATCTGAAAAGTCTGCTGTACCCTACTTCACATCAAACCACACCCAGCAGCTGGAAGTCATACCATGTCCCAGGTCAGCTTCAACTCCGCTTTACGAGTTTACTGCTGTGTAAAAATCCACTGTTAAACTAAAAACTGCATACTATTATCTTTTCAGATAGGCTGTTAATATAATGTGCAGCAAGGCTGATTATCTTTCAAATTACATTTACTCAAAGAGGGCATCTCACCCATAGCAGATTTAAAGTTATTCTGTTCAATTACTGACAAATGTGTCAAATATGCCCCTTAGAGGTGCTAAGGAAAAAAATATTCAGCACAGGTAATTCTCTCAGAGAAAACAAAGCATTACTATCTCCCCGGGAGTATAAGACAGCGTCCCGAGAACTGATTTTCAAGCTTGTATAATAGGAAGGCAATTTGCCACAAGACCTTTAACACCCATTTGTTGAAGTAACCCAGAAACTTACTCAGTGAAGCAATAGATTAGAAACACACAATCAATTTTTACAGTTTTAATTACTTACAAAAGTGAACTGTGTGTTTTATTCAGATTAAACAAATACTACTAGACAAGCCTGCCTCCAAGATAACAAGGCAAACAGCAATAAGTAAGCCACAGCTTTTTCTAACACAAACAAAGATAAAGTTCTCTTTATGTGAGCTGGAGTTCTACACTTTCCAGTTTGCCAAGACTTGCCCCTTCCTTCACTGTAAGTTTTACCATGTTGTTGACATAGTGCAAGACACTTTTTTGCTGACATACTAACTAGACAAAGCTCTCTTTCATCAAGTATTCCACAGTGCTCCAACACCAGGCTACCAAAAAAAAAAAAAAACCAAAACCAAACCCAGCAATGCTAGATGCTACACAGCTCTTTATAGCTAGATTACAAGCCATGGCTTCTGAGAAGAGGAATAAAAGTATCTGCAAATTGAATCCTTTACTAGAATATCAATAACAGAATATCCACATAAACCAGCAAAAGAAGTTTTGTTAACACATCAAGTCCACTGTATTTGATACTTCTACTAAACTTGGACCCAGCTGGTATTTGAGATGCTGACAAATGATAAGGAACTCAACAGAACACCAGAAAAGGGAGGCTTTTGCATTCCAGAAGAGCCAAGGTAGTTTACACAGTATCAATGAGCAGCATTTCACTCCAGCTTCCTACATGGTTTTAAATTGCAGTTTGAAACACAAACTCCATTTCCCATAAGCTTTTTTTTTTTTACAATAAATCCAATGTTAGAAAAGTGCTTTAGCTCCTATTCAGTTTGATACAGCACACACTGAAAAAACCCCACACAGACTATTCTGCTCTACTCAGACCCAAAACCAGGAAGCTTTACTGAAATTAAGCATTTTGTGGTGACTGGAAAGAAAGACGAACATTCAGAGATAGACCTTTCTACCTGTAAAGCTTCTGTGATGGTTAGAAACAGGCAGGGTAAGCTTCAAAAGCAATGGAAAAAGCCGGGGGGGGGAGGGGGGCATAAAAACAAACAAAAACCCAAGGAACAACTCAAAAGCCATTTGAGCAAGTATTTATTGTTCTACTTCATTAACTAGCAATAACAAGACAAACTAATTCCCCGATTCTTTTTGTCAAAATGCTGAGGCGCGATGGAATCCAGCCCTCAAATAAATGCATGCTTTGAAAAAGGAAACATAAGAACTATTTTTGTGCCTCATCGAACTTGAATGACCCTGAGAGAAGTCTGTGCAGACAAATCACTGGAAAGTTTCACATGAAGTTTATTATATCTGTTTCCCACCCCCTTTGTGCTATTGCTCTGCAAATTGAGGAATGTTTTAGCAAGTGTTAATCTTGACTAAAATCCGTCGTAAAGAGTGCTACAATATTGCTTTTTATTACAAATAGCCGAAACTTCTTTGAAAATATAAATGTGTAAAACAATCAACTGACTGTACAGTGCATTTACAGTACACAATCCAGAAAGTAACATGCAGTGTAAAGAACTGCTTTATATATTAGCCCTTGGCCACAAAGAACTTGGTACTACTACAGTTTTCATGACTACAGGGTGAAAAAGTAATTAAAATAACCAAAAGTCTCAGTTACGTCTAAGTTTACCATGAAATTGGGATACATACATCATTGTACAAGGAATGGCAATTTTTAGCTAGAGACTGTCATCATGGTGTAATTCTTGGATGGGCTGGATCTGCCGATCCTCCACTCCTCCTTACAGCTGGTCCTGCTCTCCAGCGGTTTGGTCGCCTTCCCACCAGGCTGGGGACTTTCGTAAAGGACACAGATAGACCCATCTTCACCTATGCGATAGGACACTTCGAAAGGGTCAACCCAAAGAGTTAATTCGCTGGGTAAGAGCTGGAAGAGTCTCTCGTGGCTCAGTCCAATCATCCCCGCTGCCTTTCCTATCAACGGGTCCATCTTATGGTTGATCCTAATGCACCGGTACCCGGAGCCCTTGGAGGGCACCAGGGGGAACCAGTGGTGCTTGTAGTGCTCTGCGGGAGGGAACAAAGAGCGGCTTTACCGCGGCCCCGCAGTCCCACCGCCCTTCAGCCCCGCGGAGACCGCGCTCCGCCGGACTCCCGGCGGCGCAGAGGGGGCCGTGGCGACGAGAGAGCGGCCAGGTCTGGGAGGCCCACCTCCCGCCGCCCCGCGGGCTCCCGCCGCCCCCGCTCACCGCGCAGCGCCTCCTGCAGGCACTCCCGGAAACACCGCAGCTGCTCCTCGCCGATACCGCCGGCGGCCCGCAGGAGGCGGGTGACGAACGCCGCCGCCGTAGAGATCTCGGTCCTCATGGCCGCCCGGCCGCCGCGCACCCCCCCGCCGCCGCCGCCGCCCCGTCCCGCTGCCAGCGCCGCCGTGCCCGCCCCGGCGCCGCCCCCCG
>WUAM01000179.1:32443759-32465732 GCA_024336885.1 Actenoides hombroni
CTCGGAGTGACGGGCCAGCGGCGGCTGGGCTGCGGCGGGGAGAGCGGGGCACCCGCGCTGCCTCCTGCTGCCCGGGGAGGCACTCGGGAAACTCCGGTACCGCTGCTGCCGGCAACCTTTGCATACGCAGTGTCACCTGCCAGCCGAAGGTCCTTACACGTACTTAGCCGTCAGTCTTCTTGGGGCACAAGTTGGGTGGGTTTTAGGCATGGTTTTGATGCCGGTTGACGGTTTTGCACTTTGGGGCCTCTGCTGTGCAGTTCCTACTGCGGCTTTTCCAATGAATCCTTCTGACCTCCTGGTGCCATGTTTTCCTTCAACCAAAGTATTCTAGGGGAGGATGTAACCCTGTAGACTTGTGTATGCTGGATGTTTGCTTGCTGCCCCTTACACAGCAAAAGGAATCGCATGACCAAAGTTAAAACTGAAGGGGTGTTGCCATTCCAAGCCCTCACACTGGCCGGTTGGAACTCCTGAACAAAGTACTCCGAGCGTGAGACTTCCTGGCTGTCTGAAGCCAGCAGTGAAATGTCCTTGTGTGTCCTAAAGGCATTCCCAGGCTTTTGACCTCCAAATATTAGCGTGAGCCTCTGTAATTGAGTTACTGATGCCATTTTCAGGCAGCAGTATTCGAAATCCATTTTTAAGCCTGACTTAGCTGCACTTAATGCTCTGTTAAATTTCATTTAACATGTATCTTTTGGATTCAGAGCCAACAGATCTTTCTTGAAGACCTGTGTAAACAGTTGTCATAGTGCTGTTATGTGTTTAAAAATCACTGGTCTTCTTTCCTGGTTTTGATTAGGTAGCTATGAGGGTACACAGATGCTGGAGATAATTGGCTATTAGTGAAGAGTAAGATCATCAGTGGTGGTTGAAAGACTTGCTTATTTGGCAGAAAGCAGCTTTTTTCACTTGTCACCTAAACAGTATTTGTCTTTCTTTAAGCTGAACTTGTGATCTTTTTGCCTGCAGAGGAGAAAAGGTGAGTTGTATGAGTAGCAGTAGTACACAGTTGTTCTTTCTGAGAATTTTTTTAAATCAAAGCACTTCTCTTGGATACAAGCTAGTAAAGAAATCTCTCATTTAAAGTTCGATCTAAACTAAAAGTAAGTTTTGATCTTTTTAGAGCAAGGCTGTCTCAAAGGTCGTTTAATGTGAATTTTTCTATAAACTTGAAAACAGAGTTGTTTTGTGTCCTGAAAAAGTGGGCTTTTTCTTGTTGTTACACGAAGCTGTGGTCACGCCAGCACTTTCTACCAAGCAGCTTAAGACATAGGACCATAACTTGGGTGATGAGTCAGACTTACTAGATTGACATGGTCAAAGGAGAACGTTCTGAGAAATTCAGGCTAGACATCAGTTTGGGGATTTAGTGGTGACCATTTGAGTTTTGTTTTGTTTGGGGTTTTTTGTTTTGCTTTAAACTGACTTCTCATTCTCACTAAGAAAAGGTCAGATTCTGGAACCCTATCTCTTCTGGGTTGTCAGTTAAGTTCAGGTGATACGAGTAAAAATGCTGATGTCTAGCATCTGTGTTACTGTTGGAACCAGCTGAGTCACATCAGCAGTTAGGAGGGAATAGTATTTCCAGTCACCTGAAAACTGCTATCTGTAGCTGTGTTAGCTGTGTCACTGCTGTACTTGGTTAACTTCCTCTCGTGGCCTCAGGATCAACCAGTAAAATTCAAACAGCCATTGCAGATAGCAGGCTAGTGGGTGGGAGTGAAGCTGCCAATCCAGTTAATACAGACTGATTGGTAAAGCTGTCTGCAGAACAGAAAGAATCCTGGTTCTTGTTTTGGCTCACTTAAAACCACTTTTATTTCCTCTGCGCTTGGGTGAAGACTTAATCTTGCTGATAGCCTGCACAGTGTCCTGTGGCTCTCTGGCACGAGCTGTGTTTCCAGTTTAAAACTCCTGCACACAGTTACACCTGCGTGCTCTGTGGAAGTAATTGTCAGTCATGAGTGTAGCTGCCACACGTGCATGTGGTGCCTTCCACCGCTCTGGTTTTGGGGAGGGGTCTGAAAGGGCATCTTGTTTTTGGGGTTTGGTTTTTTTTTGCTTGCTTTCTAACCAGAGTTTGGGTCATATCTGGAAGGAACAGCTACACCTCCTGTTTTTCCTGCTTCAAGTGTCTGTTGTGGTGAAGCACAGTGATGTTGCTTGAGGAGGGCATTAACTTGCAGAGTAAATTATTTGTCATCTTGAGTGAAGCTTAACTGGAAATAGTCATTCTGAAGCTCCACCTTTATTGCATGCTCTTTTTGTTGTTTTTCAATAGTATTTCCATTAGTGTTTTCTTAACGTTGGGATTATACTCCCTATCTTCTCCCTGAAACAGCTACTGCTCCATGGGCAATGTTCCAGTTCCTTCAGCTGTTCCTGCTTGAGGACTAATATTTGTTGTGAACACATTAGCACACTTGCTCACCTAGAAAATCTGGAATCTCTGGAGTGTTGAAACCACTGACATGTTAGGGCTGTTACTTAACACGCTGTTGGGACTCTGCACAACCTGACATCTTCCCTTCATCTCACAGCAGACCGCTGTGGTGTCTCGAGCACAGCAACTGCATTGCTGCGCAGCACAGGACGTGCTTTTTGGCTTCCTTTATTACAGTGTTTAGAGGCTGACATCAAAGTTTCCTGCATTAGAGCAATGTTAAGTATTTATGGTGAAATAATCAATTACTGAAGTAAGGGTTTGGCGGTGGAGGCCTAGAAGGCTTAAGTGGTATTGAGTGCAGTACTATCTTTAGTTGCCATTAGAGCACGATGGGTTCTCTTTTGTGCTCTCTCCAAACACAGGAATATTCTTGTCTCTAAGATCAATCCAATTAAAATGTGGGATGCAACTTTGCATCATCTTCGTAATATACAACACTGCTTTGTACTATAACTAATGAAGTGAAACTTAACAACAGATATACAACTTAAAAACTGCTCTCTCATAACTGTAAATGAAGCAGACTTTTCAGTTGGTGGAAGCAAGCAGTGGTTTGTGGCTTGGTTGTTTTTATTTTGTTTCTGCTATGTTGGGAATCAACACTTTTTCTCAACTTTGTGTTGTAGGAATGAAATCTGAGCGAGTTGCTTTATCTCTTGGCAGTGATCCACACAGTTTCAGTTGGAGAAGACTTTTCAATATGAGACCCAAGTCACCTTCAGTAATGCTTGAAACTGGAATTTGGTGGTTGCAGTTCAATACTTTCCTTTTCTTCAGTATATGGAGTTATACTCTATGTCAAGTATTTCCACTTATCACTCCCGCTGTTGTTTAGCAACACCAAGTAGTCCATGATAATGGTGGTCAGGATTTTTTTCTTTGTATTGGAAAAAAAGTAAATGACAGGAACTTATTTTGCTTATTATTCAGGATGAAACTTCTTTGGGCCTTGGCCTCTTCCTCAAGTAGATTTATTTTAGAGAATTTTCAACTACTTATGCAATTGAAGCAAGGATTAAGTGTTCTTTATACAGAGTATTCAAAAACTGGAATTATCTTTCTCACTACTTTGGACACACAGCCTTCTCTGTTAAAAGATTTGTTTTTTTCTTCCAACTTACTTTGCTTAAGATCATCAAATGAGTAAGAAATTAAATTACCTGATGAACAGTTAACTTTTGCTTTAAAGTTTGTGTTGATGTCTTGTGGGTTTGGTTTTTTTTTTCAATTCAGTTAATCTTTTTGTCTCCTTGGGCTTTCCTCTAATTGCCTGCAGGGGTTGTAGAATCACCATCTTTGGGGAGAGTCAAAAAACACCCTAAGCAACAGAGTTTAACTTTGAAGTTGGATAAACTTTGAAGTTGGCCCTGCTTTTAGTGGGTGGAGAGTGGGGTGTTAGACATGTTAAAAGAGGTCTAGAAGGCCTCTTTCAAAGGGTGCTTCTGATCTAAATTAGGATTCTAATTCAGCTTTCTGAAGGATAAAAGAAAATAAAATAGAGATGTGAAGAAATGCAAGGTCTATTTATGGAGAAGGAGCCTAAAAATATCTATCCTGTAGAATAAGCTTCCAGAACAAGATGTTTAAAGCTCTGACCCCTGGTTTTGTCAAGCCTTTAACTAAGAAAAATCAATCAGAGTTAACCTGAGTTAGTGTTTGGGGGTTTTTTGTTTAGCATTTCCTGTGTATAGTTACAAGTCATTTCTGCATATCCTGTAGTGTTGTACAGTGGAACATGTCTGGCTTCTTGCAGGTATCTCAGCAGGTGTATTTTTTTTTGAAATTTCTGAGAACTATTTCATTTTGTGGTTAGCATTGTACTGCCTTCAGTTTTCCTGGAGGGAAAGATAGCTGTGAAATCTGTGGTGTTTCCAGTGGAGTCTTGCAATACTTAAAACACTCGAATGTGAAATAGGTGTTTTGTCACTTCCGACGTTGTTTTTGTTTACTAGGCTTGCATCAGTGATGTGGTACCTTGGTTGCTCATATATTAGAAAGTCTTTCTTATATTTCTTTCTGGTTAAAAATCTTCTGATTTTTGAAGTTTGATTTTGGCTTATCAGACTTCCAAGTGACATAGTTGAATCTTAGAGGAATTAAGAGTGGACTGCTGAGTACCCAAACTCACTTTCATGTCTTTAACTTCTAGTAATAAACAAGAAGATTATTAAACAAACTGCAGATTTTGCAATAACTGATTAGCTCAACTTGCTTTTTTTTGGCACTGTCGACACCAGTGGCTATTGGGAAGTAATCCAGTGAGAATTTTGGGGTTTGCAGCTGAAATAAGGGCTAAAATGGATTGTTCTGTCTTGAGGTGGTAAAGAATAAACAAAGCCCAAGTAAGTGTTGCTAAACAAATTGCTTTTTTTCTCTCCCTTCTCTTAAAGGCATATAACACCAGAGAAGTTCTATGTGGAAGCTTGTGACGATGGAGCCGATGACGTGCTTGCTATTGACAGAGTCTCCACAGAAGTCACTCTTACAGGTTCTGTCCTGCAAAAACCTTTGCTTGAAATGTCTTTTTGCTGTGGGATTGGTGCTGGGGTAACCAGGGGGATTGGGCTGGTTTCAGTAAGACTGCCCATCTCGGCAGTAGAAACTGACTCATCCAAGCTAGCTGGGATTGGTGCTACAAGTCCAAGGTCAAACACAGGAAGGAGTGTCCTTTTTTTTTAAGAATATGAAACTAATGCATGAAAACAATCATCAGGTGTTAAATGGGAACATGAAATGAAGGCAGAGGGTTATTTCCCTTTTGCTACTGCAGGAGTTTGTACCTCAGTATTACTAATCTCTAAGCAGACAGAAATGCTACAGTTATATTAATAATGTAAAAGCAGTATTCACTTTTTTTATTAGGCCTCTTCTATGCTTCATGTAAGATCAATGTGCCTACTCCACTGATAGGTTTGGTGCTGTAGTATAATATTTCATTTTCTCCTTCAATGGTGTCCTGTCAAAACTGTAAAGCCAGTTGTCCCAATCTTTTATTAGTCTGCATCTATGCACATTGTTGGTGTTTTATCCAATGAACCTGGGAGGTGTTTAAAGTAAAGGAAAATTCAAGCAGTATCTTTCTCTGTTCCCCAAGCTCTGGGAAGATGCTTCACTCTGGTGTGAGTATTCTGTTGGTTTGGTTTTTTAAACTTCTCTGATATCCCTCCTGTTATTCTACAAATGTGGATAGATGCTAAGACTTCTAATTGATATTTGGATTTCTTGGTATGTTGTTTGGAATACCACATTCTTTGCCACATCTGTGCTGTTGCTGGTAGTTCTGCAGAGATAGACCAAAAAGTCAACTGTATCTTCAGAAATGGAAATAGGCTGAGGCTCAGAAGAAGCAGCTGGAGGTGGGAGGCACAAGCATTTAAGCTTTGTTTGTCCTTGGTGTCATCAAAATAAAGCAGCTTCTGGAAGCTGGCAGGACAATACATTCTTGAGCAGTCTACTTGCTATAGTATCATGTGAATGAGCTTGTATTTATTCAGTGGAATGACTTTTGCTTAAACATGACAAATTTTATTAGAAACCTTCCACATCCTTTCCCCCCACCTCCATCAGGCTTTCAAATTGTCGCATTGCTTCTTATATTTAAGACTCCAGCGAAACTTGAGATTTGACCAAGAAACTTTGACAAACCTAGTTCAACATTTTTCTGATATAGTCATGAAAGAAGCAGTCTGAAATTCTGATTATTATTTCTTCTGCTTTTCAGTTAAGAAAGACATCCCCCCTTCAGCAGTTACAAGGCCTATATATGGTATTTTGGGAACAATCCGACTGGTGGCAGGTAAGGAAAATAGAACAGTGCTCTTTAAAATACTTAGGCAAAATACATTGCTAAAGAAGCTTTAAAGACAAAAATAGTATTTGCAAGTATCTGAGGTTATACTTTCATCAGTATGATGGGCTTTTGTCGTGGCTGCTAGTCGGTGGAGGAATCCAAATATAGTTCATCATGAATGTTCATGTACCTCTCAAACCTGTAACAGCCCTAGATATAGGGTGAACTGACAGCTTGTTGAGTTTTATGGAAAGCATTTCAAATGTGTGCAAAAAAACTTAATGTACTTACTCATCAGAACTATGCAGAATTTGATGCAACAGTCAAATATCAGATCGTGAAGTTTGACTTCAATCTTGGTACACAAGTAACTGAGCATGACAGGGTGATAGACTTGTAGATGCAGCCGTTCAAGTAATGATTGTGTTCCAGCTTCCCCACAAATACAAAGAAAATTCAACATTAAAGAAGAACGACAGACTGGAACATTTCTAAACCTTAGGGAGTTGTAGGATAAAGTAAGAATAAGTTGTTGCCTTTTTCTAAGTGTCTCAGTGGTGTTCAGTCACTGCCACAAATACACCTGATGCGTGAAGCCTAAGCTTCCAGGAGAGTAAGTGTTGCTATTGAAAAGATCTTTGCATAGACTTTGAGTTTTGAATCTGAGGTAGTCTGAGAAGTGATGCAATAAGGAGCACACGCACTGAATAAAAGCCTCCATGCTTAGAAAGGGTTTAGGTTCACTCATTGCAGTATTGTCAATGGAGGCAATTTATCACTGTGGTGAACACAGTAACTTCTGACAGGATCTTAAACTACTGAACTTTACATGCTCATATTCTGAAGAACTGAAGTAATTGAGTAGGAACAGTGTAATGGATGCCCCTGTCTTAGGTACTTGGCAAGCCCTGACTGTTTTAAAACTCAGCTGCTCCAAAGGGGGCTTTTTTCACTTTACAGGCTTGGTAATGACTTGCATTCATCTGACTGAATAGTGTATAAGGTACTGAAGTATAGAAGCTTTTCTTAATACGTGCATCTATTTTTTTTAACTTTGCTCTTTCTGATTTACAGGCACGTATCTTATTGTAATAACAAAAAAGAAAAAAGTAGGTGAGATTTTCAGTCATGTCATCTGGAAAGCCACAGACTTTGACATCCTCTCCTACAAAAAGACTATGCTGCACCTAACTGATATTCAGGTAGGTGGATTGATGGGGGGAGTGTTTTGGGGTTTTTTTATTAGCTTCTTGAACTATATTTTTTTCTAATTTATTCAGGCTACTATAATTTATGTAACATTTGGGTATAGATGTATAAAAGTTATGTCATTCAAGATAAACTTGCATTGTGCAACTTCGAACATCTTCCCCAGAGTTTGATCTGCATCTTGTGAATTTTTCCCCCTTTAAAGACTGTACATGCTTCTTAACGTTCTGCCTGTGAAGTCTTTCTCACAGCTTTACTAGTCTGATAGCCCCTACAATAAGCTGATTTGCTGTCATCTAATTATGTCTTGCTTAATTTATGGAGTTGTTCAATTACCTAATTACTCATTAGGGAAGAATTGATTTTTCTTTCTGTTGTGGTTTTTTTTTTGGAGAAGGAGGAAAGGGTGAGGATTGTTTAAAACAGTTGTGTTGTGGATTGGAAAAGAGTAGATAAGGGTGTCTAAGGGAATCTGATGCTCTTTCAGGAAAGGAATGAGGTTAATCAAAACTTGAGGCATAACACAGATTAGTTATTGAGGTGATCTTGACAGTAAATTGAATCTTTTCTTTTTGCCTTGCCACTGTCTCAGTTTTTTTGACTGAATGATTTTCAGGGGAACTAATGGCTTCCTTTTTGCTTGAAAGTTGCTAATACTAGATTAATATCAGTAGTTATGTACCTCACAGGAATCCTGTTCTCTGCTTTCCACTGTTCTTGAAGAATTTGGTTGCAATGTGCTAGTTTATCAGCGAACTGGTATCAAAACTTCAATCTCATGGTTTCCTCCTTGTATGGTAATCTCTGGATGATGTCATGTATTGCTAGAGCACTAGCAAAGTTCATCTCATCACTTCAAAAAGTAGTGGTAGCTTGTAAGACTAAGATATTTCAATGGTAATAAATGAGAGTTCTTATGTCCTTTTTTCCCCTCATCTCAACAGTTGCAGGACAATAAGGTATTTTTATCAATGCTTAATCATGTCTTAAGTGTGGATGGATTTTACTTCTCGACAACGTATGACCTAACACACACTCTGCAGCGGTTAGCCAACACGAGCCCTGAGTTCCAGGAAATGAGCCTCCTAGAGAGGGTAAGGATTTTATTTAACTTAATAGCTGTCTTGAACATTGTCATCCAGTTCTGTGTGACTTGAGTTTATGCAGCTGATGTTTAAATGGTGTCAAAACAAGCTGTTACAAACTAAAGCCAACTTTACATAAAGTTTAGGGTGATGTTGAAATCCATGGTCCTGTTACACTTCAGCTTAAACCTTCTGGGTTTTTCCACAATAAATTAGTGTGCCAAATGGTAGCAGATACTGTTAAAGCATTTATGGTCCTCTGTTAAACTAAAAATGTCTTTACTATTTTAATCGTTAATTTAAACTAGTGAAACAGATTTACATGTTGCTTAGATGCAAACTCTGGGAATGTTGCTAAACTGTGTAAGTGGACTATCTCTGTCATCCTGTTGAGTTGTACTGGGGCACTTCTCTGGAATAAGCTGCTGATAGTGAGAAGAAAAAGAGACCAAGTGTGCAAAGTACACCAAGGCAAGATGCTGTTTGAGTTTGCTTCGTAGGGTGCTTGGAATCAGGGTGGAAATTGCTGGTCTGTAATGTGTCAGCACAAGAGGTGGGTCAGTGCTGCAGCTCTTTATCAGAACTGTTGGGAGTTGTAGCTGACCATAGTAGTCCACCCTTCCTTAAATCTTGTAGCTTGTGAGTGGCATGAATGGATTACATGGAATTTAAAATTTCATAATGCATGGAAGTTTGCCTCTAATATTGAACACTTCTAATTGCAACAAGAAGGAGCTAAGCAGAAAGAATGAGGTTAAGCAAGTCATTGCTCTGACCTAGAATGAGGGGGAAAAAAACCCGAAGTGGAATAAATGGCAATTGACTTTATATTCTCTTCCAGGCTATCGTGGAACACAACTGTGAGGTTTATGGCCACCGGCCTTGGGATGTTGTATTCTAACTATGCCTACTCCTTATGTTTGAAGCATGAATTTAATATGCTGCTTTTGTATTAAAATCAACAGAATCACACAGCCAAATGCAATCTGAGTTTGAAATTGTCTTGTACTTCCAGAGTTCCAGAATCCGTAGTCGTCTAACTTACTATACTGTGGTGTAAACGAGGCATTGAAATACTGAAACCTTGGGAGTCAACAGCACTTTTCCTCCTTTTGCCAAGGAGATAAGAGACAATGTCTCATGACTCAAGTTACTGAAAATATCTAAGCTGGGGTAACAGTACACTTTTTCCAAAAATAAAAAAAAAAAATAAATCAGTTAATAGATGGGGGCTGTTGTGCATTACCAAGTGCTGCTCTGGCACTACTCTCTCCAGGGAGAGCCTGATGTATTGTCTGCCTGCCTCATCTTAAAGCTGAGATTTATTCTGCATCCCTGGAGCCTGCTCTCCCTTCTGCAGGAAATGTCATTTTTGTGACTCATCTGGTGGCTTTCTGGAATGTGCTCAGCAACCTGCTCAAGACACTTTTGAGGTGACTTGGGAATAGGAAATACACCCAGTTGAAGAGGATAGTTTGTGCAGTGGAATATAAATACTTTCATCTTTTAAACTACAAGTATTGTTTAACTTTCAATTGTCAGAATTGTTGACTGTTGCGTACAGGACCTCTTGGATTTTTACCTTTTGCCCATTTTAGGAGCGTTACCTTGCTACTGTTATAAAAATTGTGTATAATTTCTTCAAGTCCTGTTTGCTTAGGACAAAGACTGGACTGTTTTTTCCAATACTACTGCTCTGCTGTTAATGATTTAGCCTGCCTGAAGTGTCAGGCCACACCCTTAAAGTTTGGAGAGAACTGTTCTTTGGCTAACTATTTTTATTTTATTTAGATTTCTAGTTGAGGATATGAAGGGTGCCAATGAAAGAAGGGCATTCCACCTCCATGTGTTCACCTAAACTTGTGTAAAGCGTGGATACTATGATACAGTCTTTATGTTGCATGAAATAGAACTGGCAGTCTCTGAAAGGGTGTTGGCTCTTTTTCTTGCCGTAGGCAGATCCGCGGTTTGTATGGAATGGACATCTTCTCAGGGAATTTGCTGCCCAACCAGAGGTAAACACTTTGTAATTATTATATTAATAGCTGATGAATGTATTTTCACTAAGTGTGCAACAGTTTCCAGCAATGCTGTCTTATTTCAGACAGCCAGAATCTAGTCTACTGTGGCTGTTCATCTTGTTTAGCACAGTGACAGTCTTAAACTTACAACTTCATGTCAGTGTCCTCAGGAGTACACATAGTAAACTGACTTTCAGAAACAGCTGCATTCAAAGATGCTCTGAGATGGTGCTCATATAAACCAAAAGGGAAGCTGCACTGCACAGCGTGTGCTACTCAAGCTTCTTGAACTTTAGCTATTTAGTTATCTTTATGTATAGACAAGGTTCAGCTCATCCCTTTATTTTTTCAAAGACTGGCTAACATCTTAACGAGTGCAGTTTAAATTCCATTTGCCTAGTGAATAGGTCATAAAGTAATGAAGAGTAAGGCTGACAGTTTAGATTCTTTCAGCTTATTTCAAAGGAAGGCTAGCACAGTGTAACCTTTGAATTCCCTTGGTCCAGCAAACACAAGTGCATGAGCCTGAGTCACAGCTGTGATCCTTCAGTGGCCAGACTGATCGAAGCTCCTTCCTACCAGGGACTTCCCATGTGTGTTGAAGACAAATTGTCTGCACAGCAGCAACCTTTTCTCTCAATACTTCTCATTTACAGGAGTGAATGACACACTGCTGCTATTTCTGTCTCAGTAACCTGTGGAGATGCACTTGTAGATTAGACAGCACTGCTCCAAAAGGCTGGATTGTGCAGTGCTGCTGGAATGTGAAGATAGGAATTGGCAGTGGGCTGTTGTGCCTATTCTGGAGGCATATGACTGGGTATATGGTTTGGTTTGTGCTCTGCAAACAAAGCTTGGGAAGCGTGAGAGGAGCTGCTGTGGGAACAGCAGAGCAAGCCAAGTGTGGCTGGTTAGTGAAAACAATTGTAGGAGGCATAACACCAAAGTTGAAAAGGGAGATAACTGATGAGTGAGGGGAAGCATGACCTAATCTTGACTGCAGGTGACTTGCTCTAGTAACAGGTTTGGGACATGAGATGTGGTATTGTTGACTTCTGGTACTGGAAAGTTTTAAGTTTTCTTGAAAGGCCGAGTTGTTCAGGAGTAGCAGGGTGGGGAAACCCCTGCAATAAGCATTTTGAGTGTTAATACCATAGAAGTGTTCCTTGCTGAACCCCTGCTTACATCCCACTGTGGAGATACAGCCAATGCCATATCAAAAGGGTTTTGGTGTGTGCTTGGTTGTATCAGGCGTGTTTGTAGAAGAGTAAATGCTGCATATGGGAGGGCAAAGCAGCTTGGGTTTTTCCAGGGTCACTTAATTAGGATTAGACTTTCACTTTTCCCGGGCTGCTAATAAGGGTTACATATGTTGCTGTTTTCCCTGAGCTGTTTTTCTCAAAGAATTACTACACCCTAAACAAAGGGTATAAAGTATAGAAAACCATCAAACTCCTAGACAAAGCATAGTCACTCAGTTACCTTTTATGGCTGCTAGTGTTTAATATTTTTAATGTGTATTTTGTGTGTTTCAGATCCATAGGTTTGCTACACCAGTGATGCACGGATGTATCCTTTTATGATGTAAAGCTCAGCGCTGAATATGGTAGTTCAACAGTTGCTGCTGAACTGCTCTGTTGGCAGCTATAATACAGACCACAGTGGCAGAATTAAGTTGCTCAGATAGGAACATTATATATTGTTTGATAGTCCACTCATATGTGAACTCGCTTGAATATTCTGCTTTTAAGGTTTAATGTGTTAAATTTTACAGCCACAATTTGCATAACTGTCTTTCAGTGGGACTGGAGGTTTAAGATGAATATGGCAAATGCTCTTACATTAGCCTTGGGCCCTTTCATCTTGCTATAAGGATACTTTCACTTAGCGTTCACTTGGGAGTATAAAATAAGGGAGAACAGTTTTGCCTTGAAGCAGTGCTTATGGATGTTCCTGTTGATGAATAAAAGGATGAGAAGTTCTGCTGAAGGCTCCTGGAATGCTTCTCCTAGCCAGCTGCTTTTCCTGCAGCAGCGCTTTGGGTAACCACCTTTTTAGCCAAGTGGTCGTGAGTTGTATTTTTGAGAAGGGGTGGATGCTGTGAGTAAGGACAGTGATTTCTGGAGGCAGTGTTCCTCCTGCTGTGTCCAGCCATCAGTAAGTCCCAGGTGCTGAACTGGCAAGACTGGACAGAGTAGCTCCTGCTGTATTCTCCGTAGTTCCTCTGCTGCCAAGGCCCTCTCAGGTGTGTGCAGTGAGTGGCTGCCAGGCTGGGTCAGTTGTTCTGGTAGGACTCTTAGCAGCTGGCATGTCTCCAGTCCTCCTTTCCTGTGATGTCATTTAGTGGAAAATGTGGTAGGAGTAGGTGGAGAGACAAGGAAAGATAGTGAAAGGGAGCTGTCAGAGCAACCCAATCCTTGTCCTCCAGGTCCTGGGTAGAGAAGTCTGGGTGGATTGCCATTAGCAATTGGCAGGCTGCAATCAACACCTTCCTCTGTCCTATTTTCACTATATAAATAATTAGCATAAGTAATGTATGTAATTGCTGTAATTCTAGTAGTAACCAAACACCTTAGAGAACCCAGGAATTCTAAGATACTGGATTTTTAGTGATGAAAATGTGAGAAAAAGAGCCCTAAGCAGAACTATTACAGTATCAGTAGCAGATATTTTAATAAAATCAAAGATTCTTTATTTTCCCCCCGTCCTGTATAAACCTCAATGTATTTTGTTCATCTACCTGGACTGGGGTTCTAGTCCTGCAGTGATGAGACATAATGTACTTGTGCAATTGAGACTTTGATTACCTAAAACCAAAACTATGTTTAATATTGCTCTTGCTGCTAAAAAAAAACCCTTCTAAAGAATAATAAATTATGTCTTTTCCCTTTTTGATTTGTGCAAGTACTCAATAGCAGTTGCCTTTTAAGTTAGGATGGAGATTGCTGACAGAAGATGGGCTGATTGTTGCTAAGCAGCTAAGTTTAGAGGTAACCTTTCTCACAGGAAGCTGTTGGCTTTACAAGTGGTGAATTAGAGTGTAGGGCCTGGCAGTAATTTTCCAGGGAAGCAGAGGAATAGGGTTTTGGGGTTTTGGTTTTTTTTGCAGTCTAATTTGAATTGTGAGAACACTCTGGTTGTGTGGGGCCAATTGCCATTCAACTGTTATTGGTGTGAGAAATGCTTACAGATTTCTTTGAACATGGTCACGTGGTTCCTTGACATTTCCTAGCTCTTGGTATACCAAAATAGTAAATTTGTGGTTTTTTCCTTAGTGTCATTCATTAGTTATCACTATGCACTCTTGTTCTATTAATGGCAAATGCTTTGACTGGCTGCTTGTTTCTAGAAGAAGCTGTTTCAGGGCTGGTGTACGCTACTATGTAAGAGGTAAAATAGCAAATTGATTTACTTCTAAACCAATGTGATTTCCATCTATACATGTGACTTACCCTTAAGAGTAATTGCTGTATGACTTATACAAAAAAATGCTTATAATAGTTTGTATCAAGAGGTCCTTGCTTCCAAGAAAATATTATGAATCTCTATGATGGACTGAAGCATGTTCTGATATTTACTAAACTGACTCCTCTTTATTCATCCTAGAGGTAACTGCAAAAGTTTTTATGACTTTAGTGGGTTTATTGGAGTTAATTTTATTGGCCTAGCAGTTAATTCAATTAAGAGCATTGGTGCTGGCAGGGGAGCCCTGAATAGTGGTATTCTCTAATGGTTTCAAGTTAAAAAGTGAACAAGGAAATGGATTTAATTCCTTATTCTTAGTCTCGACATAGATTTTGGAGAAAGAGGTCAGTTTCTTCAGTACCATTGCTATTGAATTGTTACTATTTCGGTGTCAAAGCACTTGGATTTTATTTTGTAATGAGATACTCAGTTTCTAGGACTAGAAATATCAAACTGTGTTAAGTGTTAATAGTGCTTCAAGTTAAATTGTGTACAGATCATGTCAAACTTTTGCCAAAGGTGTTTAATTTACTGTCTCCAGGCAGCTCTCTTGTATTTTCTGCTTTCTGTATTTTCTGTGTGTGGAGTTTTTGTGCTTTCCCTTAAAAGGGGAAGGTAGGAAGGCTTTTGCCGATACACTGCTACTGTTCTGCAGCCAGTCTGAGCTGGTTAACGAGGACTTTTCCCTACACAGGTATTGATTCAGAAGGACATGCTGCCAACTTTGTTGAAACAGAACAAATTGTGCATTACAAGGGGAGCAAGGCATCCTTTGTTCAGGTAAGGGTAGCGTAAGGCACTGCTTACAGGCTATAGATAGCTAGCTCTGTCTATATTTCTAGATATGGATTGTGTATAAGATGTGCAGGCAGCCAAGCTAAACCAGCCTGCTTTGTTTTAAAATGGCAAGGGAGTTTGAGTTCCGGCGTTCAAAACCGTTCCCCTTCTTTTGCAGACCCGTGGATCGATTCCTTTTTTCTGGTCTCAGAGACCAAACCTCAAGTATAAACCAAAGCCACAGATCAGCAAGTCAGTAAATCATGTATGTGAGTGTTTGTTGTGTCTTGGGGTCTTTCTCTATTTCTGGGCTTGTGTTTGTGTAACAAACTGTAGTCAGAAGAATAAGCATCAGCAATTGCGCTTTAATTTTAGAAGATAGTAGCAAGAAGCATTGTGCTCCTGAAGATGAATTCAGAGCCTGAAAAAAAACCCAGACATCAATGGGGGTAGTTTCCTTTTGGTTCTTGTTTGCAGTAGTTTTAGTAGCTGAGCAATACTCATCATCTGTGGCATGTTTAATGACAAGAGCTAGATGGGCTGGGGGGATGGAAGTAGAAGTGTATTAGCACAATAGAGAACATCAAACACCTACCTATAAAAGTACCTATGCAGTATCATCAAAAAGATGATTACAGAGATTTCTTGTAAATCACAGATCATAATAGTAGCATACACCTGTCAACATCGCTCTCTCTCTTCTAGATGGATGGCTTCCAAAGACACTTTGACTCACAAATAATTAGTTATGGAAAGCAAATGATTGTCAACTTGGTATGTTTTCACTTTTTTTTTCCTCCTGAAAAAGCTGTTGTTCTTTTAAGCAGGCTTTTGAGTAATACTGTCTCTTCTTAATTATTGTTATTTCCTTCTCTTTCTACCAGGTTAACCAAAAAGGTTCAGAGAAGCCTCTTGAGCAAACATTTGCAAAAATGGTGAACAGCATGGCAAATGGAATGGTCAGGTATGGGTGAAGGAAAACAGTCTGTATTGAAAGTTGAGCCTTGCCTGGGACACCCACAGTGTTTACTACTTTGGGGGCCTTTGCCAGCTTTCTGAGTTTTCTTTTTATGAAGTAACTTACATATGACCAATGCCCCTACCTCAGAGCTTGCACTGTAAGTGGGAACAAAGATGACAGAATAAAGACGGGAGCTCAGAGGCAATGGTGATGTCAGTCGGAGTAATAGAATGCTGTGAGAACTACAGAGGCAATTTGCATTTGAGGCAAAAGAAATGGTGCCCTGTAGAACTAGCTTCTGGCAAAAGGACTGGATTGCATTGCTGAGTTGATAAGGGAGTGCTGAGAGTGAGCTAAACAGTGCTGAGATAAAGGAGGAAACCATCGGGGGAACATGTAATTTAAATGTCATGTAACAATGGGCTAAGAGTGGAGAATGCATGTTAATCACAAGAAATTCCATCTCTTTGGGAATCTTGAGTGCAGCAAACAATTTTATAACCTGCCTGTGCTTGCTTTCACTGACTTCTTGAGGGAGGGCAGCATCCAACTCCCACAGACATTTACTTCTACCTTTTCCTTGAAATTGCCTTTTATTACTGTCATTCATATATGTCAAAGAACAAAATCCTACCTGTAAGCAAAAACCATCCTATTTGCATAAGGATTCACTTCTTGCTAAGCAGAACTGAGGAACTGCAAGAGTATAATCAAGATGACCTTATCCTGACAGATTTTGAAGTTTTTCCAAGCTTTTTTTTGTGCTTGTGATGCCCTGCTGCTGCCTTCACCAGGGTAGTTACAGATGCCTGTCTCACTTCTCTGTGCTGCTTTGACCACCCTCAGGGCTGTGTTTGTGTGTGGTGTTGGTGTGTGGATTTTTCTTTTCTTTTTTAAAAGACCCCTCCTAAGGTGAGCTCTTTCCTCACTCACACCTAGGCTGGTATTGATACCTCACCTGTACAAAGCTTGTGGAATTCCATGCACCTTTGCTATGAAGTAATCTGGTGGAAACCAAGATGTAAAACTCTGTCGGGGTGTGTTTTAGTGGTGCTTGTTATTCTGTGTGTGTTAGAGTCAGCCCCTTTTTCTTAATGCTGCCCAAATCCTTTTCCTTTGTTAATCAGTTTCCATGACATTTACCTGCCAGACTAAGACTTGAGTCTTGATTTTATATTTGCACTATCTTGCTTCATGCAAAGTATTGAAAGTCTGACAAATAATAAGTTTTGGGTTATGAATACTTGAGGGGAAGAAAGCATATAATGCTGTGTAATTCATGGCGGGGGGGGGGGCAGAATATCCTATCAAAATACTGAATCAAACACCCCTTGTCTAGAGCACTTCTCTCTAGAAATGAAATGATGGTTAAAATCTTGTTAGCTGTTTAACTTTCTAATGACAGAGTAGGTTAGCTGTTGAATCTGACCCTGTCTTGGGTTTCTAAAGAGCTATTGAGGGAATTACACTGTGACAGCAAAGAATGTTGGTTCTTACACCTGTGTCTAGCTTGAAGTGAACTGAAATTCCCAGTGCCGTTGCTTGGAAGAGAGGAGGGTAAAAGAATCCTGCTGGGGGAAAAAAAGCTAGGAAGTCAGATGCAGTGTCCCTTCTGTACTTTCTGGAGGAAAAATACTAGCCAGAACATAGGGGGAGTAACATGGAACTGAATGCTTGCTTCCCCAGGCTAGTGGCAGCTCATAGCGAACCATACATGCTGTCACCATGCACACTGTGGGTGCAGCCTCAAAGATTACAAGGTTACAGAGCAGTGACAAAATCCACAGGTATTTGCTGGAAGCAGTGTCTGAAGAAAAACAAATCCTCTGTCACGACCTGTTTTACAGACCAGCCCTTCTTTGGGGGGTTTCCTGAGACCTTCACTGCAGTATGTATGTAATCTGAAAAGATCTCCTCTCTCTGAACAGATACGTAGCTTTTGACTTCCATAAAGAGTGCAGTCGGATGAGGTGGGATCGACTTCAGATTTTGATGGATCAACTAGCAGAACAGCAAGATGAATTTAGGTAATGCTCTGCACTTCTGTTGCTGTCAGACTGTTAACCATCTTTGTGGGGAGCTAGGACCCTATAGTAAATGAAGTAGGAAAAAAAAAGAGAAGTTTAAGTCACTGATTTTTGCATCAAAAGCTGCTCTTCCTGGGGGCATATAACTCAGCATTGCTGCTTGGCTTTCTAAAGAAGAGATTACTAAATGTTCATATCTTGATGCTGTTCTTGAGCATAGGAGGGGAAGAATTCAAGCAGGCATCAAAGTTCAAAGACATTGCTGAGGAACTCTTCACGTGCTCCAGACATCAGTGTTTTAGTTGCTACAATATTTACTTTTGAAAACGTGTTGTTTATATGGACTGTTACCTATAAATGCTTAGGTGGATTGTATGTGTTAGTTATTTTCTAGTCGATTCCGATGGTAAAATTGTGACTCAGCAGGAAGGAATATTCCGCAGCAACTGCATGGACTGCCTTGATCGGACTAACGTCATCCAGAGCTTGTTAGCACGCAGATCTCTTCAAGCCCAGCTTCAGGTAAATATTCTTTCTTGTCTAACAATGTGGAAGAGGAGAGAGGTAACAGGAATGTAATTTTAATTTACTTGAGTTACTGTACAGCTTCCTTGTAATGACTTGGCCAGGCTCTAGTATAATAAATACAGCTTCTTCTGAAAGCGAATCCTAATTTTTCCAGGGAGCTGCTAGTGAGCCTTGATATGCTTTTTATTTTAGAGGCTAGGTGTTCTGCATGTTGGACAGAGAATTGAAGAGCAAGCAGACTTTGAGAAAATCTACAAAAATGGTAGGCTGTTTAGAGTTCAATCAATCATTTGATTCCAAAAAGAGTCCATAACTTCCTTAATCTTTCTTAATATTTTCCTATTCACAGCGTGGGCTGATAATGCTAATGCTTGTGCCAAACAATATGCTGGAACCGGTGCCTTAAAGACAGATTACACAAGGCAAGTCAGACCTTCTTGTAAAGGCCTTCTGAGGTATTGGGGCATGTTTGGGATTTTCTGCAAGTCTTCGTATTCAAGAAGGTTATTAATTTTGGAGTTAGGCCATTAATGAGTTTTGCAGTGGTTCAAGTAGTAATGTGTCAGACTAAAATCTATGGAACACCATTCTTCACTGTGTTTATATGAAAAGAGAAAGGGCTATGTAGAAATAAATCCAAGAAAGTGTGCCTCTTCAGGAAACATTTAAGTTGTGGGATGGAGAGAAGTGTCATTTTTACTTTCTAACTTTTACAAGTATGTGTGTTGTTAATGCAGTGGCAGCATTAGATAAATGTATTTACATGCAGGTATTCATTAAGCATAGTAGCCATTTGAACAATGAAAGAACTGTAAATCTGAAATTACCTTCCTGAACTTATCTATTTTAAATACTTTTTGAAATTTTGTTTTGCAGAACTGGGAAGAGAACTCAGTGGGGCTTAATAATGGATGGCTGGAACTCATTGATACGTTACTACAAAAATAACTTTTCTGATGGATTTAGACAAGTAAGTTAGGCCTTTAATTGTGGGAAATGTATTGATAAACATGGCTGCACATTTTAACTCTTGCTCTCTGCCTCTTCCAGGATGCAATTGATCTTTTTCTTGGCAATTATTCAGTGGATGAAGTAGAACCTGCTAGTCCTCTACATGTCAAGAAAGATTGGAAGTTCTTGGCTGTGAGTACAGACTTTATTCATGATTGGGGAAATAACTATATCCTTTTAGTTGCTTACTTGTTATGACTAAGCAGGACATGACTATTCGATAATGAAGCATCCCTATAATCTGGTTATGTTTCTATGCTACCTGCCTATAGGACTAAACCCAACCCGTTCCCTTGTCAGAAAATGGAGTGTCCTTGAGGTACTGAAAAAATGCTGCTTGCTTTTTAAAAATTTGTTTCATCAAGGGGAGATGGAGAAATTCTACTTGACACCCTATTCCCTTCTGCAGAAGCAGCTTGTGAAGATCTTTTCTCATACTTCATGCACTTCTCATACTTCATACACTGTAACACCAAAACAAAAGAAAAACTTTTTTCCTCCTCTTTCTACTTTGTGAAATGGGATTTGGGCACATTATGGGTTTAGCTTGTGGCTGGTGTATTTTTTTATTATTTTTTTTTAAAACAAAACACAAACCAAACCTCTTTACTAGATGGGTGTACTGTAATTTTTAAGCTAGTTACTGAACACACTTTTCCAAATTTTTGAGCTATCCAGAATTTTATTTGTAACTGACAGCAGATGAATCGGGAATTGAAGCAACTTAATTGCAAAGCAAGTAAAGTAGCTTTGCAGTGCAGCCCATCTTAAAGGAAATTAAGAAATAGATGTGGTGCTATATCAAGTGATTATTCTTGTTCTCTTTCCTCAGTTGCCTATTATTATGGTGGTTGCTTTCTCCATGTGCATTATTTGTTTGCTAATGGCTGGTAAGTCACTATGTGGGAAAACCTGAAAAACTGTGTTAAAACCTTTGAAGAAGTAACTTAAGGGGAAGTTAATTGCCCCCAGATTTTGTTGTACCTGAGGAGGTATCTAGCTTTATTATGGGCTGGAGGAACCCCCAGAAGAATACCTACCTAATTTGGGACAGAAAGACAGTTCAGAGAAGTCAGATGCAGGCATAAGCCTGTTTTGATGGATGTCCCCCTATTCTAAATCTGTGTTGGGTCTTGTGAAGGATTTTGCCTTCTGCTTTTGCCTTGAATTTGGCAAAATGAGTGCCATTAAAGTCCTGAACTCTGGTTTCTGTAGCAGCCTCTTCAATGTGTTCCAAGAACTGTGGCGAACACAGCTTTCCTAGATGAGGAGATAGAAAAAGACAAGACTCAGTACCTTTGGAAGGCTTTTAACTTCATTTGACAGCAGATCTCTGAGGGAGGACTTGGTAGATTTTGCTGTTTTACTGGGGAAAAACACCAAAAACCTCTCTGGTAATTGGAGATAATGAACTAAAATGTTTATCTGCCTCTTTAACAGGTGATACATGGACTGAGACACTGGCCTATGTGCTTTTCTGGGGAAGTGCAAGTTTTGGAACTTTTGCCATCATCCTTTACAATGGCAAGGATTTTGTAGATGCACCCAAGCTGGTTCAGAAAGAGAAGATGGACTGAACTTGTGTGTGTGGAAAGCGGCTTGGTAGTGAGGATTCCTCAAGCCACACCTGGAGTCTCTACTGACCTGCTTTCCACACTGGATAGTGATCTTGTTAATATTCTTCCTTGGCAGTGGGGGATGAGGAGGGGTGGGAGGGGAGAAAACCGTGTCCTTTGGTGGTAGCTTTCAACTGAGACCTAGCTTAGTCTTAGTTGCAATGGTTTATGGAATATTGCATTAGCAGAGGGGGCTCTGCTCTCACTGAGGTAATGCAGAGACAAAAGCCAGTCCAGAGTGGTTTAGGGCATAAGTGGACTGCTTAAGCTCATAGTCCATCTGGGCTGTTCCAGTTGAATTGTTGGTTGCTGGCTTCACATGAGAGTTCTCTGATGCTGTTTGTGTGTCAAAAATATGTTGAAGCATTAATAGTAGAGCTTAATAATTGTGGTCTCTGAACAAATGTGGCTTCATACCAATAAGTCGTCTAGTTCCCAGATTTAACAGCTGGTTTAAGGTTGTTGTGATAAAGTCTATGTTAAGGAGTCCTTCGTGCATATTTGTGTGTGGATTCTCTTCACTAATTGAATCCTAATGCCCTTCTAAAATGAGCTTTTTGTCCTGTTTTGTTTATCTTGGACTGATGCAATATTCTACTAATCATTGTTTGGGTGAAAGGACTGTGTAATTGGATGTTCCTGAAGTTGCAAATGTCTTGCACTGTTTCTATCCTACAGTTTCCAGATGATGATTCATTAGCTAGCAAGTGAAAATACAGAATTATCTTTCTAAAGATGTAAATGAAAACAAAGAATGTAAAAATTCTTTGCAGTGTTGATTGAACCTTTCTTATGCTAAGGTCCAAAGTACTCCATGACTTTAAGAATGGGTCACAAGGTAAAAAGTGAACTGCATATTGTTTTGCTAGTCAGCTGCTTCTGTTCTTGGTTA
Source organism: Actenoides hombroni (assembly GCA_024336885.1). Classification (NCBI taxonomy): domain Eukaryota; kingdom Metazoa; phylum Chordata; class Aves; order Coraciiformes; family Alcedinidae; genus Actenoides; species Actenoides hombroni. Next base: position 32,465,594 of record WUAM01000179.1, read on the forward strand.
TGTTGAAGTAATTTATGAAAGAAGGAAGAACAACCTGAGGAGAAGGTGTTTAGTCTAAACTCCATGTTTGCACTTGGGAGCAGCAGCTTGCTTTTCATGCATGATACTGTAACACTCTTGGGGGGGGGGGGAGGGAGGG
>WUAM01000179.1:32465742-32520341 GCA_024336885.1 Actenoides hombroni
TGTGCGATGCGACTTGACGGCTGGGGATGGTTTGATGTTTGTAGTCAGGTAGTAACTGTTCTTGTGGGCGGGCAGAACTTAATATGAAAAAAAAAAGCTACAGAATAATATGTGCTGGCTAATAATAAATGTGTGTCTTTAAATTTAGTGCTTCCAAGCTGTATAAAAATAAGTAATCCTACTCAAGGACCAATTTTAAACTATTTTGTCACTTATTTTATATGATTTGTTCCAAACCAGACATGGAACTTGCTTAAGGCGCTGTGCATTGTTTAATATTTCCTGTAAGTACAGCTGTATATTCCGACTGAGTATAAAATGTAAACGGGAGGGGTGTAGAATACTAGGACTAGCACAGTTGTCACTATTGAAGCTAGAACACAAGCTGCTGATACTCCAGCATGTCCTTGTGTTGGTGACTGAAAATATGTACAGATTTTTGCAACTGTTAACTGTTCTTTTTAACCATGAATGTTTCTGGAGGCCTCACGGGGTTTTGTGTAAACATAACCTGTCTATAAGCACTAGTACTTGCAAAGTATTTGTTTGCTTCTAGATGCTGTGATGGAAATACCAGTTGACAGGTAACTGGAAAATCCTCTAAGTTAAAATTTTCAAAGGTGAACTCCTTTATGGGCACAAAGTACAAGGAGGTCATAGACTCTATGGGAAAACAATGGGTTTGATGGCTCATTGGCAGTGGTGTGTGGAACTCAGTTTGGGTGTCCTGCAGTCTAGGACTAAACCTTTGCATCTTTAGCGAAGAACCTGTTGCGGCAAAGACCAAACTTGAAGTCTGTCAGATGCAGAACAATGTAGGTTTCAGAAGTTGGAAGGCGTCTGTATTTCAGTGCTTTGCAAAGAGTCTATTTCTGAAATCATGAACAGTGTACTCATAAATGACAATAAAATGTTCAGTTTTTCTAGATACACTGTCTGCGGTGCCTCTTGTGCTCTGGAGCAGGCTGGTCCCAGGTTGTCCTTAGGAGCTGCTTCTCACCAGAAGGATGCTCTGCTGTTGTCTTTGCTGGTAGCTCATCTTGCTATTCTGCACTTAAATACCAATCATTTTGCACTGTACCTGTGTCGGGGTTTGCATTACCATCACGGTCCAATCTTCACTGTCATGGCTGGACCTCTGAAATACCATAGCCAGATTTCTCAGATGCTGGATCCTAAGGGCCACCAGTGCTGAGCAGAGGTGGCACTTGGCTTCTTTCCTCACAAGACTGATTATGGGGCTTTTGTTGAAAACTCATGTGAAAATTCAAGTTGTCTTCTCACTTTCCCTCCCTCTCAGCAGGTACACACTAGCTTGCCGGTTGGTTTGGTTTTGGTTTTTTGTTTGCTTCGGGTTTTTTTGTTGTTTTGGGGGTTTTGTTTGGTTTTCGGGTTTTTGTTTGTTTTTTGTGGTGGTTTTTTTTATGCTTGCCCCCATGCAGGGGTTCTTGAGCTGGAAATAACTGGTGAAATACTAATTGGAAGAGCCTTGTGTATGCATTTTGTTGATGGGGCTTTGCTAAGTGAGTAGATTCCCTTGTGAAGACATTTATTACTGTTTAAACTTTGTAATTTTTTTAAACATGAATTACTTAGAAGTTGGACTTTTGCATTTTGGGGGGGGATTTGTTGGGCCTTTGAACTTAAAATACTTGAGGGGGGGGAAACAACATTTTTTTTTTCTTTAGGAGAACGTAAAACTTCCTCTTTTAGAGCTTTACATTTGGGAGGAAAACAATGAAGACGAGCTGTGAAGTCTAAATCAAAGCTCAGCCTTCCCCTCTCCTCTGTTCTCGTTTTTCCCCCCCTGAGGCCGGGTTTCCCCTTCAGGCGCCGCGCCTGCGCAGGGCCGTTCCCGCCGCCGCGGCCCTGCCTCTTCCGCCGGTTGGGCGCCGCGGCCGCTCGCTGGCGGTAGAGGCGGCGCGGCCCGTTCCCGAGAGGCCTCGCTGCTGCCCGCTCCCCGGGGCCTGCCCGCCGAGGGGCGGGGCGGAAGCGGGACAGGCCCCGCCGCCGCGCGTAACGTCACTCTCGGTAGCGGCAACTCTCCTGGCGGGAGCCTCTGCAGCGCTGAGCCACGCGCGGCCTTCGCCCCGTCCCGTGCGCCGCTTGACACGTCCAGCTCCGGCGCTAATTTTCCCCCGCCACGTTTCTCAGGTTTCCTCCTGCTTGACTCTTATTTACCGGCCAACAGAACTAAGCGGTTAAATACACCTTCCTACTCGGCATTTGCACTTGTGACCACACGGTCCTTCCCGTCCCTCCTCAAACTGCCGGGACATCACGTCCCTACCCCGTGCCGTCGGCAGCTCCCCTCATTCACGGCCTTAATTACAACCCTGACCTCCCTGAGGCATCCGCTGCATCCCCAACAACATTCCAGTGAGGTAGGACGGTTATCTTGCCTCATGTCCTCTCCACTCATTTCTCATGACCCAATACAAGCAAAACCAACGTGAAAATACCTCTTTTTTAGACCTACAGCTCCAAGGCCAAGATGTTCTCACATGGCAGGCAGCAAAGGTACAATATCCCCTCCCTATTTAGTTAAGCACAAAACCAGTTTTCAGTAAGAGTGATGCAAGAAACTACAGGTTATTTCCCAGAAAAGAAGAGGTCCAGAAAGCATCGTGTTTCTTTTGAAATCCTGTTGACCTGCAAGTGGTTGGGAATTTGGCACGCTTGAAAATAGGCAGAAGAGCCAAGTGAGCTGAATTCTGCTCAGTGCATCAACTACACAGTTACATTTGTTGTCAGTGTATCTTTGTACTGAATCACGGTTTATGTGCAATACCAGTTCTGGAAAGATTTTTGATATTAGAAACAAATACAAGCCTCATACTTATTCCAGCATAGAAAGAGCCATACACGCACTGTACCATGCATCAAGGTTCTCCACTGGCCCTGCAGGCCACCTTGCAAACCTCACCAAGAGAGACAGAAATGACTGAACTCTGAGCAGTGTTTGTGAGGGGTGTAAAGGTTTGAGATGTGGAAATGATGGTTGAACAGCTTGTGTTGGCACAAACCTTGAGTTATTCTGATGGATAAAACACATGGCATGTTGGAGACACAGACCTGCGCTGATGATTCATTAGTGTCATCGCCACTGAACCTCTGAGTCTGAGGAATAACAATTCAGCTCTTTAGGATAAGAGTTTTGTCTTGATGACAGTTGTCCTGCCAAGTTGGTTTTCCCAGGACCTCCCAACCAGAAATTCTGTCTGTAATTCAGCAGTCACTTCCTCCACACAACTGCCAAGTGTCAGCTGAGTTTCACAGCAGCTTCAAGGATGTGGATACTGACTCACCTCCCCACGTTCAGTGAAGTGCCAATATTCCTCAGCTATTGTAAAGCTTTTAAAAAGTGGCTCTGTTAGATATAGCCAAGATTCCCCAAGTTTACAAAAAGCTTTCTCTCTAGTTCAAAGACTAAACAGACTTCCCCCCCAACCTTAAAGTCCTGCTTTCAAGCAAGTTCTCCAATCACTTGTTTCACGAACAGTGGCTAAGGTCAGGACTTCATCACCAGGACTACCTGTGTAACTGAACATACTGCTCAAGAAGCAGCTGTCTTTCAGGAGTTCATGCAACGCCTCAGCCTTTTTACCTCCTTGCCTTATTTATGTACATCCTCTCCCTTCACTGGTTTTATGTCTTTAGCTCACTTTGGGGGTAGGGAAGTCTGTTGATTTCTTTACACTTTTGGTTAGATCCTAAGACTTTATATTATCCCTTGTTATTAAAATAAAACTAACAACTCCTTTATTCTTCTCCAAGGCCTGACATATGCCAGAGAACCCCTCTTCAGTGGGATCTCACCTTTGAGGAAATGAAGTAATATCTTGTTTTCCCAACTGTGCATCTTAATCCTTTTCACCTTCCTTGCCTCTCAGCTTTAAGAGACTGACCTCCCCTCCAGTTCATCAGCTGCAAAAGCCATACCCAGGAAGTTGAGAGAAAAGCCTTGTCCACAGACCTTTAAAGATTAGATCCAGTTTGACTGATATTTAGAGATTACCAGATAATATTAATCCATCAGTACAAGTGTGAAGAAAACAGTCAAGCTAGTGTTTTAGTTGTTATTAGCAACCAGCTTATCACTGGTCGAGAACTTAGAAGAACTCTCCCCAAATCTCTGTCCCTTTAATCTAAGGGTCAGAAATCATCAAGGCTGAAGTTACAGGGGCACGGGAGAACAACTCATCACAGATCCAAGCCTCATCCCACATAGGAAGAGTTCCCAGGGGAATGCCCAGTTACCTGCAATAGCAGGACAATTTGTTCAGTAAACTATCAGTTAATCACAGTTTGCTCCCAATGGTTTATTTTTACCAGATTCTGCCACATATGTTGAAACATGCAAATAGAAGTGTCCTTACACTTTAAATTAAAAGCTTCTCCATGCTCATTCTGTTCAAATCTACTTCAAGAATGCAAATTCCTCTCCAATTTGGACAAAACTATTTGTAACAGTATGCCAGCATTAGAACTCATGCAGTGCCTCCTTACTCGATATTACTCAGTTAGGAGGATTACAACTTCTTGCCCTCCCTTTCCTCTAACATCAAGCAACAGGACCAAGACAAAAGGGCCAAGAACCTTAAATAACAAAACTATAGACATTTGTCCAAAACTCAGATGCTATCACCTTGTGGGTTCCAGTAACACAGCACTGGAAATTGTAATCAAACAACAATTTGGAAACACTGTATCAGCACAATTTAGCTGTAGCCATTGAAATATGTTATCATTCATTAGAAACAAATTTAAAGCACACACATACAGAGCAAAATCCCACAAAACAAACAAACAAAAAACCCCACAAACAGACAAAACCCAAACCACCAAACTAGAAGCTTTTTTCTTTTCCTCCACTTGATGGAAGATTTGCAGGGCTTTGAGAGTTGAGAAGCCTCATCACACAGACAGAAGCAGACAAGTTACCACTACTGTTGAGAACCGTTAAGATTAATAGCATTGCTTAGTACTAGGAAATGAAGTAGTTGAAGCCTTAGACTGCAACAGCTGACCAGGAGTAAACTTTTTGATACTACTAATGCTGCAAATACAATATTAGCTAGAACTGGCAGATGTAAGCAGAATGCAAAAGGGCCAAAGAAATTCCAAAGTAACTTCAGAAGTCAACCAGCCCAGTGACCAAGAAAACCAACAAGAAATCAAGAGACCACTGACCAGAATTATAGAATCATAGAAAAGACCTCCAAGATCATCAAGTCAAATCATCAAACTAATATTATCATGACTGTAATGATAAACTTATCCAACCACTAAGTGGCTGGACTTGAGGACTGGTGATAGGTAGTACAGGTATAACTGGGGTGTGCAATCTGCAGAAGAGGCCCCTCTTTCAGAGGCAACCAGCTCAAGCTGCTCTGCATACTGGCTAAATAAACCACTTATTTACTCAGCAGATTGTCAACTCATCTCCAAGCAGGAACCTAAAGCCAAACCCTGTTGAAGTAGCATCCACACAGTTCCTAACTTGGACTAGGTAGCAACTGCATCATTCCTGCAACAGGTACCACACATAAAACCTTCCTCCACAAAGGATTTCTTAGCTCATCAACATAGACTTACTTTGTTGTTGTTTCGTTCATCTGTAAGTCATTTCTCTTTAACAGGAGCACCTAGAGTAGAGGAAAACAGAGTCAGTATCTTGGTTTACCTTGTTAAAAGTAAATTGTATGCAAGTACCATATCATTCCACTTTTCCTCAGATTCAGCTAGAGGAAAGAAAAAAGTAAAACTAAAGCTATAACACAGTATAGTGTTCAAAAGTAAAAGTAGCAATAATAAAAAAAAATAGCAATAGTACTGACAGCACAAATCAATCCATTTATCAAAAAACCCCCCTTGTTAAGATAAGTCTAAATCAAGATCCTTTCAGAATACTTAGGCTCTCAACAAGGTCTCTACAAACATAAGATAGCTGAAAACAAAAGCACTAAAACCTGCAAGAGGAAGATTTAAACAAAACAAGTTTGGTTTTACGCCATCTCATAGAAACATCTCTCTCTCTCTATAAACATAACCAAATAAAACCATACTCAAAAGCAAGAGCTTTTTTTCTTTATCACTAGACTACAAAAACAAGCATTACATTTTCATTCCCACTACAGGGAGAAATAGCATATTTCTGAGAACAAATAACAGTACCTTCAATGATTTAAGCAACCACTCCCTACATGATTTCTCTTCTTTGGCAAGCTAATTAATAAAACACAACTTCACAAAGAAATAATAAAAAAAAAAAAAATCTTAAGCCAGGACCTCAGAACTAACATGATTGGAGTGTTGTCTGTCCCCAGGCCTGCCCCTTTTACATGCACCTATGCTGACCAGCTGCAGCTGCCCTGCCTGATTAAGTTCAGAGGGATCAGCTGCTGTCGCTTCAGCAGAGAAGCTGGGATGAGATAGCACAGCTGGGACCACTGACCCTCGGGACTTTCTTTTGGCCTTACTCGCCAATCATAGGATACAGCTGCTGTTGCCAGAGCATGCATAGATAAAATAAATAACAATCTAGTGATAATTTCAGTTTGCTGCCCATAGAGGAAAAAAGAGGCACGAACAGGAGCAATCATAATCCTCTGACAGAATTAGAAAGATGTCACACTAACAGCACACTGTTTTTCACTTAAAGACCACCAAGTGGTTTGTAAAGTGATTTACAGCACTGAAAGTTGATACTAACCCCGTTTTAAAAATGTGCTGCAAGACTGTTGTCTAGTCTACACTTAAAAAGTTGATCAACACAGCTGTAACCTCACACCACCTGAGTTATACAGAGCTTACATCAGCTGGAAAGCATATTTTTCAATCCACTTTGTACAGTGTTTAAAGTCAGACTAAGGTATGGTTACAAAAGCATGTTAACCCCAGTAAAGTAGCAACTGGGTTTTGGTACAGATTTTTTGTAAATATTTGTAAATATTGCACTTTCCCAACACTATTATTTATTATTGGTCCCACTTTGTTGGAAAAAAACCCCAAACAATTCACAAAAACAACCCATTTATGATGTCATTTTCTTTGCTAAAGCAACTAAACACTTCGAACATGGTTGCCAATGATTTAGAGAAAGGTGAAAAATTACTCCGATTACTACGTTTGCAACAATACTAATGAGAGCAAATATTACAGGGCAAAGTGTCTTTTATGTAACGGGCTGTTCTACAGGCTTAAGTATTCAACTAGGACTGGTCTTCTAGAAGACAAATTAATGAATTTTTTTAAAAGAGGATAAACATTCAGGACATAACATCCCTTCGAGTCTGCAACAGAAAGTCAGACTGAGTGCTTTTTGGTCTTCACAAACATTATGAGTTGGTCAAGTAAAAACAATTCCCTTTGTTTACACTCTCGTGCCTCATATTCCCATGGGGCGTGGGAAGCAAACCCACCATCGCACACTTGTAATCTCACGTTCCTCTGCAGCTACAAAGTGTCCTCACAGAAAAAGGCTGAAGTACACCAACGGCCTGCTAGGACAACGGCTCAGACTTATTTCTGCTTCAGTAACTCTGTGGGTTCTCCGTGAGCCTGTGCCCAAGAGGTAAGAGCACTGTCCGTACGTCTCCAAGAGAGCGGAGGGCAGCAGAGGTGCACGACATCACGGCCAAGCCCAGCGGCCCTGCTGGGAGCTGCCTCTGCCACTACCACTACCTCACGGAGCGCGAAGACACAGAACCACCGCCCAGCGCCTGGTGTTACATCAGCAGACCCGCCCGTCGCCATGACGCACTGTGACATCACCTGCAGCCGTCCCCTCACATCGCTGGGCGGGAAGCGCCTCAACGGTTCCTCTCGCGCATCACCTGCGCCCCCCCCGACCAATCAGGGAGGCGGTTGCATCACGTGTCGCCGCGGCCAATCGCGGGGTCGCTCACAGCTAACAGATACGCCCCGGCGCTAGGCTTGACTCTTGGGAGCCGCTGCAAGCCGGGAGGTTTTCCCATTGGTCTGAACGAAGCCCTGCCCGTCGGTGATTGGTGGGAGGTGCGGAGCGCGCGGTGGAGCGCGTGGGGGGGGGCGTGGCGTGGCCCGTCGTGTCCGGGCCGGCGGTGCGTGGGTCGGGTCGGGGTCCGCCGGCGGGGCCCGCCAGCGGCTCTGCTGTGTCTCCCGAGCCCGCCGTGGAGGCCACCGGCGGCCTCCGCCATGGCGGCGCAGCCTCCGCTCGGGCCGCGGAAGCGGAGCGGCCCGGCGCTGTGTCGGGCAGGCTGGGCTGGGGCCGTCCTCCCGGCCGCGCCGGGCCGTGCCGGGGCCCTGGAGAATGGCTTCCCGCCCCACAAGCGCCCCAAGAGCTCGGGGGAGACTGGGCCCGACGAGGGGCCGGGAGACCCCTTCGGGGACAACGACGACTTCACGGCGGACGACCTGGAGGAGATCGACGACATCCTGGCCTCGCAGGCGCTATCGCAGGAGGATGTCCGTCCCGCCGCCCCCCTGCCGGACCTCCCGAAACACGCGTGGGGTGGCTCCGGAGCGAGCAGCGCCGAGCGGCAGGGTCTGCCCAGGGACAGTGCCCCCGCTGCGGGGAGGAGGCCGAAAGGTCGGTGTGCCTGTGCGGGGCGTGCCGGGGAGGGGAGCGTGGCTCGGCCTGAGCGGGCTTTGGCGGTGTAAGGGGAGTCGCGCCGAGGGTTCGCCCCACGGCGCGGGGTGCGCGTGCCGGTGTCCGTGACCGGACAGTCCGGTCTCGCCTCGCGGGCGACGCGGGGGTTGCTGTCACCTGGGGTTCTGAGGCCACCCCGCTCTATTAAATAAACTTTGGAAAAGCGTTTGTTACCCCTTGGGGAATCGCTTCCCGATAGCCTGTCAGAACTGCAGGCCGTTTGCCGAGGGCTCAGGCAGCTCGTTAACATTCGGAGAGGCACCGTCCAGGCAGCCACACAGCGGAAACCAAACAGTCCTGGGAACCTGTTCTCTGGCAGGGCGCGTGGGAACGCTTACCCGTAGCGTTGATACTGCCTGTCAAATATGTTAAAGAAAACAAATGAGTTTCATAAACTTTTAACGTGGTTTATGTACCAGTTATAGTGTCCTGCATGTTGACTACCAGATAGGTTTTTTTTCCTGTTAACTTTCACTAGTAAGAGCATAATGTCTCATATTAATAGTTACTTTTCAGATTTACTTTGAAAAAGCGTACAGGGGTTTGCTCATAATTAAGTACAGAGGGCTTAAATCTTGTTGATCCTTAACATTTGTAATCTCTCCAGGTCAAAAAGTTTTCTGTTAACCTTTATTTGTGTAGGGTGCATTAACTATAATTAGCTTGGAGGAAGTGCTTGCACTTGCTGCTCATCTTACTGGTTTAAAGGGGGTGGCTTTTCTTCTCCGTTTTAAGGATTGATGCATAAGCTTTAAAAAAGTGACTGTGGGTGATTAGATACATACAATTCACCCTTTTGTAACGACAGGATAAATATTAAGATATTCAGATGTATGTAACAGGAAAACCCCAAATCTTGCTATTCAGTCGTCAGTGATGCACATACGTCATCTGTGCTTCAGAACAGATTTTGGCTTTTTTCTGCAACAGGAAGCAGCACAGAAGACAGTCTGATGAGAGAAGCATTCCAGTTTGAAGTACTGCAAACACAGCATGAAGCAATTAAACAGAAGGTTAGCAAGATCTTCTGAAATACCACATTTTTTTGATAAGGCTAACTGAAAGGTGGGATAAGTTTGGTTCCGAGTATTTCATTCTATCCAAGTCAATTAGTAATTTTTGAAATCCATGGATCTGCTAAAAGCGTCGTAATATTAGCAGAGCTTTTTTTCTAGTGAGAGAGAGCGAAATGTTTTATTTCTTGGTCACTTCAGATTAGCAAATGCTAATTTGTCACTTTTACTTGTTTCCTACCAGATTGGTTCTCCTCTGTCCCATCAGCTAGTCAGCAAGAGTTGTTTTGTGCAATTTAAAGGTTCAGTAAAGTGGCTTTTAAGTTGTGTCATGTTACTTTACCTTCTTATGATCCCTTATGGAAAGATACTATGGGGAAGAAATTGGTGCAGAAAAGTGAGAAGGTACAAATGCTCGCATGCAGCTTGAGGAGAATATAAGACGTGAGCGAATTTATTATGGTATTTTAACAGAATAGTCTTTTAGCCTCTGGTAAAATTTCATGTAGATACTTCCTGATCTGGAAATATACAAGTCTGTAATATTCTGTAGTGTATTTTTTTAAACACTTCATATATTTGGTTCTGGATATGTTTTAATTGAATGAGGTCTGCAGCTTAATGCATTATGTCAGGAAATTTCTTTGATCTTACTTTGAACTTTGCACCTTGGTATTTTCAGTGGATGGGTCTTGGCTATTAGGAGAGGCAGTAAACAAGGAATAACTTGTGCACAGAACTTGCAGCTTGATAGACCTTTGTTTCCTCCCAGTTGTGCTTTCCCTAGATGGGAGGGTCTTCCTCAATTTGCCTTTCTCTCATCACTCTTACCTCTATTCTCAGAATCTTTCCCAGCTCTATTATATCCTCCTCTATTTGGGAAGCTCCTCCGTCTGCACCATGTTCAACATGGGGGTAAACCATCAATTTGCATAGTGGTCTAGAGGGGTGTCTGCTTTTTTTCCTCCATGCTTCTTTAAGTCATTTATTATCTCTCCAAAGTCTTTTCTCTGAGAGCGATGGCTCTTCAGAAAGTATTAGGGACTATGTATGTCATGAAGATGATGTCTGGGGGTGGTAGCTTGTCTTAGGATGGTGTGCTGGTTGGCTGCCATGCTAGATGAAATACTATAATTACATTATTGTCTTTATCATCCAAACCATGAGTAAATTACTGGTGTGTGTGGCTAGAATACTTTTCAAAAAAAAGAATATAATCACAGAGAAGGGGAAAGAGAAGAATGGTTTCTGACAGATACCAGGACGCTATATTAAGATGTGTCTTTGCTGTCCCTTTGTAGTTCTGTTAGAGAAAATAGTAGCTGAGCCTGATTTAATCAGAAAAAGATGAGAAGCAACACTGCAGAATTTCTGGACTGAGTTACAGGAGCATTTTTCTCTCTAGAAAGTATAACTATATCCAATTTTCAACAACACAATGATATAAACACACGTTTGGCCTTTAATGGAATTGATCTGTTTGCAGCTGAAAGAAATGCAAGACGAAATTCTTACTAAAAATGGAGAAATTAAAATTCTGCGTGACTCAATGCAACAAATGGAGCATGCCATAGAGGAACAGAAAAGATCATACGTGCTACTGGAACAGCAAAAATGTCAGACCTTAAGTGAAAAAGAAAAAGAGTTCTCCAAAAAGGTTTGTAAAAAGATTGTAAACACACATCACACACAGAAGTTAATTTTATGACTTAATGATGTCACAGACTCTCTAGTCAAAGGAACATTTGTGTGAAATTTCTGAAAACTTTATCCCTTTATTGTCTTGTATAGAATAAAGCATTTGTAAGAACTTGCTGAGGGTTTTCCTCTGCTAAAACAATAGAGTAAAATTCAAGTGGTAGAGGTTTTTTTTAATTGTTTGGGTTTTTCTTAAGCATTCCCAAGTACATTCAAATTGGAATGTATTAAAAAAGAAAAAAAGTGACAGAATGTGCTTTATGACTCTGATCAGATTGCTGTTCATATTGCAGTCATCTTTCTGAAAGCCCTGAAGAGGACAGTGGCTGCTTTTGTCCTGTTTACTCTGCTGTTAACGGCCTCGCTGTAGTCATGCTCTGCGTGGCACTTGGTCTGTCTTAGCAAGTCACACGCTTCTTGCCTGACGTTTTGATACTTGGTTCTAAGATAGTAGTAATCGGACTAGCATACATAAAAATGGAGATCTTGCGCAGAGTGCACAGTAAGTAGATGGTAATCTAGAAACCTTGTGGTAATTCTAGTTGATTTGCATGTATAACACCTCTGAATTATTCAGTAACAGTAAAAACGTTAGGTTTTTTTTCTTATTCCTCTTTCAGGTGCTGTCATTGCAGTCAGAGTTGCAGTTCAAAGATGCAGAAATGAATGAATTAAGAGTGCGACTTCAGAACTGTGAAAGAAATAAACATGTTGCTCAGACGGTTTTAACGGCAAGGTAGGAGTTTTGGAGAATGAATTCATGTTCCTTTATACAATATGTGTGATTAAACTATCAAAGAGGTTTTCTTTCTTCATGGAACTCTTAGCTCCATTGACTTTAAAAAATATGACTGAAAACATCTGTTGACCTCTATGAAATCTGCTCAAAAAGAGCCTTCCTTGTATACGTGACACAAATGTAAAGAGTTTGTAGTGAAGTACCTTGAAAACATCAGTGTAAATAGAACTTTCTTTATTGTTTAGTAAAATAATGACAGAAGAAATACTGATTCATCTAAGTGTTTGATTTTTATTTTAGCCCTAAAAAGAATTTTGCCAAACAAGTGAAATCAGAAGGAGGTTCCCCACAGCCTGGAAAAAGATCTTTTCCTACAAAGGAATCCTTTAATGCTGAAATGTCCACTAGACAGTTGTGGTCTTCAGGAAGTGCAATTGCCCCGACTACTTTGATCAAAGAAGGTAAACTCATATACAGCTTGCAATGTTTTTAGCTGCATATGAGCATTCTGCCTTAAATAAGGATTTTTGTACTACGTGACTGAACAGTTTCAGTAAGTTTACTGTAAGAAAAATACGGTATCCTTAAAGCACTACTACTGCTATTTTTTCAGCCTCCTGACTGTTAGTGATGTTAACAATGCTCAGTATGCCTTTTTGTTTGAAAAACACACTTTATTTGTTTTGATTATTTGTCTCTTGAATGCTGCAAGACTTTTTTGGCTTCACCTTGGCTAGTAATTGTGACATACACAGATGATTGAAAGATTATGTAATGCTCGATTGTTTGTTTTGTTTTGTTGTTGGGTTTTTTTTTTTTAATTTTATGTTGATTTTTAACTAACATAGTCATGTAGATCTCTGCTAGCAGTGGGAATTCAACTTAAGGTATTGTTTTTTTTCTAAAAAAAAAAGAAAGAAAAAGTTGAGCTCAATAGCACTGAGGAAAGTCTGACAGTAAAGGTGAAATTTTATTCACTTTTCTAATTTATTTTGGGGAGTAATTCTACTTGAATCACAGCTGTTAACTATTGTTTGCCATATCAGAGTTATACAAGACCAATGTTTTTTACTGGTTTGTTTCTTGGGCTGTATAACAGCTGTGGTTCATGAGTGTGCCCAAAGGATTGGTACAGATCTCAAGTGGTGTAGTTCCCATATTGGACTCATAATCGCTGTTTCTTTCAGACAGTAAGATAACCCATCCTGAAGTTACACCTGTGAAGCATGAAGCAATGGGAAAAACCAGTTCCTACAACTCTGTACCTAAACGGAACGCACAAGGTAACTCAATCCTATTACTGCAGAAACAGCATTTCTGAGGCATGGCTCAGTTGCCTTTACAAAGTGGTGCCAGGTTGAGGAACCTGCTACATCCAGTGCCACTGCACAGAAGAGTGCTGTTCAGCTAGTCGCTTTTTGCTTTGAATATCGTGATTTTGCAGTAAAACGTCTCAGATTATTACTGTCTTGTATCCTAACAACATGCTTATGTTGTTATTCTATTTAAGAAAAAAAGTTTGCCTGGGTTTTGCTTTATAGAAGGATATGGATCAAGAGGCATCTTATTACAAGGCTGGCTCTTTCAGTATTAATATATTATGCTTTATATTATAAACTGATATTAAAACCAGGAAAAACATACCTTTTTGTTTTGTTTTTTTTTAAATTAAGGTAAAAATAAAGCAGCATTTACAACAGTCAACACCAGGAAGTTTTCAGGGTACTGTTTTATTTACAATTCAGAACAGAGTTGCGTCGTGTAATTTTAATGTCTGGGCTGAAGCATGGAGGGCAAGTCATCTGGATAGTTGGAATATACGATCGTTTGGCTCAAGCTGTTTTGCTAATATGGGCATGTAATTAAAATATCTCTCAATTTAATTTGGTTAATATTTAAATTGTATCTTAAAATAAATTGTCTGAAAATCATCCTCTTGTAGTGAAAACAGATTTGTAATGAGAAAAATATTTTGAGGTCGAGAGCACTATAAATAAGGCTAATCTTTTGAAATGTTAATTTAGGGTTGTCTTTGCTGTTGCAGTTGATGGTAGAGCTACTCCAAAGACAATTATGTGTCCTTTCAGGTCCTATCTTACTGAATGCACTGATGAAGCAGCCCATTGTCCCTGGGTCATTACTAGGACTCCACCATCTTCTTAGCAGCAGCTCTGAGCCTCTACCTGAAGCTATAGCACAGCCTAACTATTTGGATACGTAAGTTTGGGGTTTTTTAGTTCACTGTATCCAACACATTCTTGGCAAAGTGGTGTTCTCTATGCTAGGAAATGCTTATTCATGTATAATAATAGGATAGCTCGTTCTTTGTGTTAAATGCTGCGTTTACTGCAAAATTTGGAACAGCATTCTGCATCTTGGATTACTACTCTTTGGTTATCATAGGTACTAAACAGTGGAACAACACTAAGAGATAAACTGGGTTAATTATATATTATGGGAAGGCACAGAAACGTGTTTTGTAAAACCTGGGAGCGACTGTTAGCAGCTGCTGTTGTTAACCACTGAAGGACATAAAACTTGCATTGCAGTGAGGGAAGGATATAAACATGATCCTGAGTGTACCACTTGTTATGTACAATTTATCATAGAATCATTTCAGTTAGAAAAGACCTTTTAAGAGCATCAAGTCCAACCATAAACCATTAGGTGCAATTTTCCAAGATATATTTATAGTGACCAGTAAAGCATTTTACATATAAATATTGGATATAAATTATAATCATTTTATACTTTAAAGAATCAGACTGTAGCTCCTGAAATACCTTTGCATTTCTGATTTGTTATTATTAGTAATTCTTGTGGTTTGTGGGTTCATAGCAAGGCTCATATCTTGTTGCCGTGTTTGCAAGCAGAGGAGTTGCATTTGGTCTTTGCAGCTGCAGTTTGACTGGTTAATAGCTGAACTCTCCCTCTGTCATCTCTGGCCAAGAAAATAGTTTGTTGTTGTTGTTGTCCTTTAAAGGCCCTTACCTACTACAGATCAGTGAGGTACAGGTACTTGTTCTTCCTAGAAGCTACCAAATAAGTCACAGGCTATCAAAAGCATGAAATGGGGAGGCCAGTGTTTGAAAAGAAGCTTCAGATAATGTCTTATAGTGAGCTGCTGAAGTTACTCAGCAGTAAGCTCTGACCACTTGCACAAGACCTAGGAATGCCTTGAAATTGCTCTTCTATGCAGGTATCAAGAATAGAATTTTTTTTTTCCCCAATTTACTTTTTATTTTGGGAACAGACATCTCTTATTACTTCAACCTTTCTATTATTTGATTCGGAATATGGATAACTCAAATTTCCACTATGTTCTCTGCCTTTTCTTCTGAAGTATTTCCCTTCTTTTAACTTTCTTTGGATAGGAAGTCCGCACAACCACCCAGCAGCAGGACAACTCAAGAAGAAATTGCTCCTCCTGTATCCCTGCAAGAAGCTCAAAAACTTGCACTAACAGGGTTGAACTTGATTGCTATGGATGAAGGATTATCTGAAGGAAGCTCAACAGACAGTCGGAGAGATTTCTTGCACCTCACATGCTGCAAGATCCGAGGTGCCGTGCATCTCTTGCCCTTGGTGGAACACCATATTGGTGCATTCTGTCAAGTGGTACAACTGACAGACGAGTCAGTAAATGGCTCTTGTGGAAACCATTCAGCTGTTTCTTCCAGAACCAACGCAAATGTGGTATCAAGTAAGGAGGACTTGAGGTTGTCTACTGAGGAAACTACAGTTATATCACTAGGTGTTCTTTATTATTTGGTTTTTTATAGCTGGGATGTTGTCCACACATTGCTATCTGCTGAAGTGGAAAAAAGTTCTGCTGGCGATGAACAGGTTTCCAAGATGGACAAAAATGTGTTGTGTGCTAACAAAGAAGATACCAGGACACAAGGAGATCTGCCTGTAGCTCCACAGGATGCTCCCAGTAACAATCAAGCTCAACATTCTTTGTTTAAAAAGCTGCTTCAGGTTTTAGCTTTTTCTGCTGCAAGAGGGTCCCAGACTGATAGCATACTGAACCAAAGCCTAAAGGTTTTGGTGAAATTAGCTGAAAATGCAACAGTGGACTTGCTAATAAAGTAAGTCAGGAATAGCTTTAACATTATTTCAGACTCTGTTGTTTAGCAATTTTTCTTCCCTGTTGAAACTAATTTGTGCAGATGACAGTAGAAGCTTGGACATGTATGAGGGAATACTACATTTCTCAGATCACCTTTGAGAAGCAGTTGAGGATGGGTCTTTCTGCTGCCATTACTGCTAACGAAGGTGATAGTTGACCCCCCGATTGGTAACAAGATTTGATGTTTAGATGAAGCAGATGCTGTTGCCTCATTATGTAACTGTTACTTTAAAGTAAGAAAACATCTTAAGACCATATGCAGTTGATCAGAGTATCTGTAACATTCATTCTGGGGTTTTTTGCTATTGCTGGGAGATGCAGAGGGAATGAAAGCACAGGGGCTCATGCTGGTAGGTAAAATCAAACACTGAAAATGGGACTTTTTGTCTGCTAATGGTCTAGTATACACAACTGTGGTATGAATTGCAGACTGACTGCCGAATGTAACAGAGTATGTTTTTTATTACACTTTGTATTGATGACACATGAGCTGAGATCAGGTATGTTTCAAATGGCTAAAAAGGCACAAATTATGATGCTGTGTACAAGAAACTGTGTATTTTCAACTTGTCAGCGCATTTCCCGTTTCTAACTTTGCATTTTCTTTTGAAGTTTTCAGCACTTGCTGAGTAGCCAGACACTGCTCCGGTGTCTGTGTCAAGAAACCCCTTTGCCTGCTGTCCTTTTGACCACCAGACTGTTGTCTATTCTTGCTCAACACCACACATTGCTTGCTCAACTTTGTTCTCATTCAGGTAAAAGACTGCCTAACTTACCAGCTGAGTGCTAGGTAGTGTAACCAAGTAATGCAAACACCTTGCTACAAGGTGTGAAAACCCCAAAAGGCAAAGACCCTGCTATGTTACCTGAAAACTAGTTTTCTAGCACAACGTTTGAGGAATATTTTGTATTGTGGTATCTGTCTACGTACAGTGTTTTTGATAGCCATATGGATTTTTAAAATTACTTTCCAGATGTTTATTTTGTTATCAGCTGATGAAGAAAAAAAGGCCTTTTGAGGAGTTTTGAAGTTTAATCTGTGCCCATGAGACTGAGTTTAAGGATTCCATGACATGACAAATAGTCTTTGTCCAGTTCCTTACAAATGAAGTATGAAGTATTACCACAGTCACATATATGAAGTTTAGGGATATGATTTTTGCAGCACTACTTACATGCCTGAAGTAAAGGCAGAAGTTGAGCCTGGATCATGAGACCCAGGATAGCATTGTGCATATTTTCTGAAATGTCTTCTCATGTGAGAATATTAATTTCTTGTAATAAACAATTGTCTAGTTGGGGAAAGAACAAAGATCTCTCTGTTTCAGACACTTGCCTCCTTCTTGCACTGTATATGTATATTACATCAAGACCAGATAAATCAGCATCTGAAATGATTTGGCTTCGGCTGGAACAAGAGGTAACCACAGCTGTTTTTTCATATGCTGTTTCCAGCTGGGGGTGTGGGAAGGGCAGGGCAATGCATAAATTGTCCAAACCCAAGTTCTTTCTCTAGCTGAAATAGAACACTGAATGTACTGGCTTGCCATGAGTGATTACATGGATTTTTAAGAGTAGCTGCTTGAAACATTCATTAACTATTCCTAAAGAGAATATCAGTCATAATAGTCAAGTCGCTGAAAAAGAAGGTGGCTGTAAATGTTCAACACTAAGCTTTAATTTGCTTTTATAGAGTGACAGAGGAGTAAAAGGAAGCAAGATTCATCTTGATTGTCTTAATTATTTCTGAACTGTATCTTATGAGCAGTTACTTATAAAAGGCACTTAGAGTTATACTCATTCTATTTAGCAGGAGTGCTACTTTGCTGTATAATAGTCATTATATACAGGAAGAATAGCTTTTGAACTTAATTTGTATTTTTACTGACAGCGGTGGCTTGTTTGAGGTTCTACTGTTTGTTCCACTTCCGTATTTCTTGGGGTAAAAAGATCAGCTGTTAAGAAAAAAAACCCCAAGGATGTTTGAAACTAGTAACAAAAAATCATTTTTAACCTCCCTTTATTTGCAGCTTAATTGTTTGATAGGTGCAGAACAGCAGTACTCACAGTGAATGCCCTCTGTGTGTTTCGTACTAGACAGTCAGGCTCCTGAGCAGGTGTATGCGGTGTCCCAGCCCAGCAGTGCTCTCCCCCGGTACAGACTGCCAGTGCAATCTCGAGGTACGTCACCGCGGTGCCAGAGGTCAGTCTAGGGACAATTTAAAGGTACTCCATGCTGAAATGCCTTCTTGTCATCTTTTTAGCTGCAGCAGAACAAGTGTGTACTGTACTTGAAAGGATGCCACCTTCTAGAAAGATTGCTTTTGCTTGCTAGAAAACATGCTGAAATATGGACGTTTGAAGAGATTAATCAGTAAAGTTCAAAATTTAATAACTTTTGTGTTACTATGCTTTTACTTTGTGTATTGAGGCACTTTTTTTTTTTCTCTTGCAGGTGGTTAAGGCACTAATTATAATGTTACATAGACAGTGGATGAAGATTAGAAGATCTGAGAACAGCTTGTGTGCACATAAGGAGCAAATTATTCAGTTTTTACGGGATGCTGTTTTACTCCTACACAGCCTATCTCAGAAAGATAAACTGTTTCACGAACACTGTTTGGAAGTTCTCCATCAATATGACCAAGCCATGCCGGGTGTAAGAGCCATTCTCAAAAAGACTGAAAAATTGAGTTCCTGTGAAGGTAAAATGAGTCAAATTATAATGTTGGCTTTTTTCCCATGCTGTAGAACTAGAAATTCCACTTCTGTCCCTTTCCTCAAGTACCAAATACTGTGAATGCTTGTTGCTCAGACCCCTGCAGGCAGGCTGCAGTCTAGTACTTCTCAATCTTTATAATACTGAATCACTGCTCTACTATTCTCTAATAGTTTTAGCTTCTTCTCTCCATAGAAATACAGCCCTATTACCTGATCAAACCAAATTCTATACTCCATCTCTCTTTAGCAGAACAATCTGCACTATACAGTTAATATTATTTAAAAACAAAATGTCATTATTCCAAGTTTCCAAGTAGCATTACACCTCTCTGCAATTGGTTGTTTTTTCCTCTCTGTCTTTAACATCTCTCTCTCTTCTTCCTTTTCTACATGCAACTTTCCTCCATTACCCCAAAAGTTTTTCTAGCCCGCGTCCATCTGGACTTGCCCCTCCCTTTGCACTCTCCTGGTGTCCACTTCCTAGAGAGCGCTGATCTCATGATATTGCCACTCCTCCTTATACCTTGATGCCATTTCTTCATTCACTCATGGCATTCTTTACACGCATGTTGTAGAGCTGATGTGAAGATTGTGCTCTTAGATCAGTATGTGGTTTGCTACAAGATCTCAGACAAGGCATCTGGTCTTACTCAGAGCCGGAGCAATAAACCCTTCAGTGTTGTGTACGTATTGCATCCCTAGGGCAGGTCACGCAAGCATGCCATCATAGTAACAGTGACTTTTCTGGAGATGCTAAATAGTGTGCCATGTATTCGTGCTACACTGACTGCTTAGAACATCCCAAGGCTTTCTAGAACTTTGCCTGACACTTTTTCTAGTTATGTGTGGGAGTGGCCCAAGATAACATAACAGCTTGTGATGTCGGGGGTGTGGGTGTGTGCTTGCAGACCTGCAGTTGGCATCTGTGCTTTTGTCCTAGTGACTTTTAAAAATCAGTTAATAAAAATGAGGTTTTAAACTTAATAAGTAGTCAGAACTAGTTGCAAAATAACAAAGTACCCTTTACTGTTTTTTCCACTAATAGCTAAATTCAATTGACTGCCCAAGATAGTTCTCTCTTTAATGACTAAAAAGACATTAAAGAAGAGAGAAAAGTTTCTATGATGAAATGTATAGCTAAAGATCTGCTTGCATGGAACCTTGAAAAAGGATATTTGCTGTAGCCTTCTACAGTCTGTATGTTTTAAAATGCAAACAGATACCAGCTATAATTATACA
The DNA here is from genome assembly GCA_024336885.1 of Actenoides hombroni. NCBI lineage: Eukaryota > Metazoa > Chordata > Aves > Coraciiformes > Alcedinidae > Actenoides > Actenoides hombroni. Next base: position 32,485,917 of record WUAM01000179.1, read on the forward strand.
ATATCAAGTAGAAAACTGACTCTCTGAAACATTTTTTTTGTTGTTGTTACAGAGCTGGTTTTAGATGAATTATATCCTCCTGAGCCAGAAGCAGAAGACCAAGGAATGGACTCCAGCTAGCTAACACCTAGCAAAGATCTCTGTCCTTCCTCATCTAAATCATAATAATCATTGCCAGTGTAAATCTGAAATTTGAGTACTACTATATTAAGTGATAAGATGCACTCAAATGCAGCACAATGAAGACAGTGTTGTGATTAAGTGCCATCTACATGTAGCTGAAAGCAAAGAAATGGTGATGTGAGAATTACCCTGCAATGTACTGTTTTGCTGTGCAAAACCACTCAGTGGCTTATGACTGGTTCTGTTTATGAATTTCATCCTTTATGAAATTGCTCTGAATAGGATGGAAATTTCACTGTGTTCTCCATTTTAATGTGACTACAGATGAATTTATGATGTTGAATGTGCTGAGGTGTTGGGGATCACTGCATTCATATGAAAGCCTTTTGAACACATTTGTGTTTTTTGCAGCTGCAAAACTTTTGCTTGACTTCCAAGATGTTCATGTTGATATTAGTAAATGGTTTGCTGTGATTTTAAAAACCTTTCTATAATTAACTTCTCAGTTGGCAGTTTAGTTCTGAGCAAGAAATTCAAAGTCCTGTAACATTCAACCTCCATTCACTCATTTTCCTCGATTTCATGCATCTGGCAAGTGTAACTAGTGAAAAAAGCCCACTAGAACTTATTTTTTTAAAACTCTGCCATAGAAGAGGAAGATGGTGATGTTGAAGAGAGCATTCTCTGTCACTATGTGAGTGAAAGATATTTACATGCGTGCAGAAGGACTGGGGGTTTTGGTTGCAGTATCTGGATAGGCACTGCAGTGGAGATGAATGAGCATCTCCTCCCTAGGGTACAGCACTGAAGGCTTGAGGAAGAACTGTTGCTACACCCTTTGAAGGGTGTAGGATTGTCAGCTGTCATAGTCGGTTACAGGTATGGGCTGAACCTTAGAGCCTAAAAAGGGAAATGCGAGTGCTACTGAAATGAGCCTACAGTTTGTGGTATTAAATAATTTGGAAAAAACTTTTTTCATTTTTTGACAAATCCTTGACTCAGAACAAACCTGGCTCTAGGGAGGAGAGACAGTACTAGAGGGGGAAGGAAGCCATTGGAAAATATCCAGTTTTCTGGGCATAACCCAGAGGCTGTCCTGCCCTGGTGTGCCTGGGCAAAGAGCCCCACTCCAGGGTGCTGAACAAGCTCTTGACTTGGCTTTTGCTTTTGAAAAGAACTTTCAAAGAAATCAATATGCAGGAATTACCAGTGCAATAATCCAGCATCTCCCTAGGGCCAAAACTGACAGGTACAAAGCTTCAATCCTTCCTCCCACAACACAGCCAGGGGCTAAGCCTCCTCCTACTTCAGCAGCAGCCACCAGACCTCCACCAGGCATGGCCCATTTGTTTCGCTGAAATACAAGCTGCCAACTGCTCCTCTCAGTAACGGGCTTCAAGTCTCCTGCAGCATCTGGAGAGATGTCATTTTCCTGCTTAAATGCAAGGAAGGATGGACAGGCACGTATCTGCAAAAGTTTCTAAGTCCCTGTATGCTTGTATGGTAACAACCCTCAAACTGCCACCAGGACGCGGGACAAGGCATGCTACAGAAGTTTCAATGTGACCTAAGATCATGTGACTTGTTCACTTAAATAAACCAAAAGAACAACTGAAGAGCACAAAACACAGCACTTCTGGCCTTTAGGATTAGAGAGAAGAGTTTAAGAATGGCAGGTAAAAGCCCCTTCCTTCCTCAAAACCAAAACAAACATTAAGATAATTCTTTAAAAATAGCCATATGCACAAAAAGCAGTGGTAAAGCAGTGCCTGGCAGTTAGCTCTGCTGTGGAGGGGGGGGCAAACTCAGAGCTGTCCTAACAAAGCTAGGATAGTCACAGTATCTCAAAATGCAATGACCTGCCATCACTTTTCAACAGCTTTATGCTGGTCTCGACACCTAATTTCTCTAAATATAATTGAGTTTATAGAGATAAGACAAATTTAAATCTCTTCTTTGGATAAATAGACCAAATGATCTGTTAAGAGGAGTTTGGACAAAAAACATTTAAGGAATCCAAAATTGTTGAAGTAATCCAGTTGTAAAACCTTGTTTGAAAAATTTCTGGCCTCATCTAAAGGGTGTGTGTATGGCAACTTGGTAAAAGGGAGAAGCGTATTATTGCTAAATTTTATATAAACAGAAGCATTATATGTGGAAAAAAATGCTAGGAAAACACCCCGAACTGTTCCCTCCCAGCCACCCACACTAGTAGACAACGCCCTAACGTGTACATCTAATACTTTTGATAGTTTTCTTCCTACTTTTGACTTTAAAGTGACATAGCTCAGGCTATGAGCAACCCCCCCAACCCTACACCTTCACTGGTAGAAATGATAGGAACATCATGGTATTATGTAATTAAACCACAGCTTTTAAAAATGAAGGCATTCTCACTGAAAAGTTCATGCTCCTAAGGAGAAAAAGCAAACATCTGTATACTCACAGAACTGCCATCATTTAGTATTCTTTAAGTCATTTACAATGACCAATCTTTTGTCAGTATTGTTGCAAGCTTGTACTGACCTTCAGAAATTCTTCCCTCTGCATTCTTGTGGGGTTGAAGCGATCCAATCATGTATGTGACAGCTGGTCATCCCCTGAACAAAACTGAAACATTTCTACACATTATGGGACTACTGGTTTATTATCTTCATGACTCAAAAATAACAGAACAAGGCTGTTCTTATCTAACACTCCCTGAAGAATTCACAGCGTAGCAGCAGCTCGTTTCAAGGCCAGTTTGCATTTTCCCCAACATGTTATAGATAAACTGTACCTATGTATCAACTAAGAAAAGGAATTTACTCTGGCATCAAGCACAGTCACAGGACCGAATAATGAAGTATTGAGCAACAACAAAAGCCACTAGTCATGTTCTATACGTGATTATCACATTCCTCAGTCAGCAGCAGCAGCCATCACCTGTACGTTTTCTTGCCTATGGAAATGGCAACTAGAGTTTCCCCCTGGCTGAAAGCTGAACTAAGTCTAACTGGCTTTTGCAATGATACTCAACACAGAAGTCAAAATACGTGTTGAGAAGATATTAAGCTTTAATTACAGACTTCAAAGAAGTCCATCTTTTCTACACTAGACTTTTCAAATATCCTGGGATTGGTTAGCTAATGCACTACACGCACTTAATTTACTCCTTAGGCTAGACAAGGCCTTAGAAGCGATACTTTTAGATTAGCTTTGAAGCATACTGTCAGAATATCAGTCAGGAGCTTATACTGCCCTTGCTTTATGTTGTGGCTTGTAATTTTGATTAGACATCAGCCTCCACCACCAAAAGTCCTATTTGCGATACAAGGTGATGTAAAGTACACTTGGTAACAGCAGCTGTCAAACACAATGAACTAAAACGTAGCTTTGCAGATGCACTCCTAAATAAATGCTCACATCAAGGCTAAGAAAAAACTGAGAGAGTATACTTCAAACACTGCATTTATTAAAAAGGTGCATAGAGTTTACGCCATTTCTTTTGAATACGTACGTTGAAACTACGAACAGCATACAGAGATACGGTGCAGTATATAATAAAAAACCAATGATTATCTAGTCAAATCAGTACAACAGAATATTCTACTGTATTTTATTTCACAAAACATTTCTGAAACAAAGGCACTTACAGAATTAAAAAAGAAGAAAAATAAAGATAAGACTCTTTCAACATGTAGAATTTTCATTCCCCTCCCCTACGACAGAGTGGAAACTAGTCTGACGTGAAGGCAAGAGTTACAGGCACTGACGCACTGTCAGTGCTTCAACTGAAAGTACAGATGAACTTCTCCATCTTTTCTATTAACTATTTCTCTTAACTACATGAAAACAAGTTTCAACAGGTTGCATGGCAACAACTACATAACATTTGGTCCAGTGCCTTATTGTTAATGAGGATTAATACACTAACAATAAGAAAAGATCTAATTAACTGCTCCCATTATCAAGTGAGGTAAGTGGATCATTTTCTTTCAACAAGTTCTGTAACTGAAGTAGTAATACAGGGAACTACTTTAGGAGTGGTATTTTAACAACTCATCTCTTTACTTGTATGTAGTTACTAGTCTATGTTCACTGAAGGCAAGGTGTAAATTTTCAGGCTCCTCAACCTCATCTCTTCCCACCACTCCACATACAGTGGTGTTCAGGGCAATTTATTAAGTCCCCAAACCTGAAGTTTTCGTGTAGCTTTGTTATTGTTGCCACTTCACTTTTTTACTGTCTTTTCCATAGGGATGATAGCAGATGACTGAGCTGGCTTCTCAGGGAACTGCAAATTTTCCTTTCATAACCAAAAGTCAACCCTACTAACAGTGCCACAAACTGTATGTATGCATTGTCATATCAGGTGGAGGAAAGGAAGAGTGGTGCAGAGTAATCCCCTTGTGAACACCGGAACACCATACCTGTGCTCAGAGAGCTGCACAGCAGCTGTGCTCTGGCTGCATCTCACCAGCAAGGCTCCATCCAGACAGCTGGCTAACAATGCAGCTGGAATAGTCTCTACCCTCCTTCTACCTGAATAAACACACAGGCGGAGGATCTAGAGCAAGGGAATTATCTCTACAGTTATTCCATACCCTCCCACACATAAAATTCCCAGATTTCTAGGGAAACACTTCATCCTCCATACAGGGAGCTCTGTTGGTCGCACCATAACTTCTAACAGTGTAACAAAGCATTGCCCAATTTCTGAGCTGACAAGGCAGGAAAGAGGATGAACACACAGATACAGGGTGTGCGTATTCTGCAAATGCCTCTTTGCATCATTTCGTGCTATTAACATCATCACTCTTACAGAGGTCTAACAGAGGGGCACAGGTTGACATAAATCCCAATGCTAAAACCTTCTACAAGTTTCTTCTGAAATGTCCTGAAGACTTTCTTGAAAAAAAAGAATTGGAATAACCCAGAAATAAAACTAAATTTCAGGAAAAGAAATGAGGCTGCCTTTGACAGCAGCAGTTTCCATCCATTGTATGAGGGAAAAATGAGGCCACTATCAATGTTTTTCAAATGGTAACATACCCTAAGTAAAATCAGTGTATGAGATATGTTAAAAACATTTCACTATTTACGTCACAGTGGTACAGATGAGACAGGTCTACTGAGGAATAACAAATTGTATTTCAATGTTAGAGAAGATGGAAATGTAGAGGACACTAAAAAAAGTAATGATTCATTTGGTCAATACCAAACGTGTAGAGCCAAAATCCTCATAACTATTACCAGTGCTTGCAAGGCTGTCTCAAGATGTTTCATGACAGCAAGCAATACCTTCTTGAAAATACATGACCTCGCTGTGATCAAATCCTACCAGTCTTCCTTTCCCTGACTTCTCCTCCTCTGCTCAGCTTTATGCGAATGTTGAAGACAAAGGGAGGTTTACTCTCTGCTCTGTGTGATGGGCTGGGATTTCTTATCTCCCCTGCGTATTACTATTCAAATGCAGGCTAAGTTTATAAAAATCTACCATTCCTAGGTTCCTGCCATCCACAATTCCCTCTAGAGACAGATAGTGACAAACCCTAAGCACTAAAAAACCCCAATCTACTTCCAACATCCCATCTCTCCTGTAAAATAAATTCCATCCCTATGATGAGGACTCAACACTGGCAGATACTTCTGCTTAACTTAAGATTAAGGTGCTGATTTTATTTCCGAACTCATCAACAACACAGGACTGAAGTAAAGCTTGCCCAGTAATATTTGGACAACAAATACTTGACAATAAAAATAATTTTTATGAAGAATTCTCAGGTTTTTAGCTTTTGACCTATTTCTTCTAGTAATTGTCAGAGTTTGGTTTTGTTTTTAATTTCTAGATATACATTAAAATTGCCTGAGAAAACACCCAACGAAGGTACAATTTAAAAAAAAACAACTTAAAATTAAATTGGCAAAGAACACAAAGAAATTGGACTCATGCTATTTAGCACAGCAAAATGCAACTAGTCCAAAGAAAATTAAACGTGGCTTGCCACCCCTTACTGAAGGTAAACGTGCTTCAAAAAATGAAAATTCCCTTTTGAATGGTAAATGAAATGTATTACAATTTATCTTACCTAACAATAGTAGCTTCAAAACAGGTAGAACATACGTAACATATATCAGGTAGTTTCTTAGAGATTAAGTTTTTATGTTCTAATACTGTGCAAAAGATTGCTACAGCTTTGGGTGTTTGGTAATTGCTCATATTAGACCGTTCCTTTCAAAACTATTGCACAGCAAATGTTATTGTGGTTCTTATTTCTGAAGTACTTCCTTTACACTTTTCTCACTGTATATAGAACAAAATCTCTTTGTTTTTGTTTGAGGTATAAATGAAGAACTTCTGCAAGAAAAAATGCTCCTTCCTCATACTCAAAGCATGTAAAAAAAGATACTGAATTAACTTTCACTTAAGACAGAAGTTTGCTGTTTTCCAGAAAAATATACTACAGTTACACAGTGTAAACAGAACAAATTATACTTTAAAAATTTTTGTATGGAGAAGCATAGTAGAAGATTTTTTTCAATAGGTGGGCTTCTGAGGATCCACGTAAGCAGGGTTGTAAGGGGGCTGGCTGACTGGGTAAGGTGCTCCAGCACCAGCTGCAAAAGCAAAACACAAGAAAAAACAGATCTGTAAAATTGATATTGTAAATTCTACATCTATAATGACAACTTCTGAGCATACAGGCCATTCAACTTCTCACACATCTTAACTGCACTTGAGAACAGTTTGTGTTAACTCACAAAGCATCTGCATTTCAAAAGTAAGGTCATGAAAACTTTTGTTCTTGTGTGTTGTGGTTTCTTGTTTGTTTGTTTATTTTTTGATGCTTAAGTGGACATGTGTACATTATGGTTAGCTTTCAGGGGAGGAAAGAGTTTAAAAAAAACAACAAAGGAACAGATCAGGTCCAAAAAACCGCCAGTGGAAGTCAGAGATGCTCAAACAACAGGATATAACCTGTGAAAATAAACCACTGGGCAAAGGAAAGAGGACTTAGAGAAAGCATCTTAGGATTCCTTCGGGGAAAATGCTTTCCTAGTAAGTGTCACAGAGTTAATTAAAAAATTAAAGGGAAAAAAGTATCCCACCACTCCTGAGTATATTAAAGGGTTTGACTTATATACTTGATGTGTATCACTCGGATGATGTTCTTACTTTCTAGTATTCTGAGACAAGCTGCTCTTAAGTGGCATCTTCATTTTCAGCTCTGTCAAATAGTACAGGTTAGTTCAAATAACGCAGATCCCTGGAATGTCTGAGTGTATTTATCTTTTGCTCATCTTGTAAAGCGAGTGGTTTGGGCTGCTGTGTCACACAGGAGGTACTCTCTCCCTTGCATGCAACCTAATTAAGAGACTGCCTCTTGGTTCAGCAACAAGAGCAGTAAAGGAAAGAGGTATTCTCAGCTGGAAATGTGTGAAGTGCTTTGAGATTTTCCCAGAACAACAACAAAAATTAAAAAAAATAAGAACTAACAAATCAGCAACAGTTTGAGAAAGTGGAGAGTAGGAGAATCAAAATGACTAGTTTATTGGCTCCCTCACATGATAAAGACGAAGCCAGAGCACTTTGGGGTAATTCCATAAAACCCACAGCTTCTTCAGAGCTTAGAACAGAAAAATAAAGTCAACAGACCTGCCAAGACAGTGTTTTTTACAGGCTGAGCTGTTTTGCACATTGTTAATGTGCAATTTCTAACTGGTTTAGAAAGGCTTAAGACCATGAACAGACATTTTATATCGGAGTTGTCACAAAACAGTTATTTTCTAAGGGCACTATCTACTACTCAGGACTATGCTTTGCTTGTTACTTCGAAGGATGAGCAGTGTAATTTATAAGATGACTTTAAGATCCTAGGACAGGTAACAGCCTAGTTTTGGCCTTTCTGAACAGCCATGAGTCAGTTGTTCAGAACAGCTATTACCAGTAGAAGGAGGAATTAGTAACAGTGACAAGAAAGCTGAAGATCAGAGATCCTGTATTCTATAAACATATTGCAAACTACTAGAAAATGCTACCCGTGTATAGCAAGTATTAGATGAAAAAGGGCGAGTAGAAACACCCAACTACTATATAAATAGATGTTAATTAGACTTTGATTTTAATATAAAGTTTCAACTGAATTAGTAAAACATTCTGCTGGATCAGTCCCTCATACCACTAAACTTTGTCAATACAGCTCCAGTGACATCTGTTGCAGTGCTTAACGTAGAAATGATGATGGGGACATTCCAGCACAGGTGAATTACAGCATCCACTAGAACTTGTGTTTTTACATAATATGTTTACATTTACATTAATACAGTCATAGGAAATAATAAATGTAAGTAATACAAGATTGACTCCAAAGCAACTGCCTCTTTAGCTGTTTAAGAGATGAAGAAACACTCAGCGCTGCCTTACCTGCCACCGTTTCATGATAAGCTGGGGGTCCTGATGGCTGCATGGGGTAAGGGGGAGGATACTGTGCAGGGTACGGTGCTACCGGCATTCCCGGTTGTGGCTGGACAGCCACAGGCTGATATCCCTGGTATGGGGCTACTGGGTAGTTGGCTGGCACTCCCTGTTGTTGAGGATAGGGAGCATGAACTACCGTAGTGGCAGTCGTGGTGGTAACAACAGCTACAAGCAAGCAAAAGGAACATGGTTAGCGCTGGTGGTTCTAGAAGATCACCTGGGATGGCCAACATCAGTAATGTACGAAAAACATTTAAGATCAATTTCTCACTTCAAAATCCCTGCAGACAAGTTATTTATCATTTGATATGAAACTGGAAAAACTCCTCGTTTTTAAACGTTATCCGCTTTTAAGGAGGAAGTGATAAAAATCTCATTTATTGGGCAAGGAGCTCCCTACCATGACTGCCCACATGAGGCTCCTTTTGTGTGCCATCTCCACAGCAGTACATCCACGTGTTGGTGCATCCTTCCCCAACCAACAGTCAGGAAGGCAAATGCGTATCAAGTCACTGATTTTAGCAGGAGCTGATGTTGGATCACTGCCTCCTATCTCTTATTGGAATAAGGGACTATTAACACTTTCTAATAAATGGTAATAATTTGTTTTCTAGATGTCCTTCCCCTTTATACTACAATTGTAGACTTTGCTCAAGATTGAACTTTGTGGACCTTGGGTGTATTTTTCAGGCATATTTTTAAGAGACTGGGAAAAATTTTAAACTTTATCCTATCCCCTACTTACCAAAAAAAAAACCCAAAACAACAAAAAACAAAGACCAAACACCCACTTCAATCCACACATTGGGAGAGTAGGGAAAGAATTTCAAAGCTTAGAAAACATTTCAAAACATATCTCTGTGACTGCACATTCTGTAGAAGCTTAAATGCTTGTTTTTATTGTTTAGGTATTGCAACTTCTGTGGCAGAGGGGTTAGGCAAGGTTATTTTCACCTTTTATAGAAACACAGTGTTACAGGGGGATGATAAAAAAACCCAAACAACAACCCAGACTTGTTCAAAGATATGAAAAATAAAATAAATATCCAGGTACTTACGCCGTGGTCTTCGACATGCTTTATACAAGCAGCAACATGAGCAGGTGAGGCACAGAATAATAGTAATTATAATCACTGCGCAAACAGTAACTCCAATGGCAACAAGGGTTCCAAAACTGAAAAAAAAAGACACCACCAGAACCAGTAAATTCATACAAATTTGTTACTCTTTAGCCTAATCTAACCTTCTGCAGCCAACACAGGGCTCTTCCTTGATTCTTGTTACTCTTACTACTTCACAGAACCACAGAACTGTTTTGGTTTGGAAAAGACCTTTAAGATCATCAGTCCAACCATTAACCCACCACTGCCAGGTCACCACTAAACCATGTCCCTCAGCACCACATCTCCACAGCTTTGAAATCCCTCCAGGGATGGGCACTCCACCACTGCCCTGGGCAGCCTGGGCCAGGCCTTGACAACCCTTTTGGGGAAGACATTTTTCCTAATGTCCAACATAAACCTCCCCTGGCACACCTTAAGGGCAACCCCCACCTGGCTCCAACCTCCTTTTAGGCAGTTGTTGAGTGAGAAGATCTTCCCTGAGCCTCCATTTCTCCTGGTTAAACACAGTGCTACCCAAGGCCAGGTCTGCTGAACCAGTGGAAGACAACCAAGCCCTGTCCAGGACCATGGTCCCCTGTACATGAAAAGGGCACAATACTAGCCTTTGGTCCCTAGCATTTTAGTGGGACCATGATTCTTGTTATTTCAGTGCAACTGTGTCCACTTACATATTCCAAAGGCAATAAGGTTTCAAAACCACTACCCAGCCATTTCTCACCTGCTCTGAGCACACAGGTAGCATGCCTGAAACAGAGCACCCCAGATGTGGAGGTGACAGCGAGCTCTTTATACATTTGTAAGACCTCTCAGGCCAGATCTCGGTACTGAGCAGACCTCTTCATGATGCAGATTCTTGGCAGGTTCTTTGGCATTTGTAAACAGTTGTTTTAGAAGGCACATTTCACACTGTTTGACAGATCTGCAATTCTGCCATCCTTACTGCAACCCAAGCATGCTCTGCTGTGTTATGGGCAAGAGAAACACTGCCTAAATCACCAAAACCTAGTACAAAAAGGCCAAAGATTAAACCACCTTTAAACTCTGTCTCAGTGCACTCGAATAACTGGAGGCAGAAGTAAAGATTCCAGAAGCAACTGTTCATAAGTTCTGCTTATCACACAGAGAAGAAAAAGTAACTTTGTCAAGCGTTAAATGCCCAAGGATGAATCTCTTAAGTGTTAATTTACATGTGTGTCCTACAGTCTGAAAACAATGAAGCTCTTCTTCCCTGGAAGACAAAGTCTCCAGCATTTTTCTTTCTTATAAAATACATCACACATCAGTTTTAGGAACAATTGCAGGAAGTCAGTATTAATGAACAAGCAGCTCTAAAATAATGAGTATAGAGCTGGTTTCACATCCATCCTTTTTTTGCTGCTTCTTAGAGATTTTGACTATAGAACTTTTTTTTCCTGCTCAGCTCCTGTTAACAGTGGTTTGTTTTTTTTTTTTAAATAAAAAAAAAAAAGAGAGCCCTATCTCCAGAACCTCCAGTAATTTTCCCTTGTCTACCAAACAGGCATCAAATGTGAAAGTTGTTTTTCAGCATCAACAACACTGGAAGGTTAAACCATTGACATAAGAAAAAGCAAAGTGCTCTATCCCTAGCCCACATTCAGAAGACTTCAACTTAGTCTTCTAGAGAAATTTAACCCTCAGTAAACTGGACACTGAACACACACACACACACAAATAAAAGAGGTTCAATTTAAAGTGCATTTCCCCCCCCCCCCCAATCAATTTTATTTTGTTTCTGCAACAACTAGAAGAAAAGACTTGGGTCAAATCACTTTCAAGAATCTCAGCAACTAACAGTAACTAACTCATGCACTGATTTTGTGAAGTACTAAATATATACTATGGATTTACTCCTCAAGTAGTAAATCTAATACTGTGGAGTGCTGTGGTCACTACAACTAAGCATTTACATGTAAAACAGGAAGCAGGAGCTGCTGCAGCCTTCTGAAGTTACAGAAGCCACCTCGGAAACACTGCCAGGAAAAGAAACAGATGATTGCAGCACAGCTGCAGAATGTAAAGTCGCCTGAACTCTTTGTCACATTTATTTGCACCTTTATGGAATGTTTTTCATATACAGACATGCATATGCATTCCTAACTTTTAAGTGCTGCCCTCATTCTCACAAGCACAAGTTTCACTTCAGCACAGTAAGTTCACAGCCAGCTCATCTCCATCCAAAAATCCAATTTATTTCAAGTCTGGTATAAAAAGGACGATGGAAATGCAATTTCAAGGAGGTGGGGGGTAGTGGGAGCAAAATAAACATGCACAATGATATTACATCCTGAAACACAGGCTGCCTCCTGTCCACGAGGCCAACAGCAAACATACATCAAGTTAATTTGAAAACACAGCCTCAATACTTGTGTATGTGGAAATGGATTAGATTTAAGAGTGACCTGTGGAATTTAGATTAATTATACAGGGTCCTTCCTAGATACTCATTATATAAATCCATAGGTACACATGGAGGAAAAAAAAAAAAGAGAAGTGTGTACAATGGATTAATACATTAATCATCTTGATCGTAATGTTCACAAGAAACAGCATGAATGGCTGTGACAAACTATGGGCTCCTCTAGAAACCGCATTACAACAATTGTCAACTGCAATAACTTCTACTTGTGGAGCACCAACAGCTTTCTCCTTGCTCTTGTTCCCACTTTTGTATCAACCCTGAGAAAGCTCTCTCACTGGGGAAGTTAACATTTCCATTACACACAATTATTACCAAGCAACACTAGTGGAGACAATAAAGGAAAAGTCATCTAGGTTCTTCCTTGGGCTGTCTCCCACAGTAGAGAAGAAAAAACCCAAACAACTTTTTTCCTAGCAAACTATGGCAAGGGAAAAAAATAAAATAAAATCTTGTGTCAAGGAAAGAGATTAGGTCTGACAAAGACAACTAGAATTCTTCATTTCTACAGACAATGAACCTCTTTGAACTTTAGCAAGGCTGGGCAAAATCAAACAAACCTAAGAAACGGAGAAAACAACATGGAGCAATGTCTATTCATCATAAATAAAGTAGCACAGCAAGGAACTGGCAGAGTGCCCTTATCTTTCATGATGAAGTTCAGTTCTGATATAGCGAGAGAAAACAGCACAAGCCCAGGACAAGCTGGCCACCAACAGATAAACATTGGTCAATCTGAAGCGTGGGCTCCATTTGCTTATTTGTAATAAAGATTTCTGCCCACTGAAGCACATACCTCGTTGCACATTTACTATCTCGAACAAGGAAAGCAAGAAGAGCAAAGCTCAGGGAAAAAAACCCCAACCCACGATATCTTTATTTTCACCAAGTTGTTAGAGACACCCTGTGCATTTTCATCATTGTCCTGTCTTTGCTAGAATGACACGACCACAGCACGATGACATGTTGCGTACACCTTCTGAAGAGCTAAAAGGAAACACATATTTAAAGCACAGGAGTGTCAGCTGCGTACACTCCAGGGTGCAGTTCTGTGTTTGTGTGTGTAAACACTGTGATTCAGTTCTACCCGCTGAAATACCCTGTCATTACTGCAGAAGAAAATTACAGGCCTCCAGAAACAGCCCGGTGAGTAAAACAACAGTCAGGAGTTAGTTCTTCCCAGAGTTTTCTATGGACTGTACACAATTGGATTACTGTAGGCATTTTTATCACCTCCTTTACAGCCAAAGCACAATTCTCCTGCCAGTGCTTGGGCTCATGTCTTGGAAAAGTAGAAGGTAGCGTGACACTCAGGGAAAACAAACACTGTGCTATCAACTTGCTGCATCGCTCTTCAAAAATATTTTTTTTCCTAACGGTTTCTATGGATAATTAAAACCAGTAATATTCTGTTGGAGTAACTGAATAGTCAGGCACTACCTTACTCTAATACTGTCTATCCTTTTACTGCCCAAAGAGGACTATCCTGAGCACCTCTTCCTCAATGCTTAGTAATATCCCACTAGTAAAACTACTTTAAAAAGTGCAGTAAGGCTACCAGTCATAGAAGATGTTACTGAAGTGAAGGCAGAATGGTGCTCAGTGTACTTCACTCACTGAACTAAGCCTCAGGAGATAAGATATTCCAGAAACTGCAGAAAGATTCTCCTGCAGTGTGCTAACTCCAGAAAGTTCCTTTCTTAAAAACTATTGCTTCATTTAATTGCCTTCACTTGATAAATCTGTTTAAAAGGACTTTGAAAATACTTGGAAAGAAATATATATTCACATTAAATGATCATTTAATTACCAACTGTTAGCATTATACATAAAGAAAATGAACAGACATGAGGGACTGGAAATTAAAGATTTTTCCACTGAGTGGTTAACTAGGCAATAAAAAAAAAAAGAAAAAAACCAATCAGTCAGAAACCAAACCCCACACTTTACCCCCTGCATTCTGCAAACAAACGTCAGAGTGCAGAAGTCAGGGTGGTGGCCACAGCACCAGATCAGAATGCTCTGCTGGCGCCACAGTTTGAAGGTGGGTTTCCAGACTCCCACATTGTATGTACACACCACAGTCTCTAAATAAAGCACACAGTTATAAACAGCTTGAGCTCCTTCACTGCCATTTCCTGCTTCTCTTCATAGAGAAGCGAACTTTTGCCAATAATTCAATAGAAAAGAAAATCAAACCTAACAGCCGTTTCACTGCAGCAATGATAAACTGCCTCTTCTGATAAAATCCACCAGAATGTGAATCTGAAGAGACAGCTCCCTGCCCCTTCCTACCATCACCTCTCCTTCTCTGCCCTACTCCACCCGCCCGTGTTCTCTCACCTTGGGGAAGCACCAAATTGTCCCTGTAATGAGCGTACCTCGCAGGCTCACCTTACCTTTAAAGTTGTCTAATTATTCAAAATATACATCAGTTCACATAAAGAGTGTTACGTAATTAGTGCCTGTTTTACCCCTTTTGGTACTGAAAGGGGTGCAATGGACTCATTAAAATGGGAGAATCAAACCCCAGATCTAAACAGTACTATCTGTAGAAGTTAATTCTCAAGGCAGTTGTTCACATTGGAGATCTCGAGCAGAAAAAAAAATAAAATGCTTTGAGTGTATTTAAGGCCTTTTCAAATGGCCAAGTTTCAATTCCAAGCCTTCTTAATAGTTTGAATCACAATCTGGCGATATTATGTAGGCCCAGCTGTAAGGAACCTTATTGTGTATCTGTGTGTTCATGGCAATGGGGGACATTGCAAATTCTGCCTTTAAAAAACAAAAAATACCCAAATGAACAACAAGACCACGTAGTTCTGAAACACTAGGTTAAGCAGCCTATTTATTTCACAAGTTTTAATCTAGACCAAGATTTGTTCCATGCTACAAGAAGCATGCTGGCAGCATCCTTTTCAAAAGTGTGGCTGCTTCTGGAAAAGAAAAAAACAAACCAAAAACATTTACAAGTATCGAGTTATGGCTGTAACACAGGGTGTTCTAGAAAGACTTCAGAAGATAATTCAGGCCATTCCTAAAAGTATATTAAAAACCACCAAAATAAAAAGCATATATATATATATGTATATATATGTATAACATCTATCACTCTTTACTGCTCAAAAAAAAAGATACAGTTCCCAGAACATGTGAGAGTGGTCCAGGCTTGCCCTGAGTCAGGTATCACCATGATCAAACAAGTCCACAAACCAAGATCCTCTCCCAAGTCCATTATTTTAGCCAAGGCCACACAATGCCACATACTGCTTCTAAAACTTAACAGGAAAATAAAGGATAAACTTTTTTCTTACAGGAAAAAACCAGTATGACTTCCCAAGAGTCTTTCAGGGGAATTAGTTTTTACAACTCAACAAACAACACACTTCCTCAGTTTAGTATTTCAGCATGAAGATTCAAAACATAGGAACCACTTTGCTAGAGACTCAAAAAAGACCTTTATCATTACACAGAAAACAAGCTCCCATGAGGTTAATATTCACAGGAAAACATCAGCATGACTTTAACACTTGATATTCAACTGACCAGCTTTTGACAGCACAGATGGGTTTTGGGCCACAGGAGCTCCAGCACACGTGGACAATCAAAGTTGAGTTAAGTCTCATTGGGTGCAGTCACAGTAACTGCTGGTGCCAGCCACAGCCTGCTCCAGTCATTTTACCCAGGGGCCACCTCCCCAGAATGGTATCTATACCATCAAGAACTGTTTAAGAAAGAAGGGTCCAGTGATTCCTTAGGTGGGCGAGGCAGCTTAAGACTCAAGACTGAATAGAATGGTTTCAAAAATTCTGAAATCTTGATAGTTTCACCAGGCTGGCAGGTTTGAGTAACTGCTAAGTCGTTTTATAAGCTACTCAATGCAGTGAAGCGTGGACCGGAACTGTGATGCCTATGTTGGTCTTTCAGAAAAATGCTAACTCAAGTTAGCACTCGAGAATGTCCCTCCTAGGGTTCTGCCTACATACACTTCCTTCGTGTGAAGAAAACTTTTACCTAATTTTGGCTAATGCATCAGTCAAGTTGTGACTAACTGTAGCCTCCTCACCTGCTCTTGCATGGTCACAGATCAACTGCCACTGAAAACTACTAAAACTTACCACAGTTTTCCACAGTTCCTCCTTGGTATCCCTAAAAAGAAGGAAAGCTTACAGCAGGAGCCTCCTTCCTGAAACAATTCCTGGGACACCTCTGCTTAGCTGCAGTCTAAGCATCCCCGAGCTACATCCCCCAGAGTCAGCAGCCGAGCACAGCCCAGTGATCCTTGGCAGCATCAGCCAAGCCGACTCTGGCATGGGAACCAATGCTAAAGCAACAACGATGCCACGGTAAGCCAAGAAGCCCTGCAGCTGCACAAGTGCTAAAGAGAACGCAAGAGTCATTTCAGAACAAGTTTGCTAAAAGTGTACGGAGTGGGTCCTTTCCTGTTTGGTGAAATAGGAAACCGATGTGGGTTACTTTAAGGCCAAAATAATAAACTTTAATTTCATACATAAAGACCTACTGAGAGTAAAGGTAATCATTACTTTTTTTAATACACACACTCCTCCATTTCTTCAAGCAACATGTAACAGGTTTAGCACAACTATTCCTTAAACAGCCTACATGAGAGAGCAGCAGGGAGGGAGCTTCCTGGAGTCTGTGGTTTTAGGCAGACGTGCGACGCTGGATCCAACAGGTGATTATGGAAGATGTGTACAAGCCTCTCTTCTTGGGCTATGAACAGTTCACTTGTACTAAATATGTCTTTTGACACAAATTCCTTTGTAAGCCACACTAAAAACACAATTTTCCAGGAAAGTTTCCCAGGAAATCTACTATTGTACACCTTGTAGACAGTTGATAGGAATTGTTACAGAAAACTGGTACATTACAAATATGCTTTTAACAAGGGGATATGTCAGAGCTGCATTCAGAGGGACTAAAGTCTTTCATCACCAGCACAAGAACTAACACTGCAGCTTCATGCAGCTCACAAGACCATTTTGGACAAGTCCACTGGACCCTCAGCATAAAAACTGTCCTCACACAATATAGGGCATTTGCTCCTACAGACAATAAATGAATTTAAAATGCTCCTTTGGCGGCAAAAAGAGAATGTAGATTGATTACAGGCACAGATATATAAGGCAACTGAGTCATTTTCCCTCCCACCAATAGGATCTCAGTTCAACAATACAGGATGTTACCTCCCACTCTTAATTAAAATTTGGGGCCAACATAAAGGCAACAGGAGGAATTTTCCTGAAATGGTTAACTGAATAAGTAGAACAAGTTTAAGTGAAAAAACCTAAGTATTGCAGAAAATGTTTACCACATAAATAATTGCAACACTGAATTTGCTACTGCCAATACCACACTAATTCTAAAAAGAGATTTAAGCAACAAATTAAAGATTAGCTTGGCTAAAGAAAATTTAAAACCGTATTTTTTTCTGGCAAATTGCAACCCAGTGGATGACTTGCCAAACACACGGAAGCTGCAAAGGAAGTTTAGACTAGGTTACACCCACCAGCTTTGCTTACCATATAAGCCAGCTCTTGTATGGTACATCTTTATCCACATTACTCATATATGTCATCACATATAGAAGTTAGAAACACTGTGGTCAGGCAGCAGCAAAGTTTAAATTAGGTAAATTAAATATCCTACACTCCTATAAACTGACACACACCACCTTCCTCTCCCTCTCTTTGGAAGAAGTATTTCTCTCACAGCACAATGAGGATCCTCAAAGAAAATCTAACACTGCAAATCTAACACTGCACAATGAAGATCAGATCTCTGCAGCAGAGGTCACATCTGGCCGATCACTATTCCTTTTAAATGGTAACAAAACCTTCATTAAAAAGAAAAAAAACAAAGTCACAAGACTTTGATGACTGGTTCCTTCCACAACCTAAATAAATAAGAGGTTCTTAGGTTTACCTATCAGTTGATCTCTCCAGAGATCACATTAGTAAACAGAGAGGAGTATCACATTCAAAATGAATACTATAAAATGTTTTTCATAAAAATACTTTGTCAAAACATCAACCTTTGCACAACTGCTTATTTTCTGAAATGCAACTAATTTGTTCACTTCACCAAAGACCCCTTACTACTGAAGTTTTAAAAGACTAGGCAATTCAAGGACATTCTCCTCCTCCCATAAGACATCTACAACACAACCTATTGCAAGTAGGTCTGGCTACACCTCACGCCATGGCTATTTTCTCTAAGCATATGAAATGGCAGAGTTGGCACTAGCTTTGGAACCCATACGCTCAAACTTCCATACATCCTACTAAATAACAATCACGGTCTTTTAACCATGTTTTCAAGGAAGGATTCTGTTTCTTGGGATATAGAACTCTTCTCTAAGGGTTACCCTGCCTGCAGCTGCTTTGCCAAGCTCTCTCCAGAGTCAAGCTGCATGTTAAAATTTATTGTTTTCAGAGTTACACTGTGTGGAAGGCACAGCAAAGCCTGCAGAGTTAGAGGGAACACTCTACCCTAGTAAGTACCTACAGTCAATGAAGTATACAACCACAGAAAAATTAACTCCAGAATGTAATTCAAGTGATTAATCTTACTGTGCCTTCGCATGTTTAGGCTAGGTTGTCTTGGTTTGTTGCAGCAACACAGCATTCTGCAGTTAGCAGAGCCTGCTTACCCAAGCCTGCACATCTGCCTCTTGAGGACAGCATTTTTCCATCTTTTCTTCCATATGGCTACAGAGCAAAAGAACCTGCACAAGCACTAAAGCCTCTGCCTGAAGCAGAGGCATTAATGGCAACTCACGACTGCTTTCTGTCAGCTTTAAGTAGCTTCTTCACTGAGAATACAGCAAATAAAACTAAGTGGTCTATAATAAGAGTTACAAGTACAAATTGTGTAAGCTTATATTTACTTTTCAGGCTAGTAAAAATCCTAGAACATTTTTTTAAACTAGCTTCAAATCCAAACCTCAACTGTTTCTGGACAGGAAACTTACATTCCTTGGTGAGATTAGCCTGTGCCTGAATACAAGAAATACAGAAAAGGCTCTGTATGCATTCTAACTCTTATTACAGAAAATATTAAGAATCAGTAGTAGAAAAGAAATCCTCTGCTCGCTAAATAGAGGCTGTTTACATTTCTAGAAGTTCTTTCTCAATGAATAACCTTTGTAATTTTTTGTCTTATCATTAGCAGCCTGTTACAGATGGTGGAACGTCCAAATACACCTTAAAGCATAAACTGAAGGCCCCGATAGTGATAGGGGAGGAGGAGAAACGGGCTACACTTGAATACCACAGGATTTTTTACCTTGTCTGTGGAAAAAACCCATATTTAAAACCATCTAAATTAACCATATAGTCCATGATAATTGTACTGGTTTTGCCAACTTAGGCATGTGGCAGAGTACTGTGGGTGCCGCATTTCGATGAAAGGCAGGCAGATGGGCAGGGGGCTTCTCCAGTGCACAGAAGAACGAAGTCACACGACAACGCGATGATCAGCCCATGACAAAACCCAAAGGAGCACATCCCCAGCCTGACAAGGCTGCTCTGCCTCTGCCAGCTGAAGCTTCCCAGGTAGACTTGTCAATTCCAACTCCCTCTTCTCCTCACCTAAGAACCAACAGCCTTTTCTCAAGCGTCAGTGTTATCTGTTACACAACCTGAGGTTGCTTCAAGGCAGAAATTAATTCAGAGATAGAGTGAAATTAATTGTGTACAAAGATAATTTGAAGTTTTGTTTCCATTTAGAAAGACTGATACCAGCTGCACCAACTACATTATTTTCTTCTGTGGCTCTGATACAGATGTTCTGAATTGCTCCACCTCCTTAAACACTCAAATACTTCACAATTAGTTGATTTGTGGATGTGAGTCATCTAATATCCTTTTCCAGTAAGGGTCACTACTGGAAAATTGGCATGCCAAGACTAAATAACCATGTAACCAATGCAAATCATGACAACTGCTGTGCTCTCCTTTTTGCAGTTTCTTAAAGCAGTAATAATATGTACTGCAGAATGAAAGAGGAAAAACAACTAAATTAACCTTACAACTCACAATCCATCTTTAAAACCAGAGCAGAGGAAAATTCAGTAATACGGTTAAAGGGGGTGAAACACCTTCCAGTATTAAACCCTTGCCTCAACTGCATTCACATTAGCAGCATAAACTGTAGAAACTGCGTACAGTCATCTGAACAGGAAGGAAAAAATGGTGGCAAATTTAATGAGTTTTGTCATATGAAACCAGTGCCCTGACCTAAAAAACTCCACATGATCTTTAAGGATTGACCAATGATAGAGAAAGCCTGAATCCAAGTTAATGCTTTTATACTTTTCCTAAAATGCTTACATTTGGTTACAAATGCAGTGTTCTGGGAACCAGAATGCTCCTGAAAGTACCTGAAAGGACATTATTGAATGATGTTCCTTTGGATCGTATTTTTTTTCTTTAAAATGCCCAACAGAAGATTATAGGCCATGAACTGCCTGCTCAATGAACTGCACTTAATAGGGCTGCCCAAAGTGCCTTGCACCTCTGCCTCATCAGCACTTGATACACAATATTAAATACTGCAAGATATTAATATTAAAGGATACTAATAAAAAGAAACATACTGAAAAACTGGTGCTCTGCTTTCATTTCTGTAGAAGACCTCAGAATAAACACGGGGCAGGGGGGGAGCAAAAGCACAAGCAAACCAAAAACTCCTCATCTAGACAAGACGGGAAAGAAAATATACACCACCAGTAATGCTTTCCCAGTACCGTCTGCAGAATTAAGAGTATAACTGACAGGTGTTCCAAGCAGGGAGAAGAGACATCTCAGCTCACTCCAAGTGCACAGGCAGTTTGGGACAAGCCCTCAGAGAGGTGAAATGCTCTTAAAGGGCCATGATTTACGAGCAATGTGCTACAGTGGTAAGTTGATCTAGGAATAAAGTGATGCAAGAATGAGGAACTAAAATGCTTTCCCACCTTTAATACCAGGAAACCATCACCTCCCCCTTTTGAATGATAGTGTCAAAGGTACTATTTGCAACTCATGAGAGAACAGGGCAGTAAAGCTGCGCTTGGGTGCCTCTCCTCCTGTTATGCTCAAGACTCTGCACATCTTGCTGGAGTTACAAAGTAATCTCATCTGACATCAGCCCTCCTCTCCACACAGTGAAATACTGAATAAACAGAGTCATCAAGAAACAATGCAAAACTTGTCTTTTAAAAGAAATCAGCCAGGAGCAAGAGCGTGGAGTATACCTTGCAGGCAGAAATCAAGGGCAACACAGCTCACTGCTTGGTTAAAAAGCAAAGTAAAACAAAAAAGTCAAACCAAAACAAAAAAAAAAGCGCACACCACAGAAAAGTATGAGAAAAGTCCGTAGTGAAACAGAAACCTACTTGGTGGGCCACTGCCTGCAGTCACAGAATTCCTACTCACTTTCGTTCCTGGCATTGAAACACCCTAAATTGGATATCCAAAGTCATTAGTCACTTTGGAAAGTTCTAGGATGCGTTTTTCCTCCCAAAGTCACAACCAGGTGGTTTTTCAATAGTGGTATTTCTGTGAGTAATTACCATCTTTCTATTATTGCCTAACCAGAAAGTAAGTTGGATGCTAAGTCTAGGCCTTAGCACAACACAATTCTTCAAAGCTGTAATGTAATTGGAAGGAAAAAGACAAATCATTAATGACCCAT
The DNA here is from genome assembly GCA_024336885.1 of Actenoides hombroni. Classification (NCBI taxonomy): domain Eukaryota; kingdom Metazoa; phylum Chordata; class Aves; order Coraciiformes; family Alcedinidae; genus Actenoides; species Actenoides hombroni. Next base: position 32,507,761 of record WUAM01000179.1, read on the forward strand.
TTTCTCAAGGTGAGACATCAGTGACTCTCTTTTTAGACATTCCATAGTCGGAAACAAAGATAATTAAAGCTACTTAGTTGCTACTTCCTAAATGTTTTCTGTCATTTACAAATGCACCTTTGTGAACTGTGGGCCTTGGATACAATTCCTTCAGCAGTTGTGCAGGGGTTTGTTTTGGGGTTTTTTTGTGGGTTTTGGGGTTTTTTTGTTTGATTTTGAGGGTTTTTTTTAAGACTATATCTTTTCATTTTCTGTGCCTTTTAATAACTATGCTTGTTGGCATGGGAAAAAAATTTAGTTATTACGGTTATTTATTACATTCTTTATATTTAACCTTTACTACTCCCGCAGACTCAGTATAACTGCAGCCCTGAAGATGTGGAAGGGTTTTTTTTCTACGATTCAACTAAAAATGTATCAAGAGTGAACGCTGACTGCAAGATGAGGCTCATGCCTGCTGTACTGGAACCGTACATATGTAAGACAACTCCATCAGCCTGGGCAAGAAGCAGGAGCATCCCTCCTCCAAAATACTTGTTACATCAGCCCTTTCCTTGTGGAAGACTACTGGGTCAAAAGAGATGGAGGACCCAAGATGTACGCCGGGAAGACACTATTGCTCTCTACAGCTACCTGAAAAGAGGCTGCAGTGAGGTGGGGGCCAGTCTCCTCACCCAAGGAACAAGCAATGACATGAGGAAATGGCCTCCAGGTGTGCCAGGGGAGGTTTAAGTTGGACATTAGGAAAAATGTCTTCCCCAAAAGGGTTGTCAGGGCCTGGCCCAGGCTGCCCAGGGCAGTGGTGGAGTCCCCATCCCTGGAAGGGTTTAAAAACGGTAGATGCGGTGCTGAGGGACATGGTTTAGTGGTGCCCTGGCAGTGCCGCGTTAATGGTTCGCCTCGATGACCGTAAAGGTCTTTTCCAATCAAGCCGACCCTGGGAGGTACCCCGTTCACACGGACGCCCTGGCGCACCCCGCGGTGTTTCCTTTAGCCGAGTCGCTCAGTGATTTTATTATTTCCCCTCCCCACGCTCTCTGTGTGGTTTACATGGCTCTTGCGCCAGCAGCCGGCTTGGCTCCGTCAGTTTTTTCCCTCTGCTGCTGGTCAGATGGCAGATGCTGCCAAATTAGGATGCAGGCAGTGAGCCTCCTGCCTGACCTGCATCTCTGCCCTGGGTGTGGGGAAGGGCACTGTCGGAGGGGATGACTGCCCACGTGCCCTGTCCTGGGGCCAGGCCAGCGTGGCGAGGGCTGCCTACGTGGGGCTTGTTGGCATTCAGGTGAGTTCCTGCACACCCTGCGCAGGTTTGGGGAGCAAAGCTCCACACACAGCCAGGTCTGGCACAGTTCTGCCCCAGGATCATTGTGGTGCCCTGCTTGCCGGCACACCCTGCCACTCAGATCCCCATCTCCCTGCCCTGACTCACCACCGTGGCCACTAATCTGAACTGGCCCCATCCTTAAGTGTTCAGGGCACCCCTTCCCTGCTCTTCCCACAGGGCCCTCCTACAGAAACACCCACCCAGCTGCCTATACCTGGGGTAGGGGCCGTAGACCCTCGCGAGGTCTCTGTACCAGGACTTGGCAGCCTGGCACACCGTCGGTGCCGAGCACGCGCTTGGCTCTGCTCCGCTGCCAGCACGGCGTGCCTGGGCCCTTGCACGGCACTGCTCTGCACTTCCCTTATTAGGGCAGCTGGCATGTGGGGCCTGTCCCTTGGAGAGGTATGAGCTACCCTGCTCCACAACCTGCTCCCCCATGGCCTGGCATCTGCTGCCTGCCCTTGGAGCCACCCCAGTGCGGCATCTCTGGAAGGTCTCGGCTGTGCGGAGCTGCACTCAGGCCCCTGCCAGGGATCAGGAGCTGATGCTGTGGGAAAGGGGAGAGGGATGGCAGTTTGCTGTATCCCCTGGGCAGGCAATGCCATGGGACTGGACAGAGGCTGCCCCATGGGGGCCTGGCCCCATCCTGCACAACCTGTGCCCCAGACTTCCTGGTGCCCAAGTCCCCCTGTGTTACCCACTTGGCGGAGGGCCTTGGTTTGTGTTTTTGAGAAACAGCGAATAACCACTGCCCAATAACCTCCTCTGTGCGCCTCCTGTTTGCAAAGAACTGGTGTCAAGTTGTACTTCCTGCTGTAGATGCTGAGCCCCTGACCCTGTCTCAGCTGGCAAGCTGGCACCATGAGGGGTTTTCCTTACTCTGTCCCCAGTGCCATGTCTGTTGCCAGTGCTACCAGCCCATGATGGGACTGTGTTTGTGTTTGCTTCATGCACACAGCCTGGGCAAGAGGCAGGCTCACTGGCTGGGCTGGGATCCTGGCAAACAGCAAGGTGGGTCAGAGAGCCCACATGTCCCCAGATGTTCTTGTTTATCTGTGCTGCAGTGGCACTTGTAGCTCATGCTCCCAGCCCATCCATGGGTGTTGGGTAGGGAGCTGCTGACCAGTCTCCCCGGGGTGGGACACGGGAAGAAGGTGTTTACCTCCAGCCAGGCTTCATCTGAAACCCTGCGACACGTGAACATTTCCTTCCTCTGCACTTCCTCCTTGGCTGGGTCAGCCTGTGGTTTTCCTGGGGTGGAAGGAAAAAAGCTGAAACTGCCTCTCACTTCTGGGACTGAGCCGTGGTGCCTGGCACAGCCAATCTGCCCCAGCATGTCCTGCGCCCCAGCTGCCAGGAGTGAGCGTCTCCCAGTCTGCTGCCAGTTCTGGGGACTGGAGAGCCGGGGCACCCTGCCCTCTGTCTTGGGGTTGGGTGGTCTGGGGGACAGGTGGATGGTTGTCCCTTGTGCTAGGGTCTGGGATGGGTCTGTGCCTGCAGCTGAGGAGGGGGATGGCCTCAGTAATGAGCTGTTTTGGAGCTGGTGCTGGGCTCTGCTCAGGGCAGGCACCAGAGCCCCTCTGAGCACACCAGGGTCTGCAGGGGGCTGTCGCCCAGCTCTGGCATTTGCACCCCCTTGCCTTGACACCCCGCTGGGCAGGAGAGGAACCGGAGAACCCATGGGATGCCTGCTCCTTTCCACACAGCCTATGGGGCCATCCCTGGAGTGGGGGCCGCAGAACCAGCGGCTCAGAGAGGGTCCATCGGCACCAGCCCTGGAGCACATCGTCCTTCTCTGTCCTCCTGTTTCCTTCCCGGTTTTTTGCGTGTGGTGCTCGCTCAGAGCCGTGGGGCTCTGCCCGGGATTAGTGACAGCTGCCTGCAATTGCAGCTCTTCCCAGACAAGCGTCTCGCTCCCCCAAGGCTGGGGCTGGGGCTGTTTGGGGAATGCTGCCGGGGTGGTTTGTCTTGTAGTCTGCTCCAGGAATGTTGGCCAGACGGTCAAATTCTTCTCCCCTCTTGTAAAATGAGTGATGTGGGGCGTCTCTGGGAGAGCAGCCTGCCAGTCCCTCCTCCTCTGGATAAACCTGCCTGGCCCGCACCGCCCTGTCATGGGAACGGGCCCTTTCAACCCCAGCCACAGTAAATACTCACCCTGCCAAAGCAGAGGGGGAGGGCGCGGATGGGGGTGCCTGGTTTCCCTTCTCTGGTACCCCTTGCACTGGCCAGGAGGCATGGCTGGCCATGCTGGTGGCCAGGGGTGACAGCCTGTCATCCCCCCCCACCTCACCACCTGGCCGGCTCCTCGTCCTGCCGCTTACCCGCTCCGGCGAGGCTCTCCGGGGACGCCTCGCTCTTCCTGTTCTCCTGACAGGAGAAGAGAAATCTGGAGTCTGTCTGCACCGCTCCCCCCTCCTCCCACCATGTCTCACCCCCCAAGTTGCTGTTTTCCACTGAAATGTCAGGCTCTGCTCTCCTCTCCCCCACTCCTCCTGGGTTTTTTTTTTCCTCTAATCTTGGCCTTCGTCTCCAATTACTTCTTTCTCTCCTCCTTCTCTCTCCAGAGACCCTGATGGACACGAAGTGGGTGACCTCTGAGTTGGCATGGACAACTCATCCAGAGACAGGGGTAAGTCTGGAACGGGCCATGGTACCAACCTCCAAAGGGCATGGCTGGCCCTGGCCCCATGGGGATCAGGCTGCTTGCCAGTGCCTTTGCAGAGCTGGCTGCGTCTTCCCCCTTCCCTCCTGTGCTTGTCCTCTGGTCTCATGAAACCATCTCCTCCTGACTCTGTGCCGGCAGAGTGGGAGCGCCATGGTCCCTGGCCCAGGTTCCTCTTAGTCACCTTGATGACCAGGAGGGTTGGGACGCGTGGAGGTGCAGCTGCTGCTCTTCTCTGTTGCCTGGTCTCCCCCCACCCCGTGCTGTTCGTGATGTGTCTGTAGCACTGGGGGGTTCTAACCCACTCCCTTCTTGCTTGCAGTGGGAAGAAGTCAGTGGTTACGATGAGGCCATGAATCCCATCCGCACATACCAGGTGTGCAACGTGCGGGAGGCCAACCAGAACAACTGGCTTCGTACCAAGTTCATCCAGCGCCAGGACGTCCAGCGTGTCTATGTGGAGCTGAAGTTCACTGTGCGGGACTGCAACAGCATCCCCAACATCCCTGGCTCCTGCAAAGAGACCTTCAACCTCTTCTATTACGAGTCAGATACGGATTCTGCCTCTGCAAACAGCCCTTTCTGGATGGAGAACCCCTATATCAAAGTGGATACAATTGCCCCGGACGAGAGTTTCTCCAAACTGGAGTCCGGACGTGTGAACACCAAGGTGCGCAGCTTTGGCCCCCTCTCCAAGAATGGCTTTTATCTGGCCTTCCAGGACCTGGGAGCCTGCATGTCCCTCATCTCCGTCCGGGCTTTCTACAAGAAATGCTCCAACACCATTGCTGGCTTTGCTGTCTTCCCGGAGACTTTAACGGGCGCTGAGCCCACCTCTCTGGTCATTGCGCCGGGCACCTGCATCCCCAACGCGGTGGAGGTGTCCGTACCCTTGAAGCTGTACTGCAACGGTGACGGCGAGTGGATGGTACCCGTGGGGGCATGCACGTGTGCCGCTGGATATGAGCCGACCATGAAGGACACCCAGTGCCAAGGTAACGCGCGTGGCGGAGCGAGCGTGGCCCTTGTCCCCGCGGGCGCGGTGATGCAGAGGAGGCAGTTTTGTGTTGAGCTCGGTCTGGTTTTGGAGGCTTGGGAGCTGGTCAGGCTTCCTGAGCAGGGAGCAGGGTGGTATGTTAGAGGACTGATGTGCAGTTTGACTCAGCATCTGGAAGCCTTAAAGCTGTCGTGGTCCGGACCGGCATGGTGTCTGCTGTGACATGCTGGTTACTTCCGCCAGTGCTGTCTTCTGTGGGATGTGAGACCTTCTCCAGGAGCCACAGCTCAAGCCTTGATCCTCAGCAGGGATCCAGCATGTTTAAGTCCCCTCGTGTTACCAGAACCTCCCTCTCACCCCTGTGTCCAGCGTCTCCCCTCTCTCCCTCTCGCGGTGCCTGTGACTGGGGCGAGTGGTTGTTCCTGGAAAGTGTGATTTCACGCTGCGTGTGCAGAAGTGCTTGGAAAGTCCAGTGGTGAGCAGAGCCCCGCTGCGCTGGCTGCAGGAGAAGCCATGCAGATGCATGTTGGATACACGCTCCCTCTGCCAGCGCTGGAGGCTTGTAGCGGGGAGGGTGAGGAGTGCCACAAAGGCAGGGGAAATGGAGCTCCCTGTCCCTGCTCGGAGAAGGGGGAAGAACTTCCTGCACATGGAGATACCGGGGGGTGGAGACCTGCCCTGGGTGGCAGGATAGCCCGTGCGGGCCCTGCTGCTTCCAGGCTCTACCACAGCAGCTTTGGTGGTGTTGTTTCACCCCAGGTTGGATATGTTGTTAAGGAAAAATCAGCCCAGATGGATGTTGCTCTCCGTTGGGATGGTTTTTGTCCTTGGGAACCGTCTCCAGCACACAGTCCCCTGCCCTGGGGTGCCTGGATTTGGAGTCAGAGGTCTCTGCTCCCCTTGGCTGGAGATGTTGCACAGGGAGCAGGACACCAGTGGGGCCCCCAGTGCTGGGTGCCTGAAGCTCGCCGATGACGGGATGCTTGGCGCCAGCCCTTTGCTTTTGGCAGGGGCGACGTGATTTGGGATGGCCTGTGACGTGAGGCTGGGGCCAGGGCGGCCTCTCTGCTGGCTTTGAGAGCAGCATCACTGTCGGCCGTGCCGCTGTGGTTGGTCGGGGAGAGCTCAGCCTCTGTGGGGCTGTGGCTCTGCTGAGGGACCGGAGCCTCCAGCACCATCGGTAGTAGCACAGCCCTGACTTTGGGGGCAGGTTGCTTGTGGCCCCGTCTCCCTGCATCAGTCTTGAGAGCTGATGGTCTGGCTTCTCCTGGTGCAGATACTGGTATTAGGCATCCATGGCTGGGTGAAGAGCCCATGCTTAAAAGCGTGTGCTGGGGTGTCCGCTCCTGGGGTACTGGTTTCCTTCTTGCTTGGGCTGGGAGATCTTACACTGTACGAGGCGTTTGCTCTTTCCCAGCAGGGTTTGGGCACAAGGTGACTCCATTTCCAGCCAGCATAAGAGCAGTGCCAAGATAGGGCATCCTGAGGCAGGATCGAGGGCATCTCAGTGTGTTGCTGCAGCCCGGGGCCAGGTCCCCTCTCCGCATCCCCCCCAGCCGGGCAGAGACCCACACAGTGGCTTTCCCAGTGCCTTTAACGTCCCCCCCTCCAAGCCTCAGCCTCTTCCCCAGAGCGCAGGGAAGCCGCACGGAGCCGCGGGCATGTCTCCATCCGGCAGCCTGCCCTCTCGCTGGGCAGAAGCAGCAGTGTCCTCACGTTTCTCTGGGAAAGTTGCGCCGCGCTTCTAGGATCACATTTTCCGCCATATGATCATGTGTGTTTTAAGTGGAAACAGCTGAAGAAGGGCTGGGAGAAGCCAGAGCCGCAGCTCCCTTCTCTGCTCTCAGCTGGATGTTCCCTCAGCCCGTTTCGGCACCGCCGAGCAGGCTCTCGGCACCCGCGGAGCGGGGAGAGGTGCAGATGCGGCCCCGCAGAGCTGGGGTTTCGGCGCTCCCGCCCCGGGGAGCTGCTGAGGCTTCACGGCACAGGCGAGGAGTGCTCTGGAGTGCCAGATGGCATTTTAATAAATAACAATACCCAGTTACTGCTTAGATGGGATAAGCCCTGTTGTAAATCTCCCCCTTTCCCCAGACTTTCAGTGGCCTTTGAAGATCTCCTCCTCCTCCTCCTCCTCTTTATCTCCATCCAGAGTCAGGATTAGACCTCGCATTCAGCCCTGTTACAATGCAGCTTGTATCCCGGTCCCTCGGGAGCCGAGGGCTCATCCCGCCCGGCTGAAGGCAGTTTCTTTGGCATGCTTTGTAATGTGATACGCCAGGCTGGTATCTGGCGCTCTAGTCCTGAGTTGCCACAGCATTGATTTGGCATCTCATTCTCAGCCTCATTATCTTTATTTAATTAGCACACGGCCCTTCTGGGGGTTGTGCCGCTTCCCACACGCTCCCCACCACGCAGGGCTGCCGCAGAGGCAGCTCTTGCAGGACGAAGAGGAGCTTTCGGCCAGGAAGGGGGACGAAGGCTCCCACGTGCCTCCGCAGGCAGCAGTGTGCTGCCCTTGCCCCCTCACACCCCAAGCCCTGCAGCCCCTGGGGTTCAGCTTTTCCCCCATACCGGCCTTTTTCCTTTTGGTTTGCAAGCACCCAAACCGTTCAGGGGATTTGGTCTGGAGGCTCTCCCCGTGTTGCACGGGTGGGAGTTTCCCCCAAGCAGCGCAGGGCTCCTGGCGCAGAACAGCTTAACTCTCCGAAATGCTCCTGGGCACGTGCTCCCCATGCTGGATTCACTGGGGGGTTCCACCCCTCGTGTTGCTGGCTTCACCTGAAGACAGAAAGGTTTGGGGTCTGGCTTACCCCCTGTGCCAGGGCTAGCAGCAAGCCCCCTCCACGATGCCCATGAGAGGCCCTGGGAAGGGGCCACAGTTCCCCAAGAGCCTGTGCCCCGCTCAGGCAGGGGGCTGAGGCTCTGTGGTGCAGCCGACGGACACCCGAAACATAAAGCATCTGGGGAGAGAGTGTGCAGCATGATGCTGCTGTGGTCTCCTCACGCCCGTTTCTCAGACGGTTTGATATTCCTTTCCTGATGACACCAGGCGCGGTGTGTTTGGGCACAGTCAGTAGGTGATAGCACGTCGGGCTGGGGCCAATATCTGAATTTTTGTGAAAATAAATTTCCCCTTGCAATCAGTGACTAATGGAAACATCACCCCGAATTAAACAAAAATGCCAAGCAAGCATTGCACTTGCCAACTGTTTGCAGCTTTGCGTTGCAACATGGGCTTGCTGCATGAAACCCAGGAAGTGAAACTGCCTGCGATTAATTGCGAGGCTCCCAGATCAAAGGCAGCTCGGCAGTGCAGGCAGGGGAGAGCTGCCGGTTTACAGCCGGGCAGCTCCACAATGGGTTACTTGTAACACGGTCGAGGAAATCTGCCCCTGCCGTCCTGCCTGTGACCTGCTGTGACTCGAGAGGCAGCTTTGCTTATTGAAAAATTTGATTTTTTTTTTCTTAAAAAAAAAAAAAAATTGGTTTCCTCTCTCTTCTTTGGATGCCACTGTTCAAACCCTTGGGGGCTTTTTCCCTTCTGTCCCCTTCACATTTACTCCGTTCACTTTTGGACTGTGCTAGTATGAAATATTTCCACCCAAAGGGTGGTATATTTAAAAAAAAAATAAAAATTTAAGTGCCTTTTAAGAGAGACTTAAAAAGAGAGTTACCGCCTCAGCTGTAGCCAGGCTGTTGCTTCCACGGCTCTAATCCATCTGCAGCCGCTTCCGAAAGCGGGAAGGGAGCGAGCCATGCAGGTTCGTAAAGCACAGATCGTCCCAGGCAAACTCGATTGCTGCCCTTAAAGAAATTACAGGGTTGCTGGACGAAGGGATGTGATCGGTCTAATTTATCTAGGCTCATGCAAGGCGTTCTGCTTCAGTCCTACGGGGAGAGAAATGGCTGGAAGGATGCTGCCCAGGCTGGAATAGCATCGTGTGGGTGGCAAAGCAGTCACGGCCTGAAACAGGGTCGTCCAGGGCTGGTATTTCCCGATGGGCCGTGGGTTCTTCCTCTCTCCTTCCCTTTCCCAAGGGAGGGGACCCCGAAGTTTTGGGGCAGCGCACGGGGTTCGTCACTGCTTGTCCCCATCCCGTGCGGCAGTGGAGGCTGCCTGCGGGATGAGTCACTGCTCTCCGCTCCTGCCAGGAGGGGTTTATTTCGGTGCTTTTTGCAGCTCCCTCCCTTGGACTTTATTCACCAGGGCGGGGATTGTGTTTGGGAAGGGTGCCTTTCTCTTCCCCCAGCCCTGTGCTGCCGCATTGCGAGGCAGAATCGGGCCCTAGAGGTGAGTGACCGGTTAAAATCGTGGAGGGGAGATGCCGGAAGCAGCTGGATGGGCAGCAGTGGGTGCCGTGCTGGGTGTGCAAAGCCCCTGGGAGTGTGCAGGGGCTGCGTTGCTGCCCCCCTCCCTCTCACACTCCACATAGACCCCCTTTTCAACCGATTCCTGCTGTCAGGGCAGGCAGCATCTCCTTCCCATCAAACCAGCATCTCCTCTCGAGTCCGAGGAGCTCTGCTTTGGTTCCCTGACCTGTTATCCTGTGGCTGTCAGTGACTGTCATGTTCTCCCCAGAGGTGACCGCAGCCCGGCACCAGGAGATGTGATCTGTGTGCAGAGGTTCAGGGCTGTTATTTTATTTGAGGACACTTCAGCAGGAAAAGTGCTTATGCAAACCTCTCAGTGGGGAGAGGGGAGCCTGGCTCCCCGGCTCTGGCTGGCTGGAGTCACGTTCCCTCTCCGGAGCTCCCAAGCTAGTTCCCCAGCATGCCGGCCAAGATAGTGGTTGTTGTACAGGCAGTTTCTTGCAGAGAAGAGATGACACAGCGGCTTATCCACCGGGGACCTGGGATCAGCTTTCAGCTTGGTTACAGCCTTCAAATGTGGCGGCTGAGAGCTGTCACGCTGCCACTGAGGTCTTTATGCCCTGATTTATTAAGTGGAGTCAGAAACTTAAACGCTGGCGTGCATCTAGGCCTTGGTCCCTCTCCTGTGCTTCCCCTGCTTAACAGGGCTACACTGGGACTCCTGCCCCTCCTGCCAGGGTGGCATGAGGTGCAAAGAAATGACCTTCATCCCCTGTGCCTACACAGAGCACTCCTGTGGCATGGGAGGCTCTGCCTGTCCCCTCCTCCCATGTCTGGGAGCACAGGAGGTCACTGTCCCCTCCACGCCCGTCACCCACCGGGCACCACCGGGCACTGAGAGTGCAGGGGGCTGAGCACCACCCTCCCTCTTGCGTCCTTTGTGGAGAACACCTCGTTGTCCCTGTCTGCCACGCTCGGGCTGTCGCTTTCTCAAAGCTCTGGTTACTCCAGCTTCGCTTTCCCCCCAACAAGCCTGTTATTTCAGGGGGTTTTGTCCCTGATGGATCTGGGCTCCTGTCCATAACCAAAGCATGTTTGGCAGCTTTCTGAGCCCAGAGCGTTCCTGTCCAAGAGGTTTCAGTCATCTCTCATTCCTCAGCAATCTGGTTCCTTATGTGTGAATCTGCATCCACCCAGTTCGAACCGCCCAGGACTCTGTCTAGGGTGGGTCTGGCTGTGCCGAGGCTGCTCTGCTACCTCTGGGCAGCTGCTGTCCACATCTTTGCGTTTTGTGGTGGTGGGGGTGACCCAGACTGGGGGCACGGGCGCCCTGGACCTGCTCAATGTGGGGGAGTCTTCCATCGCTCGCAGAGGAGCAGGTCTGCACACTCTTTGCCCTCCGGCCTGTGCAGCCAGGATGGGTTAAGCTTTCATTTCCAAAGGGAAGGCCCAGAGGCTGGGTGAACTCAGGTCAAGGAGCTGGAGCAAGTCAAGCCATGTGGTCAATCCTGTTTTGACCAAAGAAGAGTCTCCTTGCCGGAAGGCTCACACCCTGGGAGCAGGAAGCAGTTTCTGACACCCATCCAGGCAGAGGGACTGGAGACTGAGGCCCCCTCCATGATGGGGCTGGAGAGCAAGATTCCCTCCTTAGCAGCAGGATGACCCCCCCCCGTGATGGGTCTGCTTGCACATCCCCCTGCCTGGCAACACCACAGTGGAGCAAGGCTTCTCCCCTGGGGCTGCCGCGGCTTGGTGCCTAGGCAAACTGGGGGGCCAGGATGGCACCCCAGAGCTGTTTGTGAGTCCCCATGGGGCCAGCCTGGCAGTGTGTGACTGACTCAGCAGCGCTCCACACCCCACGTGTGGGGCTGCAACCAGCCGGAAAACTTCCAGGGAGGGTGTTGGGAGATGCCTCATAGCAGGAAACTTCCTCCTGCCGCAGCCCGGTGAAGCACCAGAAAACCTCCTGTTTACAGGGTGACGTGGGACAGGCATGGGGGGTGGGACAGGGCTACTGGGAGGGTTACAGGAGCTGCCCTAACCCCAGCAGAATGAAGAGGATGCTCACTTCTCTGGGACCATGGGTACTGATGCCACCTCAGCTGCGGCAAACGGGGTGATGCCAAAGCACCGGTGGGTTTCTCACCACTTTGGCCAGCTGCAAACGCAGAGCACAGGACTCACTTCCTTGGTGCAGCACTGTGATAAATGAGGCTATTTCGAGGTGCAGATCAGGTTCCCGAGGCTCTCTGCCCCTTGGCTCAAGTGCTATTAATCCTTTCACATGCCCCTTGTTACAACTAAACACCCTGTGGTGCCAGCCGGGCCGGATCCCAGGACTTGTGGCTCCTTGAAGGACCCTGATCGTAAGCAAGAGTAGGAGGTGGCAGTGATGCTGAAGCAGCTCTTTAGCCAAGGACCTGCAGGAATGTTTTAATCTCGCTCGGCACTCCACTTGAGCCAGCCTTGGGAGGTGCCACCGCCCCGGGACTGAGAAGTGTCTGAAGAGCTTGAGGCGGAAGGTTTGGGGCTGAGTGGCTATGTTTTGGGCATGGAGGCCTCTCACGGGGGATGCTGCAGGCAGGGCTGAGGGGTCCTTTCCTTCCCAGCCTTATTTCTGCACAGAGTGGATAACTGACCCTATGGAGGGTGCTGGACTTGGAAATCTGGGGAAGGGAGCATGGCAAAGCCCTTGGGAAGTGGAGTGGAGAAAGAAAAGTGAGGATGTGCTTTCCTGGCTAGACCTGCCCTGACCCCATACTTTGGTAATGACCAGCTCTTCCCATCTGCGGCTGCCCTGGGTCTGCTGCGAGAGCACAGTGTCTCATGGGCAGAGCTTGCCTATGCTGGCAGGTGCCCCTGCCCTGTGCCAGCAGCCTGCTCGTGCTTACCCTGCCCTGCCAGGGGCACCACATCCCTGGGCACGGCTGGCAGCGGTGGGGAGGCTTGTAGGTAGCCTCTGGTCCTCAAACCACTGATGGGAGATTTTGCAGAGAGCAAAGAAGGGGCTGCCCAGCCTTGGCAGCAACACTGGATGTTTTCTGGATGCAGTTTATAATTCAGGTCTGTTTTCCCACCCTACAGCATGTAGCCCAGGAACCTTCAAATCTAAGCAGGGGGAAGGTCCCTGCTCTCCCTGCCCTCCCAACAGCCGGACCACCTCTGGAGCAGCGATGGTCTGCACGTGTCGAAACGGCTTTTTCCGGGCAGACACGGACCCCGCGGACAGCGCCTGCACCAGTGAGTCCTGCCCTGAGCAAGGAGGGGAGGCGAGGGGAGCTGTGGAG
>WUAM01000179.1:32533026-32550839 GCA_024336885.1 Actenoides hombroni
GGGTTGTGCCTGGGACCGGTTCCTGGAATCGGGCAGTGCCGCCCGGTATTTCTGGTCTGGGGGCGCTGCCAGGTCGGGGTGTTGCAGCGAGCCGCGCTTGCGGTGAAGGCAGAGCGGTTTTCCGAGCGGTGCGGGGCCCTGTGCTGCCTGCGCCGCCTCCATCCGCGCTGCCCGCGGGAGGGCTTGGGCGGCAGCGGCCGGAGAAAGCTGGTTGTTGGCCCAGCTTCTCGGTCTCCTCGCCTGCCGCCGGTCGGCTCAGTTAAGATCCGGCTTCCCCCGTGTTGTTTGTTCTAACCTTCTGCTGGAAGCTACTGGCCATTGCCTACAGAAGGGAGTTTAACCCTTAGCCAGGCTCAAAGACACTCAGCTCTGAGTGTGTTTGCCGGACTTGCTGGGGCCAGTTTTTGTGAATGGCACCTGGGAGCACCGAAGGGGCAGATGTGTGACCCCCTGCTCTGCCCTTTCTCTGACTTGTTGAAAGCAACATCTGCTCTAACTGGAAAAAAACCTCCAAAAAACAAAAAGCAACCCAAACCAACTCTGGCACTGCAGCAGCGCTGGCAGTGCACCTGGGACGGTGCCTGTGTGGCCATGCCGCGCTCTGCCTGGGCATTCAGGCTGTTTCAGCAGAGTGAGTGCCGGGCTGGCCGCCACCTGTCACCCCCGGGTGTTTTTAACTTGTCTTGACAGAGGTGAAATCACGTGTCTCACCTTTACAGTGCTTGCAGGATAGTGCACATTGTGCTGCCTGCTCTGCTTTGGTAGTAAATTATGTACTTCTGTTTATAGTTTGTTTTATTCCTTGTTTTGAGTCTCCAATGCAGATCATTTAGGGCCATTGATCCAGGCTGGTTTTGCTTTGTTCTTGTGGTTTTGCTGAGCAGTGCTGCAGGAGGGACACTGGGCAGTGTTGCTCTACTGCTGGATGCTGGGGTGTCCCTGAGGAAAGGGGCTTTAGGAAATCCTTTCCCAACTCTAGCTGAAGCTCAAGTGATCTTCTGTCAGTGGAGCTGCTGTGGCATTTGCATCACTCGGTGAAGTCGCTAACTTTTCTTGGGTTCACCTGAGTTTCTGCTCTGTATGATTGCTGGCAAACATGTAATTCCTGCAGCCTTTTCTCCTGTTGCATCTTTCTGTTGCTCTGCGTGTCATAAAGTGGTTTGTCAGATGGCTGTCTGGTGAACAAGAAGGACTTCTGGTGATGGTCGGCTGTCGGGGCAATCAGAAACAAGAGAGGGGTGTAAGCTCACATTTTGAAGCTGGATGGAACTAGCAGTTTGAAATTATTCTTTTTGTCATAGCATGTGTCAGATCAGCTCTGATAGCATTCTTGGCATTCTAGTGATACCACAAAAAGTCATGAAGCTTTAGTCTTGTCGTAGGTTTTAATCTGTAAACACTTCTGCATACTCCTACCTGCATCTGTTTTTGTCTCTGTAAAACTGACAGCAGGGTCTTTTGCTTTGTAGCCAATGATACTCTTTTGTAGTCCAGTTCATCTGCATTTGTCTCATTCCCTCTCCCTCTCTCTCTGTTTCGGATAGCAGTGTAATCTAATAACCTGTTAAACAGAAGATTAACCAGGTGCATATTCCTACCTTAAAGAATACAGTGTGGGAGGGAAAAGTGAGAGAAGGTGTGGGTGAGAAGTGTCTCATCAGGACAGGAGTGCGATGCACTTGGCAGTTTCAGTGGTGTTTGGCAGTGGTGGTAGCTGTGGCCTTGTGCTGGTTCGGCTCTTCTTGCTCAAACTCGGTGCAAAGGTTGCCTGTGTTTCTGGCTCCGTTCTGCCTGTGCCTTTGGTTGGAGTGGGGTCTTGTGTGGAGCGTGGCTTAATGCCTTGTCTGCTTTGGGAAGACTTTGAGCTGTTGGAGAGGTGGGACTGAGAGCAGGGATGGCAGTTAGTTGGGTTTGGGCTCCTGTATGATGTTGTTAATGCAAGGACTCTGGCTATTTCTTGGCTTATCCCTGTTGTTCAATCCAGGTACATCAACCTCCAAGAAAGAGAGTAGTCTAAAGGCAGCAATCTCCCCAGTAAGTTTTGTTCTAGGCATCTGTCCATCTTATGTCCACTCTGGAAGTGGTGCCTGTGAAGAATGACGTCAAGAGGTGCTGGGACTGCTTTCTCAAGGAAGAACTACAGGCTGAGCACTGAGCCAGAGAAGTCCAAGGTCACAGGTATGGGCCTGTACGTGCCGTGTAAAAGCAGGACCACTCTGGGTCGGGTGTTCACCCCTTGCCTCACTTGAGGTCAGCTGCCTTCCAGTTGCAGTTGCCTTGCTGCTATGAAGTGTTGTGGGGCTGAAACTGAGTAAATCCCTGAACTGAGATTCTGGGAGGGGTATTCCTGTAGTACTAAGGACTGCAGAAGCTCATGTCTCGGTGCCCTTTCTTCAGCACACAGCCCTGTGCCAAGGCTGGAGAATGTTATGTTGTCTGCCTTTGTCCCATCTGGTTCAGGGAGCTCCCCTTCTGGGATTAACAGCTTGTCAAATTCTCAGATTAATCCTTTTTCTGGGAAATGTTGATACCTCCTAGGCAGTCTGTGTTGTCCTGGACTCACCAATCCAGTAAAAGTGTGCTTATGAGACCACAAATCTGGCATTTGAGGGCACTGTTGCACCCAGAAATAAAGGCGGCTGCATCAGTGTGACACTAAGGATTGTTTTGCATGACGACAGCTCAAGTGAGGCATACATCATTAAAGAGGGCTGTGGGTTAAGTGAGATGAGCTGCTTCTGCAAGCCTTTCTATCTCAGCATCTTCTAGTGCAATTAAGAGGTGTAGGTACTTAAAATGTCCCAGGTATGAACAGGATAGGACATCAGGAATTGCAATAGTGGTAAGATTTTTATTTTTTATTTTTTTTATTTTTTTATTTTTTTTTTTGAAATGAAATCAGATTCCCACCTCCAGCTTTTGAAGTTACTTTATCTGTAAGTAGTACAGCAGGATTCCTGAGGATGTTTTTCCACCCGTGGAGACCAATTTATAGCCTCCTGTTTGCTATTTGCAGCTCAAATTGGAGAAGAGATGCACCCCTTAATGCTGGACTCCAGGTCTGCTAGTGAAGACAGTAAAACAATGAATGACTTCTTGAAGCTGTGTTTTCTGCTGTGTAAATCTGCAAACTTGAACATCATTTTCCCATAGTTGCTGGGTTTTTTTGCTTGTGCATGAAATTAATGTTTACCTCCTGTCACCCTACACTCATTTCCCTTCTGTTTTTCACAAGGGATCGTGAACAGCAGGCTGCTGAATGATTATCTGCATCGCATCTTTACCAGCTCTGATGGGAACCAGCCTGTAGCTGCTTACAGGTATCGGACTTCTTCTCATTCCCTAGATGGCAAGTGATGCTGTATCAGTCTCCAGATACACAGCACTGAGGTGAAAGGAAAGGTGTTTTAATGCCACACCATGATCTTTGTTAAAAGCACAGCAGCATCACGTTATAGAAATGGCTCTTAAGTCTGGTCCTTTAATGGGTTTTTCAAATTGCAGGGCTTGCTAGGAAGGATTCTTCAGAATTTTTTGCATGAAAAACCTCATATACAAAATCATGAGGCAATATTTCTGAGATAAATGCAAGTAGGCATTCACCTTATTGCTCCTATTCCCTCTTTACTTGTAAGGAAGTGCAAAATGCACAGATCTTAGTTACAAGAATGAAGAATAGGTCATCAGTGCCCTGTAAACTCAAGGCAAGGCTATCACTGATATATATGGGCTACCATACATTTCCAAAATTCCTGTTTAGTGTCTGTTTTCTTCCATCTTTTTTCAGTACTCCTTCACTTTGTAGCCCAGAAACTTGTAGCTTTGGATGAGAAAAATTTCCCTTGCGTTTAGCTCTTTTGCCAGAGGCACATCAGACAGGTTCAGGACAGGTACGAGGGTGGTGGAGCCAGGCAGGCACGTAGCTCCTGCTGCTTGGCAGTGCTGCAGAGTGGCTGGGGTCACATTCCACCAGCTATACTTAGTACTGCCAGCTCAAATGTGAGCTCAGAGCTCACAGAGCTAAAAATAGCTCTCGGCCCTCTCCGCTCTTGGTGAGTTAGGGTTATGGTGCTGGGGAAGCAAAGTGGGTCATGTTACTTTGCCACAAGCTCTCTTGCCAGCATGTCTTGGAATATTCCATCTGCCTGAGCGTTTTCGTTTTCAGTATTTCTAATTCCTTTTCCTGGTGATAAATGA
This sequence comes from Actenoides hombroni, assembly GCA_024336885.1. Lineage (NCBI taxonomy): Eukaryota > Metazoa > Chordata > Aves > Coraciiformes > Alcedinidae > Actenoides > Actenoides hombroni. The sequence goes on from WUAM01000179.1 coordinate 32,537,224, forward strand.
CTTGAAAGCACAGAACTGAATGTTTGTTGGACTAGTCCCTCTCTTCCTTTTTTTTCCCTGCCTTCCACCCTTTCCCCTGGACTTGGCTATTTGGTAGAAAGCCCAGTAGTAGTCAAATGGGTCTTGAAAATAGTATTTGCCATACGAGAGCAGCTTTTATGGTGTGACACCTTGTCTTCAGAGGCCTCAGTTCCTCATAGTGGAGCTCACTGCAGACATCACTCTGGCTGTCTCATGCTCTTCTAACCTCCTTCCAGAACTCCTCCTCCATACTCGCTGCTGATTAGGCTTCTTTGCTAAATCCACCCTCTCTCATGCCAACCAAAACTGATTCTTTGATTCCACTTCTGTGTATCTTCATATCCATTGGGCTTTCAGAAAGTTTCTCACCACAGTCTTAAGGAAATCCCCTAGTCCTAGAGAGGTGGGAGATTGTTCCATAGATGGCTTTGGAAAAGGGAAGCAGGGATAGGAAAAGTGAATCTCACAGCAACAGGAGGTCCCGCTGGGGTGCCTCAAAGACCCACAGCTTGACCTGTGCTGTTCCATGTATCCTTGGGAGACTTGGAAAAGGAGAGGGCATGAGGTGGGAAGGTTTCCTGCTGTTACAGAGCTGTTTAAAGCAGTGTAAAGGGAAAGTGGCTGTGACAATGACTGGATAGCAAAATGGTCTATGAAACTCAATGTAGGGAAATGCAAAGTGATGGATTGAAAGGGGAACAGCCTCAACATTGTGCATAAATTGATGGGCCCTGGGCTGATTTTTACTACTGTCTAGGAATGAGATCAGGGTGGGAATACTAAGTCAGAAAAAGAAAGTAGGAAGCTAGGAATTGTTAGGAAAGGGGGGTAGGGTAAGAAAAGTCATTATGCCACTGAATAAATTTGTGGTTTACGTTCATTTCGAGTATCATGTGGTTCTGGTCTCGCCAACTCCAAAAAGGTCTTTTAGAGCTGCAGAAGGTTAAGAGCAAATCAGATGTCTGGAATGGCTCTTGTACAAGTAACAGCTAAGTAAACTAGCCTTGAAAAGAGAGAACTAGGGGAGGGCAGTATGAGAAAGTTCTCTGAAGTAGTGGCCCAGAGATGGGTGAATGAGAGATTTTTCCTCAGTGTGAAAACAAAATGGTTTTGGCCGTTGTGAGAGAGAGGATGCTGGGCTAGGCTGACCTTTATCTGAACTGCTAGAGCTGCTGGTGTGGTCTTTGCTCTTCTTTTGTATTATGAAATACTTGTGGGGGGGTGTGTGACATGGACACACATGAATCCTGACTTATGCCATGTTTGTGTGCTGCTGGCTGCAGCAAAGTTGTGTCCACAATTATTGGTAGTACAGCTGGTCTCTTACTGCTGCTGTACCACAGTACAGTTTTCTTATTACCACAAAATACTTCTGTGCAGACTGCAGACTTTAAGATCCTTTGTTAACTATTTTGCTTGTTCATGCTATATCTGGTCCTTGGTACATTCATTGCACCAACATGCTGGACAGCAAATTTTTCAGACTCACGACAAGAAACAGAGATCGACAGAACTTCCCAGTTCATGTCTCATGGGGCAGGACTGTGCAGACACGTGCATCTGGGCTGCAACTCTTTAATAAAAACTTGGTTTTCTGAAGACCTCTCGTGCATGTTGATTCCCTAGAAAGCACCTGACGTTCCAGAACCTTCAGGAACACCTTGACCGGTTGCTAGCAGAGGAGAATGGCTCTGAAGACAGTCGAGGTAGGACACATTGAGTGTCTGTCTAATTTATACTTCTGCTTGTGCTGCTTAATTGGAGGGCAAGTTATATCATGAAAAGGCAGTTCCCTGACTGCATGTTTTTTTGCCCTCCTGTGCTCTAATTTCTCATACCTTTAAATCCTGCCTTGGAACAGGTCTGCTTGCAGAAGGAGGAGGTATATTTCCAGGCAAAAATGCCTAGAAAAACAGTTTTGGGTCAAATGTTGGAGGTATTTCACTGATAATGATATGCAGAACCATTGCTGTGACCAGCAGTGTGCAGTGATATCCACAGTGGGAAAGGGAGAGGCTTGCTGTCAATTTTTCCCTACTGGTCTCCACTGTAGGTATTCACTTTGGGCCTCGGGCTGTTGCCTGTATTCTTGCTAGCGTCTGTTTCCCTGAATGAGTCAGGATGCAGCAGCATACAACCTGGCTTCTCTCCTAAAAAGAAAAGTTTTTCATACTGGCTGCAATCAAAGTGTGATATGTTGGCCAAACATTTGGCTCAGAGTTTAATTTGGTCTTTGAATTTTGCCAAAGTGAAATTTTCAGGAGATGTGGAAAACTTAACATATGACCTGAATGCTGCGTAGCTAAGACCCTGTGTGTTGCTGTGAAAACTTCCCTTTAAATCTCAATGGTGTCTCCTTTCCTTAGGTTCTCAGGGTCTAAAATGAGTAACACTAATTGTCTTCCTCCACTGTAGCAGAATCCGGGTGCTGTTGTGGTCTAACTGGGGTGCAGTGGTATTCTGGGGTGTGTGAAGAAGAGTGTGGCCCACAGGTTGAGAGAGGTTCTCCTCCCCCTCTACTCTACACTAGTGAGACCACATCTGGAGTGTTGTGTTCAGTTCTGGGCTCCCCATTTCAAGAGGGACAGGGAAATACTAGAGAAAGTCCAATGGAGAGCTACAAAAATGATGAAGGGACAGGAACGTCTCTCATACGAGGAAAGGCTGAGAGCCCTGGGGCTCTTTGGCCTGGAAAAGAGAAGACTGAGAGGGAATCTTATTAATATTTACAAATACCTGAAAGGTGGGTGTCGAGTAGAAGGGGCCAGTCTCTTTTCAGTGGTGTCCTGTGATAGGACAAAAGGTAATGGCAGCAAGGTGAAACACAGGAAGTTCCACCTCAACATGAGGAAAAGCTTCTTCAATGTGAGAGCACTGGAACAGGCTGCCCAGAGAGGCTGTGGAGTCTCCTTCTCTAGAGACTTTCAAGACCCTTCTGGATCTGTTCCTGTGTGACATGTCCTAGGTGTTCCTGCGTTGGCAGGGGGTTGGACTCGATGATCTCTGGAGGTCCCTTCCAACCCCTACCATTCTATGATACTATGAACTGGAGGCACTCATCAGCTGTACTGTTAAATCCCACAAAACCTTCTCTAACAGCTTTTCTACAACTCTTGTTTCAGATCAGGTAGCAGAGGGCCGGCTTGGTCCCTCTACTGTGGTGTTGGACCACACAAGCGGTTTTGAGGGGCTCCTGCTGGTTGATGATGACTTACTTGGGGTGAGTGTGGTGCTGGGTGCAGCAGAAAATGGGCTTGTGGAACTAAAAGCACTTTGGGCTTCGTGGTTTGTTGTTCATAACGGATCACTGTCACTGGCTTTGTAGCATGTTGTAAATGGAGTGAGTCTACCCAGAAAGCTGCAGCATTCCTGGTGGAAATGTTCTCTTCTGGGAAAAGGTCTAGCAGTAGCCCTAGGTCTCAACAAGCTCTGAGTGGAACTGTGAGGAAGTGAAAGCATTACCCTGGCCCAAGGGCTCACTGAAGAGCTTGGCTGAGCAGAGGAACGGCCAGCAGCCAGCTTTCCTGTCCCTCCCTCCAGCAGACTGCCTCTTCCTTCCTTCCTTCTGGTTTTCTCTAGTGGGAATAAGAGTCTGAAGCTGGGGCTTTCCTTTCTTTGTTTCTGATAGCTCCTTAGCTGATGCTCTTTGTGCTGATCAGCTGGAAGAATCCACTGGAATTTAATGCTTTCACCCCTTCACAGAGCATACACATCCTGTGCCTCGGTGCTTATTTCCTCCTTAATCTATGTATCCTTGTTTTACCTCTAGCAGAGGAGACTGCCCTGGTCTCCCATTTCCTGTTAACCACCTGCTGTAGCATCCTCTGACTGTACCTAGAACTTACCCTCATATCGGATCAGGCTGGCTTGCCTGGGAGTTCCTTGTTACTACCTTCATCTCTTCTTCATGGTCTGTCCTGAGATTGAGAGAGCAAGGGGCTAACAGGATTCACTTTCTGGGTAGCGCGTACCTGCCAGACCTGGACTTTAGTATGGACACCCTGAATTTATAGTTTTGTTCTAAGTTGTCCAGGATTTAGACATCTTCCCTATATAATAGTTACTACTGTACACCCATCACTGTTCACTGGGAACGTCTGTCAGCACGTTGCCCCTGTACGGCCATGCTTCACCGGGCCTTATCAAGTACAGATGAGCTGTGGGAAGGATCTGGATGGTTCTCCAGGGCCTGTCAGCTCTGAGTACAGCTGCTAGGATGGGGAAGATGTCCCATCTCTTCACTGTTATATTTGTGAATAGCTCTCCATGTTACTTTGTTTTTGAGGGCTAGGATGGAGGGAATGGGTTGGGCTGAGCAAACATGCCTTTTTGCCTGACTTTAAAACAAATCTTTTGTTTGTTGGTCCAGGTGATTGGCCACAGTAACTTTGGGTCCATCAGGGCTACAACGTGTGTTTATAAAGGTAAGGAGATAAACCAGTGATGCTTTGAGAAAAGACCCTGGGAAGAATGTATGTAGAGTTACACAACTAGAGAGCTCAGAAAAACTTAAATATTTATGTTCCCAATCCTGAGTCCTCTCTTCCCCAGGCTTTTCCAGGAAGTCAGAAGGATGGAAGATTGTGTGATGCTGGAGTGAAGAGATGGGAGGGGAATGCTGGGGCTGTCCCAAGCTCCTTTGTGTGCCACATTCTTTTCTGTGGGAGCAATGTCAGATTCTGCTTCTCTAACTATGAGGCAGGCAACAGGGATTTACTGCATGACATCTCTTTTTTTTTTTTTTTCCAGGGAAATGGATTTATGAGGTGCTCATCTCCTCCCAGGGACTCATGCAGATTGGCTGGTGCACTCTCAACTGCAGGTTTAATCAGGAGGTAGTGTAACTGCTGCAAGTGGCACAGGGCAGCTCTGTGTTCCTCCACTGCTTTTGAGGTCACTGTGGAGAATCACAGTGGTGCTGTGCTCCTGCTCTGCTGTCTGGTTGTACCCAGCACACACACTGGAAATGCCAGGTCTGCTGTTTTAAAAATCTTTACTAGACTCTGGTCTGTGTTCATGGAATGGTGAGCAGTGTGAAAGCCTTGCTCGCTGGGTGTGTTGCTGTGTTCTTGCTGCATGTAGCCACTGCTCTGTGTTGGCTTTCAGCTGGTGTCTTTTCCAGAAAGGCTGTGGGTCTGCAGCCTGTCTCCCAGGATGTCCCTCAACAGCTGGTTCTATGGGGCTTTTTTGCCCAGGAGAGGCAGTCCCAGGACAGCTCTTCTCAGGCACTGTGTGGGATGTTTGATGCTGGGAAGGGATGTCACCTGCAGATTTTCACTAACTTGCCACGCTGCAACATGTGAGAGGGAAAGTGATGGGCATCGTGGGGGGCTGCTTTGGCAGAAATTGGAACCATAGGATGCCAGTATTCTTATTCTGACCCAAAAATGAGTAGGGAGTGTTGTATTTCCCTGAATCAAAGAAAACAGGCCACTGGATTCACTTTTAGAATGAGGGCTTTTCCCAGGCAGAGGGTGTGGGTTGTCAGCTGCTCTCGTGTGCTGGTCTCCCCCTTGAAGCCACTCTTGCAGTGAAAGGGATCCTCTATGCTTGGTCTGGTCTCAGTTTCCTCTGTCATACGTTGATGCAGGAAGGAGTTGGAGATACACCAGATTCATATGCGTATGATGGAAACAGAGTGCGCAAGTGGAACGTGACTACCACCAACTATGGCAAAGTGAGTAGCTGTCCTCCCAGAAACGGGATGTCGAGTAAGGAGAAGAAAGCAGGTAGCTCCTTCTGGTCGCTGGATTCTGCTGGGCCTTGTAAAATGCCTTCAAGCTGTCTCCACTGCCTCAGCCTGCTCTTGGGGAGGCTGTGTGCCAGCAATTGCTTCTACTTGAGGGGTGCTGGACATGCTATGTGGGTGCTTTGTTTAGCAGCTCCAGCACACTGATTCCTGACGTAGTTCGGCTGTTGGTCTCTGGAGAGCTCTGGTTTCATGTCAGAGGATGATGCAGTCTTGGGATAAATATATGTTTGATCTTGTGTGCACATTCCTAGTTGGAAACTGGGAAAGAAGATCCAAATCGGTGGCTTATGTGCAGCTTCCAGAAGTGTCTGAAAGTCCTGTATGAGCTTCTATGAGAAGGATCGCTCACTTTTTCAACTCTGAATCACAAGGGATTGGTTGGGTTGCAGTCTTTTTTTCTGCTGTGGGAACAACCTGAATATATATTTAACCTTTTCTCTTCCTTTACCACAGTCTTGGGCAGCAGGAGACATCGTCAGCTGTCTGATAGACCTTGATGAGGGCACCATTGCTTTCTGCTTGTAAGCATCTTTGCCTAGTTCACTGCTTTGTTGATGTCTGTGTATAATATAAAGGTTTCATCACTGCTCAGCAGGATGCTGAGCCCTATTTCTGCCCTCTCCTCTTTAAGTTCCTTGGTAGTTCCAGCCCTTGCTTTTCTGCTTTGTGTTCACAAATCACCTGCACAGGCTTTTGAGTCTCCTAAGGTGCATTTATCAGAAAGACATTTAAGCTAAAAAGTCTGTGTAAAGTTTGCTAGGATTTGGAGGGGAGGGCATCTCTCAGGATGCTTAATAGTACAGTTGGCTGAGCCACACCGGTTGCATTTGTGGTAGGTGTAGACCTGTCTTGTCCTAGACTCACAAGGAGCTGTGGAAAGGCTGATAAATTTCCAGCCTCCAACTCCCATGCACAATGAGTTGAGGCCAGCCTGAATAAGAGTTGTTCCCTGGCCCTAAGCTACAGCCTGTGACAAGTCAGTCAGAATGCGAAGCTGTTAGATGCTTCATGTTGTCTTTTAGAGAAGAATACATTGAGAGCATTATCCTTCTATTTCCACTAACATCAAATGGATGAGGCCAAAAATGTTACCTGCCTTTAAAATGTCCTGCTGGTTAGTTTTCTCACAAGGTTTTGTGTTGCCCTTGAAGCTGAGTGGGCTCTGCATGTTGTGCAGACTCCAGTGGAAGGCACTGTGCCATCAGACAAAAATGGGAGTGCTGCTGTGCTTCCCACAGCTGCTCCTCAGTAAAGCTGTGATGTTTGCATGTGTACCAGGTTAAAATTGACAGGAGGTGTGACTGACTGACGTGTCTATGTTGGTGAGTTCCTGGGAGGGGAACACAGGTACCTGGATTGCCCAGTTCACCTCAAAACCCTCCCACTGTGACTAAAATATTGTGGGTTTTCTTCTTTCAGGAACGGCATATCTCTGGGAACAGCTTTTGATAACATCACGAGGGGTGCTGGAATGGCTTACTTCCCTGCCATCAGCCTCTCCTTCAAAGAGTCCGTTGCTTTTAACTTTGGAAGCCGTCCACTCCGATATCCTTTAGGTGTGGGGAGGTGGGGAGAGGAGGTCTGAAGGGAGAAGAGCCTGTCCTGAGACCATCTTTGGAGGCTGTAGAATATGCATACCTGACTGCAGTTCACTCCGTTCTGTTGGCACTCCTGTGCAGAGCAGGGGTAAGGAGAGAAGAACCATATGCCCCTGGGCTAAAGCAGAACTGCAGGGCACACAAACATTTGTGCTGGTCCCCGATGGTTTCTGAAATGAGATTTGCTTTCAGCTCTGAATCAGCAGCTACTGCTGCAGCTGGGGGCTGCCTCTTCCCAGGCACTCAGATCCTGCCGAGATTTCACGCTCCAGCGCAGGAAACCCTAATGCTGCTGTGCTGCTGAGCCTCTTGGTTTCTGGTCTCTTCTACCTCCTGGCTCTGTGGGACCTCTGACATGGTATTAGTGTTGCCTGCTGCCTCCTCTGTGCAAATGCTGAAACCTGCAGCTCCTGTCAGAGCAGTCCAGGGTGTGCCTGGTGATAGCTGTAGGGGAGGGTCCTGTGGGTCTTTCTGATGAGAGAGGAAGTGTGGTATGAAATACTTGCTGCTGGCAATATGGAAGAAGTGGGGGTAAGACCTTGTGGCTTATCATCCATTTAGAAGGCACTGGGGTTTCAACTGCGACTGAGGCGTGTGTGGGTATAAAGTAAAATGGAGACAGTCTTTTCCTTGCACAAACAAAAGAAGTCCAGAAAGGATCAGATTACATTTCACCTTGACCCTTGCCTACTTATCCAGTGGAAGGTTACTGCCCCTTGCAGGATCCTCCTGTGGCAGACCTTGTGAAGGCTCGCAAACTCTTGGGCTACTTGAAGAATGTGATCCATATCGGAATAGATGTGACGGTAGGCTAAGGTCATTGGGTGGGTCTGTGGGGCACCGTGCTGGGAAATGTGGCTCTGCTTCTCAGCACATGCTGGCAGCTCAGATGGTTCCATACACCGGAGAGGCTAAATGCTTGCAAGCTTTGGCATGAGTTGTGCATGTCCCTAGAGTTCTTCAGCTTCCAGAATGGGATTCCTGATAGTTCCAGGACTTAATTTAAATTATACTGGGCTTCATTGTTCTCAATCCTATGAAGTTGCAGTCCCAGTATGCAAGAGGTGATGTTTGTCAGGGTCAGAACTGCTGGATTTGGTTTTACAGCCATGAAAGAAGCCTGTTCATATCCTAAACTTTTTACTGATGTCCCGGTGCAGTGATGTGATGAAATTCTGTCAGGTCTGCCTTGAGAACTGTTTTGGCTGTGGCACTGTTTGCTAGAAACCATTTTTTTTCTGCTAGGGTGAGTAATGTTCTGTTTATACCAAAAGCATAGGGAACACCATCTGCTGTAGTCTTGGCTTGAATGGAGACCTGCTTTAGTAATTAACCTCCTCTGAAAGGATTCCCATTTACAAATTATCATGTACACTTGAACTCTCTTGGAAAAACATTGTCAAGGTGCATGCATGTGGCTGATAGTAACTGACATCTGGTCTGCACTACAGCTCTCCAGAGGCATGGGCCTGGCTGCTTTGCCATCCTGGATTCCCATGTTCAAGGTTTTTACTGCAGTCAGGCATAGAAGAGCAAACAGTGGCTGCTCCAGGCCTCTGGTTCATTCAGTCACTGGGGTATGGGTGAATTGGGCTGGATCCAAGCTGTGCATCTGTCTGGATTTATCATTGCAGGAGGGGAAGCTGGTGGAGAAGGACACATCCATGTGGCAGCTGGAGGGAGAACCCACAGTGTTGATTACATTAGCCCACATCTTCAATTATTTCTCCCCTCTTATGGTGAGTTTTGCCAGCCCAGTGCAAACTTCAGTAGGTGCCTGTTATTGTGCTTGCAAGAGGAGGTAAACCTCAGCTTTTGCTGGGAAGTGACTGTGCCTTGGAGGACTGTTGACCTGTCTCTCTGCCTGCAGTGCAAAGTGTACTTGGTGGAAGATGTGCTCATGACCTTCCTGTTGAGCATCCTTGAGCGAGGAGGGGCAGTGGAGGCCCATCCCCTTATTCAGCAGCTGCTGGATCTCATGTGGCTTCTTATGGAGGTGAGTTGCTAGGGTGCCGATTCCTCCCTAGGGAACACAGGGAGACCCTGGAAGATGCTGAGGACAGGAACCTTCCCTAGAAAATGCTCATAGTGATCAGTTTCTTTCCCTTCCTTGTGACTAGGTCCCCTTTTTTTGCGGTGGACCACTCTCTCACCTAGCTTATCTAGCTGCTGCTTCACACCGAGGGAATGAGGGTTAAATGCAGAGTAATTGGTAATGGTGACACTGTCAATGAGCTAACAAGGCATTTCTGAGCTTCTTCTACTGTTGAAGGAACTTGTGATGTTGAATAACTTCCTGCTTCTGGGAACATCAAGTTTGTCAATAAGAAATGAGTTGATCTCTTGGATGTTGTTAATGCTTATGTGACTGTGGAGGTCTTAAATGCCACTGTGTGCCCCAAGAGATTGATCAGAGTATGCAGGACTGGGGTAGAAATGGGCACTGCACTCTCACCACCTCCAGCACTGCTGAGGAAAAAATACCTCCAACTTCCCATGCCTCTTCCTCTCCAAGCTGGATGAGGTCGCTTGTTGCTGGGTTGCTTGTTTGAGGCAGCCTTTGCTAGTCATTGGGAAGCTGCTGCTGCTGGAGTACTAGGGTGATTACACAGAGCCTACCACTGCCAGGGATCTGCTTGGAGATGGGATGTATGTCCTTTGAGGTAAAAATTAACAAATACGGGCACTGGCCCAGCCAGCTGTCATGAAAACTTTAGTTGAAAATGCTATGACCCCCTCAGGCCCATCACCTTAAAAGTGAAGCTGAACACCCTGGTTGGGCTGCTGTGTTTGAGGAAGAGTTGGCTCGCATCCTGCTGGTTGGCTGTGAGTTGGACTCAAAAAGACAGTTCTTCCATTGTCACATTTACACAAGAGTAACTTTTGTTTCTGGGTTGGTTCTGCCCACGCTGTGTGTTGGGTAGGTTCAGGGATGGGTAACTCAGCCCAAATAAATAGAACCTGGAACTTTGGCTTTTTGTAGATGACTTTGACTTGGTTTTACTAGTGCAGAAACTTGTTCCCTGTAGCAAAGTGATGGCACCAACTTTTGCTTGAACTCTCTCCTGTGGAGTCAGATGGACAAACACTGTGGGTTCCGAAAACCTGCTTTGTCAGTTCAGAAGTGAATGCTCCCCTCCAAGGTCATGCTCTGGGAACTATAGCTGTTCCTAACTCCACGCTATTGCTGTTCAATGTGTTTCTTGTTTTTCCAGGAGTATGAAGTACATGAGTGCCTCAAGCAGCTACTGATGTCCCTGCTTCGGGCTTACAGGTTCTCCCCCATCATCCCAGACCTGGGATTACAAGTGAGTTCCACTGTTGAATCCCCAGGAATCTGTGACTAGCCAGCTTCTATTATATCCCCTTGTCCAAAGGTACACAATGTTTTGGATTTTGCAGTTGTTTGATCCAGAGATGGTAGTTCTGTCACACTGCACCTATCGGAGAGTCATATCCTCTTCTGTAGATGAAGTCACTTTTGCTGCTTCTGTTTCCCCAGATTCACTACCTCCGGCTCACCATTGCAGTCCTGAAGCATGAGAAATCCAGGAAATACCTACTCAGCAATGTTCTGTATCCTTTGTGCCTCTAGTGTCAGTTCTCCCTGCTCTCAATAATGCAGCCAAGGAGACTTCAAAGATCTGCAGGTCCTGGGAGGTAGAAGCCACCCTGTCTTTGAGAGGTCATTTCTAATTTCTCAGGTCTCCTCTGTCTGCCTGACACCATTCCTATAAAGTCCTGCTTTAAGGAGGGGGAGCAAGTGTTGTATAGTTGACATCCTACTATGATGGGGAACTTCAGTTCTACCTGACTAGCCTCTGTAATGTCCCTAGAGCAAAAACACTTTCAGAGCAGTCCAGCTGCCATTTGGTCAGTTGCTGTGATAACTTCGTGGGGCTTCTCCCAGGAGAAGGGGGCTCTGGATCTTGCAGAGCTTTGAGTGGTTGTTTGGAAAGGGTCTCTCACTACAGCTCTGGAAACATGCCCTGTACCTTCTCCTGACATAGCTTAGCTTCTGTGCTTGCTTTAACTTGGCTGCAGCTTTGATGTGCTCCGTTCAGTTGTGTTCTTCTACATTAAGAGCCCGCTGCGTGTGGAGGAGGCTGGTTTGCAGGAGCTCATTCCCACCACATGGTGGCCAAACCGCTTCACCAAGGAGGTGAGTAAGGGCACGGCCACCAAGGAGACTGGAGAAGTTTTGTGGCCTGCTGTCTCCATCATTTTCTGGCAAAGTCAGCTGGCCCATGATTCCAGCTGTGTTAGCACTGGTAGACCCTGCAGTGCTGTGTGAGAGCTGTAGCTTCTCCATTGCCCCATCATCTTTATTGTTCCCTAAGAGGGGAAGTTTGGGGTGTGTTGCTCAGGACAGGTCAGGGGGACAGTTTTTTTATGACAACAGATTTGAAAGGGCACCTCACAGCATCTGAAGAATTACAGGTTGACTTGGGTGTCCCCAAAAGATCTCCTGCCCTTATCAATTACAAGGCTGGGGAAGGCCTTTTGCCATCGCACACTGACACATTGTTTCAGGGAGTTCCTGCTCTCCGTTTGGCAAGACATTTCCTCTGTGTGGTGATCTCCTACTAATCAGTGTCTGTCCCCAAATCAGGGCAAGGAGAGTAAGGAGGTGAAGGAGGAGAGTGCTGAGGAGAGACTGAGACGTCGGGCGTATGAGAGAGGCTGCCAGCGGCTCAAGAAACGCATTGAAGGTCTGTGAGGAAGCAGGGAAATTGCCAAGATCCCATACTGTTTGTGCAGCCAGAGCCAAACCCTTCAGCTGTTTCCAGATCCCCTACATGACCTGAAGTCCAGCTCTGTTCCCACCAGGACTGGCTGTGCTGCAGATGTGGGGGCCAGCCATGCTGTTATCTGGTGGAGGGTTATGAGTGCTGGGACCCCACTGCACACACCTGCAGCTTCCCACCATGGGGCATGAGCAAACCAAAACTCTCCTTTTAGGGGTGTTAGCTGTGGATGGATTTCTTGCTGGATGGAGGAGGAGGAGAAAGTTCTCAGTGGTAGGATTAGCTCTCTGCTGGCACTGGTTCTTCCTGGTCCCCACCTGTTGAGGAGGTGGCCTTTCTCCTGGGGACAGGGTACTGCAGTTGAGGTTCATATGGGTAGTTGCTCTTCAGTGCTTGTTTTCTGATGGCAGCCATGTGTTCCCGTTTTAGTGGTGGAAGGTCTCCAGGTTCAGATTCTGAAGCTGCTGCTGAACAACAAGGACAGAGGAGGGGTAAGTGCTCTGAGGACCATTTGCTACAGTGTCTCCACATTGGGACTTGTAAGGCATAGATTTACCACCTGCTTTTCCTTCTACCAGGGGGAAGCCTCCAGATACATCTTCCTAAACAAATTTCGCAAGTTTCTTCAGGAAAATGCTAGCAACAGAGGGGTAAGTCGGAGGGCCAGCCTTCCCACAAGCCTCACCCTGAGAGCTCTCTGGCACCTTCAGGCTGGGAGCTCTGCCCATTTGGCTGGGCTGCTTCTAGCAGCTGATCAACTGAGGTCTAGATACAGAAGGGAGTGAGAAGGAATTGGAAAATCTGATGCTAGAAATGAGGCAGCTTATCCAAGTCCTATGCAGTGATTTATAGGAAAGTGGTCCTTGGGAACAGCCTTAGGTGGGAGCTGAATGTCCTCCTAAAACCTCTCGAGGAGCATGGCTGTGGAGTGCTCTGCCACAGCTGGCATGCTGGCTTTGGCATTCTCTTCTCTGCTTGGGTGAGGACTGTTCTTCTGGCCCTGCATCAGGCTGTTGGCCTGCAGCTTTGGGAGGTAGGCATCCACTGTTACAGGGACTCCTTTCTTCACGTGCATCTCTGTGTTTCACCCGTCTTTTGTGGTGAAGTATGTAGTATGTATTCTACTCCATCAGACCAGCTTGTTGTTTCAGTGCCCAGGACTTTTCTAGAGATGGAGACTGCTTCCTGCTGTCAGGGCTGGGCTGTACCAGTGCTGGAAGCTAGAGATTCTAGCAAGGCTGAGAACACAAAGTTTCTGTCTGCCCCATGTGGCCATGGGTATGGCCATGAAGCCATATGGTATGAGGTTCACCAGGGCCAAGTATCAGGTCCTGCACTTGGGTCACAACAACCCCTGCAACACTCCAGGCCTAGGGAAGAGCAGCTGGACACTGCCCAGTGGAAAAGGACCTGCAGGTGTTGGTCAACAGCCAGCTGAAGATGAGCCAGCATGTGCCCAGGTGGCTAAGAAGGCCACCGGCATCCTGGCTTGATTCA
>WUAM01000179.1:32551009-32563107 GCA_024336885.1 Actenoides hombroni
AGAGCACAAGTTTTGTGAGGAGCAGCTGATGGACCTGGAGTTGTTCAGCCTAGAGAAAAGGAGGCTCGGGGGAGACCTCGCTCTTGACAGCCCCCTGAAAGGAGGTTGGATCCAGGTGGGTTGGTCTCTTCTCCCAAATAACAAGAGAAAATTACCTCAAGTTGCACCAGGGAAGGTTTAGGTTAGATGTTAGGAAATATTTCTTCCCCAAAAGGGTTGTCAAGGTCTGGCCCAGGCTGCCCAGGGCAGTGGTGGAGTCCCCATCCCTGGAAGTATTTAAAACCATGTAGATGTAGTGCTGAGGGACATGGTTTAGTGGTGACCCGGCAGTGCTGGGTTAATGGTTGGACTTGGTGATCTTTAAGGTCTCATCCAACCAAAACAATTCTATGATTCTATGGGACTAAGATGCACTTTCACACTTGCCCTGATGGCTTCATTCTCATTCTTGCCCTAGAACTTGACTGTGTTGTGCCCACCAGAATACATGGTGTGCTTCCTGCACCGTCTTATCGCTGCCCTGCGTTTCTTCTGGGATGGCCACAAGGCGAAGATCCCTGCTGCAGTGAGCAGTGAAGGTGAGGCCTGGAGGAGAAGCTTTGAAGGCATGGTCAGGACAAGGTTTGCCTCTTGGCAGTACTATCCAGGATGCTCGAAATTTTGTGTTTCTCATGGGTGCCTCAGCCTTCTGTCATCCTGTGTCTGTAGTTCCCAGTGACCCTGGGAAATTCCTGTGTGCAGATGTATTCCAGGTAATATCTAGAGCTGATACCTGAAGGGGCACCTGTAGTGTTTGCTAGTTCCCCCTGTATGCTCTGGAGCAGAGTCTAGTACTGATTATGGGTCTATAGAAGGATCCCACAGTCAAAGTTTAGGGGAAGATACTTGTCTCGTTTTGTGGTTCCCAGACTGTGGGATTAAGGGGAAACCAAGTCAGTGCCAGTTGCTTTCCCATCCTCAAATCCCATCTTGCCTGTCCTGCCATGATCTGCTTGGCACTCCCTTTTTTTATTTTAGGCTGACTCTTTCTCTAGACTCAGTAAGTGCCTTATGATCCCTGTGGGACTGTGACAGCTGGAGAGCTGCTGAGATTTTTGATGATCCAGTTTAATCCAGTGACTGTGGCTTGAAGGGAGGAAGTGCTGGGAGGCTTGTTGTCAATGGCCATCAGTTGCTTCTGTTTCTGCCTGGATCTAATGCTTCCTTCTTTGAGGAAATCACCTCTGCCTTAGTAGCTTGTGCTTTTATGACAAAAAAATTAGTCACTAAACATTAGTCCAGGCTGGGCCCTGGCATCTGTCTTAGGAGGGCTTACATGTCTGTGTGGATCCTGTGCGTGTGACTTGTAGAAAAAGCAAAATTTCTTTGCTTTAGAGGCGTATGTCCCTCCTCAACTCTTCTATAATGGGAAGGTGGATTATTTTGACCTTCAGCGACTTGGAGGTCTCCTGTCTCATCTTAAGAAGACTCTGAAAGGTAAGTGTTCTCCTTTCCAGTACCTGCATCCAGGTCCTGCCTGGAGTTCACCCAAGAGACGTCCCAGAGAGGGAGCTGTGGGTGATGAATTGTGATTAAGGAGAGAAGACATGAATTTTAATGTGATGCAAGTTATGCTGAAGCAGACACCATCCCTCTTCAGTGGAGTGTCCTTTAAGTTAGCAGTCTACTGATTATATCCCTGAATGGGGCCTCTGGCCGGAGGAGGGAAAGGGTTAGTCTGGGAATACCCTCTGGTGTGCTCTTGCTGCACCACAGGCAAGGGCTGGGAGCTGTCACAGTGCTGATCCTCAGCCTGGCTCTGCTGGATGTGGATCTCCAGGATTCACTGCTGTACCTCTCCAGGCAGGTAGTTGCAGCCCTGATGTGTCCTGCAGTGTGTGTGTATGCAGCACACTGCTCTGACAGTAGACTTTCAAAGCCTTCTTTTAGAAGGAATAGAAACCTCTTGCCGTTCCGTCAGACCTGGTTTGGTTTCTGGCTAATGTGGCACTTGCCTTTGGCTCAGATCTCTCTTCTCCTTCCCCAGCACATTTTCAAGGTTAAGACCATTTTTCCTGTCTCAAATTGATCCCTGACTGTTCAAAATTAGGTTACTTGAGAACCATGTCATCTCCTCTGGTCTCTTACCAAGGTCTTATTGGCCAGCTTTAAAGATAGGGATATGGACTAGAGAGCATGTCGTTCAGGCTTTATACAGCACAGCCATCAGTATGGTCTTCCTTGGGGCAGAGAATGGTTTCTGCTCTGAGTCTCAGTTCTAGTGACTTGGGGACGTATCCTGGTACAGCATTGAAGAGCTGAGTGCTTAAAAGATGGTCTCTGGCCTGGAGTTGCCTTCTCTACACTAGTCCACTTTGGCCCTGATGGCTGTGTTCTGGTTCCTCAGTTATTCCCTTTGTTGCTGGTAGGAGCAGGAACAGAAACGGGTCCTGGGTGAGCAACACCCATCACTGTATGGTCTTTGCTGTGTTAGCAAGGGCAGACCTATTCCATGTCAGGAGGCTGGGAGCATGGTGAGCTTGTTCTGACATAGCATTCAACTTCACGGCTGTTTCTCTACTGCCAAGAATCAGGAAGGAGGATGAGCCTAGGGCTGCCTCACGGGAAGCAAAGGGTGACTTCTGTGTTCACAGCTGCTTTGGTGTGCTCTGTGCAGATGATCTGGCTGCAAAAGCCAATGTCCTGATCGACCCTGCGGAGCTGCAGGCGGTGACTATGGATGATCTCGATGAAGATGAGGAATCAGCAACATCAGCAGCACAGGTGAGCTCTGTGGGGCCCTGGTGCTGGGGCAGCCAGCTCAACCACTGGCTTGAAAAGCTTTGCTTTAGAGGAAGGCAGCGTCTGGGCAAGGACTGTAACCAGACCATGGGCAAACAGCTGCACTTGCATGAGGGTCACTGGGGATCAGCAAGGTCCTGGATGCACCAAGTTTGAGTAGCAAAATTTTCTTTGCCATGCTTTGCTTAGGGTGCAAGACAACCACAGACAGAGCGGCTTCTTGCTCTGCAGATGCTCTGCTTGGCATGTGCCCTTAAGGGAAGGAGTAGCCATTTGCTAAACTCATTCTACTGGCCCAGCCAGGATAGAAAGGATGTCTGCTCACCTTCTGGTGGCCCCTGTACATCTGTACCAACATCCTGGGCAGGGGCAAGGGAGGAATAGCTGGCAGACAAACAACTAGAACTGTTTCTCCCTTTATTTCTTTTCAGTCTCAGCGTCCCTCTGCTGCCCTGGCCATTGGTGGAGCTCTTGCCAGACCTGGCTGGCTCAGCTCCCCCACCCTGGGCCGTGCCAACCGCTTCCTCAGCACGGCAGCTGTCAGCCTGATGAACCCGCGTCGGCCTCTTGGCAGCCTGGAGAAGATCAAAGTGCGCACGTTAAGTGTGGAGCAGCGGACAGAGGAGGACAGTGAGTGCTTCTGCTTCCCACAAGTCCACAACTAACCACTTTGCCAACCTGGACATTACACTGGTGATGCTGTCCCTCTCTGTGTGTAAGGAGGTGCTGCCTTGGTTCCTACAAGTGCAGCAAGACTTTGCATGGAGGTAGTTCACAGACAGCTGTATCCATGCTCTTTCTGAATCTGAACACAGACCAGCTGGAGGATGATGTGCAATAGCAGCACTGTTGCTGTTGGGTCAGGCCAGGCAGGCCTCTGAAGCATGTACAGGTCTCAAGGAGGTGGGATTTGCATGGCCTGGGTTTGAGCAGGTCTGTCAGGTCAGCCTGATGCAGGCCATGAGATGGGAATGGTGTGTTAGTGTATCTAGTGAATCCCACAGTCTGGGAAGGAGCACTGTGTTACAGAGGCACTGCAGGGCTCTCGTTTCAGAGAGGTGTGGGCAGAAGCTGAGGTGCCAAAATGCCTCGCTGAGAACCTCTCTCCTGTCTTGGGGATGCATTGCAGTTGAAGGCAGCCATGGAAACGAAGGTCTCTTACTGGGCAGACCCCCAGAGGAGCCAGACCAGCCCATCACAGAGAACTCCCTCCTGGAAGTCCTCGATGGGATAGTGATGATGTACAACCTCAGCGTCCACCAGCAGCTTGGGAAGGTAAGCAGAGCATGCTATGCAGGAATCCATTCCCTCCACATCCATCGTTCTACACTGACTCTGTGTTTTCTGCTTCTTTAGTGACCATGTGTGTCCTTTCCTTCTCCCAACTCCCGTGGGGGATCTGTTTGCATCCTTATATGTCTTGGGGGAAAAAAAATACCCTCATTTATTGTTGGAGTCTGCTCTTTTTCAGATGGTTGGTGTGTCAGATGATGTGAATGAATATGCCATGGCACTGAAAGACACAGAGGAAAAAATCAGCCGTTGCCCAAAGAGGGTAAGTGTCTCTGGACTTCCAGCTGCCTTCTCTGGTAGAGCCTCAGTATCTGGCAAAAAGGGTGAAGCACAGTGTGTAGTTTCTAGCCTTGGAGCAGCCAATGTCTTCGATGGGGTAGTAACCCATGCCTGGAGCTGGCAGACACGTTTCAAACTGTGCCAACCCATTGTACCACTGCCTCGAGAAACAGAGGGACTGAAGCAACCGCTTTGGCTTCTCCCAGACAAGCCGTGGCAGCTTGCAAACCTCCATATGCTGCAGACACCTTGGAGCCTGTCTCCTGGGGTGGGGATACGTCTATCCTATTCTAGCTGAGTGTATCTGATGATGCATTAAAAAAGTATCTGACAGTAGTTGACTCTACAGCTGCTGCCCACGCTGGACCAGCATCTGCATCAGGCCTTGTGGGCTGCAGCTGCAACTGATAAATGCTCTTTATAGCACTGATTCCCAGTCCCTCCAGCACTGATTCCCACCTCCTCAAAGAAAGGCTGCTGACCCCTTTACTTCCTCACAATACTCCCTAGCTAGCCCCAAGGCAGTATTTGCATTGTTTGCCCAGCTCTGAAGAAAGGCACTGTAAATGACAGTGACATCTGCCCTCACATCTCTGCACTCTTTTCAGAGGAGAGATATCCACGAGGAACTGCTGAAGAGCCAAAAGGTCTTCTCGGAGAAGCTCAATCACCTAAGCCGACGCCTCGCTTGGATAAACGTCACCATTTATTCAAAGGTGGGCGGGAGCATAACGTGAGCAGTTCAGAGGAGACCAAGCAAGGGTGCCTCTGTATGTGTGTTGCTTGGCTTACATGTCACAAGTGTTGTTTCTCCTGTGTTGGAGCAATGCTGATGATCTTTGGGGTTTGGACTTCCCTTCTTGTGCATCAGAGACTCTTCCCTGGGTCTGGACCCCCTCCAGTCCCAGACTTGGTCCTGTAGTATTTGTGAGGACACAGCCCCTCCTGTTCTCAGCTGTGCATGATGCTGTTGGCTTTTCCCTGAGACATCAAGCCCCTCCACCATGGACAGAAGGGAGCAGCTCAAAGGGAGATTAAGTTCCTATGGCATGTCTAGATAGAGGCTACTGAGACCTGTTCCCCTGAGCTGTGCTGTGTCTCATGGGGTGGGTCTCACTAGTGCTGCTCTTCCTGAAACCTGCAGGATCCAAGCCTAGGGATTTCTGTTCAGGTGCTCTCCTCTTCTTCACCCGATTGCCTTGTAGAGAGAGTGCATTCTGCATTTAGTAACCAGTGACTGTTTGCACAGCATGTCCCTTTTTCCCTGCATTCACCATTTTCCAGGATATAGTCTCTGGTCTGTTTACTCATGAGCTGTTTTGCTGTTACACTCTGCTGATCCTGACTCAAGAGCTCATCCCTTTCTTCATAGAATCAGAGAATAGTTTGGGTTGGAAGAGACCTTTAAAGATCATCTAATCCGGTTCCCCTGTGCTCACAGAGCTGGACTGCAAGGTATTGGGCTGCACTGCAGAGGCTCTCCAGCTGCATTAGCATAGCCCATGCTTGCCAGAAAATAAATCTTTCTTCCCGGACTGCTCTTGAAAGGCTGAGGGGTATTACCAGGGCGCATTGCAGGTATGGCTGTGATGGCCTCTGCAGGAACACTATTTGTGTCTCTAGGTGAACTATTGTCATGTTAAACCCATCAGGAGCGCAGGGTCACCTTTCTGGATGAATCAGCAGCATGTGGGAGTGAAGGTTACAGCCTTCCCCACTTGTGCTCCTGTCCTGGTCTGCACAGCCCGCAGGGAGAGCAGGTCACTAGCTGGCTCAAGTGGTGAAATGTGCCCCAGGAGCAGAGCGAGTTTGCTGCATGGAGGAGCTTGTCCATACTGCCTGTACCTTCAGGGCTCCATCTCACAGCTATCACAGGTCTCTGCTGTTTCCCAGTGCAGACATCCACCCAGCAGGCTCCTGCGTCCCTGGGACTTGTGTGCGACGGAGGGACACAGTGGTATGAGCGTTGCAGGCTCTGCTGATGCTGATGGAGAGAAAGAGACTGGTTCTGTCTAGAGGTGAAGTCCTGCTCAGTGCTGAGGTGCCAGAGCACAGGAGAGGCTGCTCCTTCCTCAGGGCAATTAGTCACTAGATTATTCTGAGCTGAGGGATTCAAGGTTAGACAAAAGGGAGCACTACAGCCTAAAGCCACTACTGATTTCAAAATAGATAATCCTGCCTTCAAAACATCCCCATGGGAAGACCCTTTCAGCTTGTTTTGTTACAATGCTCTATTTATCCATTACACTGTGGGTAATTGCATCTTTCTATCCTCTTGGTGCAGGCTTTCTACTACCTTGGCAATACCAGGAATGACATTTTGAGGTTATCAAGTCTTAATAAAACTAAATGCAGCTTTCTTTATCTTAATGTTGTATACACAATTGCTTTTTATCCTGAAAGCAATAGTTGAGCTGCGTATCACTGTCAAGATAAAGATGTGTTTTAGTCACTGTAGTTTATTTGCACTAGTTCAGCCTAATTTGCAGAACACACCCATGTAAATCTCCCCAAAGATGGTAGCCACATACTGTAGGAAGGCCACTAAGCAAATGAAATCACTCATCTGCACCTCTGATTTTTTTATTTTTCTTTTTAAATTAGAAGTGTAACCCTCCTCCATCTATTTTTATGCAAATTACTATTGCTTGTGATATTTCTTGACATTGCGGGATATGAAATAATATTTTCTCTTTTTACATCTTACTTGGTGCTGATTTTTATAATTCAAAGTTATGTAGATGCCCTTAAATTTCCTGGTTTTAATTTAGGAGCCCCTGAGTTTTTCTTAGAGAAGCAAGAGGCTGATATTCCTCAGGACAGTAAATCTGTCTGGAACAGAATCTGAAAGGCTGTGGCCACCTATTACCAAGATCTGGGCTGGTATGAGCTTCAGCATGTTCCCATTTAATTCCTCCAAAGGACCACCTTTCGTGCCAGCAGATTTATGCTGGGTTTCCTAGTGCCTGCCTTCCTTCAGCCAGTCAGCTTGGAATAAAAACTAGCACACGTTTTTTGCGATCAGGCCTCTGTGTCCAGGAGTAGCTCTTGGTGGGTTTCAAGGCTCAGTGAGACAAAGCCACGGTTGATCTGGTGTCATGCTAGTGATGGTCATGCTCTGAGATTGGGGTTGATACAGATATCTCTGATTGTTCCTTCCACCTGATGATTCTGTAGCTTTAGGAAAAGACCAAATGGCACAGATCTGGTTAATAGACTTAGAGCAGTGGTCTGAGGAACATCTCAGACATGAAGATGTTTCTGAGATCTAAGTGCAGTCCTGACCATTGTCCTCTAAAGAGAAGCTGGACAAAACTGAATGGAGATTGGTGTGTTCTCTCTTTCCAGGAGAAAATGCAAGATATATATTGGCTGCTGCGAGTGTGCATCCGCACCATTGAGCACGGTGACAGGACAGGCTCACTTTTCGCTTTCATGCCGGAGTTCTACCTCAGCGTGGCTATGAACAGCTACAGCGCACTCAAGAACTACTTCAGCCCAGTGAACAGCATGGAGGAACTTCCAGGTAAGGGGCTAGGGGGACCTTGCTTATTCTGGCCTGATAAAATCTAAAGCAAGCCATGTCCTTATGGTGAAGTAGTGGTAGTTGGGCAGTATCCTTTCTGTGTCCTTTCCTGGTTGTGATGTGCTGCACCAGTGTATTGTCTGGGTGCTGTGGGGCAGACACTGAGTGCTGTTCCTTGAGTAGGTGCCCACTAGTGAGCTGTAGCCATTGCTGTGCTCAGGCTGGGAGCTCATGGCTTGCCCAAAGCGGTCGCAGTGTCAGCTGTAGTGAAAATCGCCAGCAGCTATGGATTTTGTTTCCAAGGAGATACCAGGAATGTGCTAGGATGCTGGAAGATGTGATTGCCCCAGCAATGTGTGCCACTGCCTGCTGGTTTCTGGGTGGATGCACCATGAGTGCAGGAATTGGGACTGCTTCTGAATCCCCCTGGAATGTGGATACATTCCTGTGGAGATGACCCCCTACTTGATGCCACGAGTATGTGTTTAGGTGGATTGCCTCTCTGCATGTTCTGTACTTTTCCTGGCTAAATGATCCCACCGAGCTCTTAGCAAGTAGTTCTGTGCTTTCCAGAGCCTGTGAAAGTAAGAAGAGCTTCTGTTCCCACTGAAAGTGTTCACATCCATTAAGTGAGGGCTGTGCCTCCTGTTCAGGGATCAGCAGAATTGAGTGGTAGCAGGTTTCTTCAGGGCCTGCAGGCTGGACATGGCTTGTCTGCATAGATCTAGAGTGTTATTTGTGCTGCTCAGCCTCTTCTGCACAAGACATCTCTCCCTTGCCATTCAACTCAGTTGCATGGTATTACCTTTCTCCCAGTAAGCATTCCATACTCTGCAGCCTGAGGTGAGAGGCTCTCTTGGAGATGATGAATAGGTTTTCCCAGCTGTCTGTTCTGACAACCAGACACACAACAAAACTGCAGTTAGCTGTAGCAGGAGGGAATCCCATGGCCTCTGCCATGTCCTCAGAATACTGGGACCACAGGGCTGCCCATTAGGCCATTGGCATGACCCCGGCTCCCTCCTTCTCTTTGCAGGTTACGAAGAGACTCTGATGCGCCTCGCTGCCATCCTGGCCAAGCATTTTGCTGACTCGAGGATTGTGGGTACAGGTAAAAGAGCACTCCTCTGCTTTGGGGTGATAATGGTGCAGGTCTGACTGATCCCACCACCAGCGGCTCACCAGACTTCTGTTGAGATCTACCTGCTGAACTGAGTGCTTTATGCCTCCACATACAAAGAGAGGCTGGGCACTGCCCTTGTCCAGTATATCCTTCTTATTCATGAGCTAGGATACCCTTCTGAGAGCAGGACTCATGCCCCAGCTACTTGTGTGTCTAGTCTGGAGTTATTCCTTAGCTGCCTGACCATAAGCACGCTCTCCACATCATCAGCTGGGGCAGTGTGTGAGGGTCAGCCCCTCCCAGCCTCTGGTGCTCAGGTGCTCCCTGTTATGTTGCATGTCCTTGCGTGCCTGGCCTAGTCCCTTCTTTTTCCTCCTCAGACATCCGGGACTCCTTGATGCAGGCATTGGCCAGCTACGTCTGCTACCCCCACTCGCTGCGTGCTGTTGAGAGGATCCCAGAAGAGCAGTAAGTGCTTCCCTGCCTGTCCCTGGGCAGCTGGGGCAGGGCTGGGGTGGCAGCAAGGCTGGGTGGGGGAACAGTTGGGTTGCCAAGCACCACTGAAGATCCAGGAGATGCAGCAGAGTGCTGGAGGTTATTTGGGAGCCTTCTATCTTGCTTATACCAGTGGTTTTGCCCTGCCCAAGCTCCATGGGTCCTACTGTGTGACTTATTTAATCCACTTTTCCCAAACCATTTGAGGTGACCTGTGTTCTTGTCTGGCAGACGTATCTCCATGATGAAGAACCTTCTGGCTCCCTATGAGCAGCGGCCCTGGGCACAGACAAACTGGATCCTCGTCAGGCTGTGGCGGGTGAGCCTCCTGTATCCCTGCCCCTCTCAGCCTCTGGGGCTGGCTGGACAGTGAGCACTTCACTTTCCAGTAGCAACAAAACCCAATTGTTTTCCAGCCTCTGAGATCTTTCCTTATCTGTTTTACCAGGGCTGTGGCTTTGGGTACAGATACACACGGCTCCCACACCTGCTGAAAACCAAGCCCGAGGATGCCAGCCTCCCAAGCCTGCAGAGTGAGTGGGGCAGGAAGTGGGCACTTGGGATTATGATGGGTAGTGAGGGAGGACCCACCTCTTCCCTAGCATCCATCCCTACTATGGGCCAGGCCAGCTGATGAGATCACTGCTGAAGTAGGAGGATCCTGGCCAAATATCCAGACCTGATCTCTGCAGCCAACATTTTGTTTTCTGGACATCCATAGCCTTTCTGCACTGCCAGTGACTCTCTCATGTGTTGAGTGGTGGGTTAGATGAAGAGAGGTTCTCCCCTTCAAGTGAGAGGAGAGAGGCCCAGAGCTTTACCCCAAAATGTAAGCCTGGGAGAAGGCTCTCTGATGTCCAAAGTGAGCAGCTGCTGTGGGGAAGAGTTGGCGATTGTGCCAAGCAGTAGGTACCCTGTGAGAGGGAGTGGGTGCCCGATGAGACAGGCACTGACCAGGCATCTCTTTCAGAGCCTGGCAAAGCCTATCCTGCCTTTGGACATTGCAGTTTGGTTCTCAGCACTGTCACTGATCTGAGGGTCTCCTTGGCTCTCTTGTGGCTGAGAAAGACATGGGGAGGAGAAGGTACATTTCTTGAGCTGAGGAACACATCCCCAGCTCCACCTTTGCAGGGTCTGGGCCTATCTGGATACATTCCTGACCCCCCCCCTCAGCTGTGGGAAAGGCTTTGTGCCAGACCTTCCTCCTGGAAAGCTGCAGGGGGATGGGGGACACAGGGTGCTGCAGCCTGACTGGGCAGGTGGCATGTGGAGGAGTACACTAAGCCCTGTCTGGTGGGAAGAGTTGCCTGTCTCTGTGTTAATGGCACTCTTGTTCTCTTTCTCTCTCCTGCCCCTGGGTGCCCAGGAGATCTCTCTGTTGCTAGTTTCCAGAGTAAGTGTGTTGTGTGACCCTCTCTTGTCTGGTGAAGTAGCTTTAGAGTGCTCCCTCCTTCCCTTCTTCTGTCTAGAGAGACCCTTCTTTGGGGGGCAGAGGGCTTCACACAACGGTCATTTCTCTCAGTTACATTCCTGGGAAATGCCAGGCAGGCTGGTGCCCACATGGCAGTCGCTGAGGCTGCATCACAGACCCACTCTGGCACCTGTTTTATCAGGTTTATCTCTGGAGTCAGAGCCCTGCCACAGGCTGTACCAGACCTGGGTTCTTCTCATCCTTAGAGGATGATGGGGAAGCCCTGGTACACATGCAGGAGGGACCTCATGTGTGTCCCCTTGCCCTCCTACCACACAAACAAGCCCCTGAGTGGCTGCCACCAGTCCTGTGGGGTGGTTACCATGCGCCCCGTGTCCCGAGGAGCTCTGGGGCAGAAGCAGAGTTCTTCAGCTTCTGCCTCATTCATCTCCGTGTGGCTCCGCACAGTCTGAGCCTGGAGTGGGCTGGACTTGCTCCTGTGGCCTTGCTCCTGGGATTGCTATTTTAAGGCGCAGCCAAATCAATAATGAATGCTGATTTAATTGAAGAGGGACAGGGGACTCAGAGGTGTCCTTGAGATGCTGTCCAGGGAAAAAGGAGGAAATGACCCTCCCCTGCCTTCCCACCCATCAGTCTTCACTTTGTTGCAATTTTAGCATTGGCAGAGACAACAGGACAAACTGCTGAGCTGTAGGAAATCCCTGTTTGTCCAGGTCTGCTCCTGCAGGCCAGTCTGAAAGGGAGCTTGGGCAATTACTTCTGCTGGTGCTCCAGCCTGGTCCTGCTTTGGGGATTCTTCCTTGGAGGACCGTGCATAGGTGGGGAAGGTGTGCTGGCACTGCATCGCAACATCCATAAAACCCACAGAGCACAGACCACTTGGTCTCTTCCACTGCCTTTTGCCCATGCTCACCAAAGGTGAGCAAGGACATGTCTGGCTGGGTTAGCCCAAGGAGTGGGAGAGCTCAGACAGGCTGTGAGTGTTCCTGCCTGCTCCCTGAGTTGTTCCGTAGCCCCTCTGGCACCCAAGAGCTCTTGTGACGGCAGGGCTCTGCCTCCAGTTTGGAACCTGAGAGCAGACGGGGGCTCTGGTAAGAGACAGGGGCGGTTCTGGTCTGTGGCTGCTGTAGGAACTTGTTTCACTTTCATCATGGCTTGTAGGCGAGGCT
>WUAM01000179.1:32563207-32582576 GCA_024336885.1 Actenoides hombroni
ATGGCTTGTAGGCGAGGCTGGGTGCTGTTACGGCACGCACACGGTGAGCAGCAGCAGTGGCCCTGTGCCAGGCCCGGCCTGTCTTGCTTTTATTGAGCTTCAGGGTGGCTTCAGGTTGCAGCACAGGGCTCCTCTGCCCCAGGCCTTTTGCCCACACATCCATCAAGCAGTGGAGGGTAGGCAGATGGAACCATGAGATCATATAGCTGAGCTGTTGTGAACATGGGCCAGAGAATTCACCCACGTCCCCTTCCCAAATCCAGCAAATTGTGTAAGCTAAAGAGGTCTTTCGGGAAGAAATCCCGTCTCAATCTGACAACACCAAGAACATCAGCTGGTGACAGCCAAGCCCTTCTGATGGTGGTTCCTCACCCTCAGAAATAAATCCATCACTTTTTCCTGAGGGAACTATACCTAACCTCATCTTCTGTCTTCCACTGCTGCTGCTCTGCCTTTCTCTGCTGTGTTAAACTCTGTGCATTACAACATTTTATTCTTCAAAAGTGCTTGTGTACCAGGGTAGTCACTTCTTGGTTCTTTTTAATGGTAAAAAGAAAGTGCAGCCTCTGTGTCTTATTGAGGAAGGGCTTCTGCTTTTCTGTGAGCCCTGGTGTTCACCCTTCCCATGTTTTAGCCGCCCCAGAGGTGCCAGTGTTATACTGGCTGGAACGCCTCCTGATCTGCTGGTCACAGAGCCAAAACTTGCATTAGCCTGCTTGCCAGTGCTTTGCTTTGGAGGCACGTGCGAATCCCAGGTGTGCACCGGGGTGTCCTGGTGCCTTGCACTCAACCTTATTGATATCTCATCCCCTGAATGCCTCCTGCTTTCCTGCTGCCTTGCTCTGCAACGTTCCCTTTGGTCCTTTCTAAATGCATCTCTGAGTGCGCACAGTTTGCTAGTGACGTGGATCTCTGCATCCCCAGCTTACCTCTTTCCTTACTGGGGAAACAGTCCAACATCACTCCAACAGCCACAGCCACTGAGTGGCAGCTGATTCACATCTGCATCTGGATCCTTTTAAAAACTGAGATAAGTGTTGGGTGGAACTACTTCGCTTATGAATCTGGTCCATTTTGGGCTTTCCTCCTCTGTACTCCTAGCTCTACTGTAAATGCTGCAGAGTCAGGGCCCCCCTTGGGCTGCTGACCAAGAAATCTCACAAATAGCCCTGTTATAAACCTTCCTCGGTCATTAGTAAACTACAAAGTACATAATTATCTTCCTGTGATGAAAGTACACGACCCTGCTTTTTAACAATTATCTACTAGGAGCATTATTGAAGGTTTCCACTTTGTCTGCTTTATTAAATTTTAACTCTATTAATGGGCCTCTGCTACTATTAGACTTTCCCCTGTTACCGCTTATTCTAATAATTCTGCTAGAATTTTTTCCTATAGTTGGAGAAACTTTGCATGTAGTGTGGTTAGTTGTGGATGTTTCTTTTATGTCTTCTTCTGTTACCATTTTTCTCCTTGTTTTTATCAACCACTGGTTATGTTTGATCATGTTCACTTTACCTTTTACATTTTAACTTCTGCCTTTGCTTCATCCTGTCTCAGTGAACATTTTAACCCAAATACTTGCTGCAGCACTGGCCCTTTCTGTCTGCCTAAAAATATTCTTAAAGAACTCAGTGTTCTTATTCACTATTTCCCACCCACCTAGATGTTCGGGTTTTTTTTCCTCTCTGACTATTCTGCTTATATTTTTGTGGGGAAGTTTCTGTTGTGGAAACATCGGATATATCTGTAACTGCTTGGGGCCACGCTCTACTGCCCACATTAAATGTATTGAGGTCATCATTTCTGGCCCTGGAAAACCACCGATTTCTGTTCCAATGACTGATCTTTATCTGTCATAATGAAGGCTAAGCCAAGATTGAGTGGCTTTTGTATTAGGGAGTTACAAGTTTTAGAAACAATACTGACATGCTATTGCCAGGATCAAGAAAGTAACCACATCAGGCAGTATCTGCAGACTCCCTGTGAAGTGACATCCCTGTCAAATGGCACACGTCAGGTCAGTGTCATTACCTGGGAGGGCAGTGATAACAGAGACATGAAGGAGGTGGGTGGAAATGCCTCAGCAAAGGTGAACATCTTGCAAATGAAGATGAACACTGCAGCAGGGCTCAGTTTCTGAGCACTGCTAATCATTGCCCCATGGAGAACCTCATCTGGGAACGCATGCAAGGGACAAAGCTGCTCTTGCTGTATTCCAGGGCTGGTTCCTTATGTTGCTTTCAAATAGCAGCAGTGATCGTAGTGTCTTTAGACTCAGAATTCTCTTGGGAGCAAGAAAAGCCAAGAAAGTTCACTGTTTCGTGATGTTGGCATAAAACCTTGAAGAAAACTACGTAACTGTGGAGAAGTTTGACCAGAGGCACCACTTTTTAATGCTTTTATAGACTGGCACAGTCTGCCAGCAGCAGGGAAAGCATTTAAGGACCTGGAATTGAAGGTTTGGAGCAAATTCACACCACTTATTGGAAAAAGACCATGAGGAAATAGTAATTGGCTAAAAATCAGGCTAAAGCAAGTTATTACAGGCATAAAAGCATCCTTCAAAAAGCCAAAGCTGCCTTCAGATGAGGTAGATTGAGGCTGGGCAATTCGTGTTGAAATCCGTCCTGACTTGAAATATTGGTAAAAGAGGCTTTGGCGACAGACCAGCAGGAGAGCCCACAGAGCTTGTCCATGAGGAGTGGTGATCCTTGCCTAGAACTGCTTCAGTACTCGAAGGCTGGGAGGGAGCTAATGTGTCAGCAGTTTTAATAAAAGGCACTTTTTACACGTCAAGGGGCGGGGGGGCGGGAGGGGGGGGGTGTGTGTGTGGGAAACAGATAACCTAAAAGCTCAACCCTGTGAAAGGACCTTGACATTCTGAGTGACTGGGGAGACAAAACATAGATGAAATTCAGTATTGCCAGATGCAGAATGGTGAAAGTGAAGGGAAGCTGAGATTAAAGATCAGTGGGCTGTGAGCTGAGCATAGCCCTTAGCGACACAATTGCAGAGTGGTCTCCCTAGGACCTGTCCATGCACCGTCCTGAGAAAAGAGTCACAGTATTTCAGGTGTGACCTCCCCGGGGCTAAGCAAAGGGGTGTCACCTTTGCTTGATCTGCTGAGCACATCCTCCTACCATCACCCACCTCTTAGTTGTAGCGAGAGCCTTCTCCTGTCCCCTGTTCAAGGTGGTGTCGTTCAAAACGCCTTCATGGGATGGTGCCCAGACCATTGTTTCCCAGCCAGGACTGATAGTTGGGGTCATTCTTCCCCAGATGCAGAACTTTATCCTTCTCATTGAATATGATCAGGGTTTTTTTACCAATCCTCCAGTTTCTCAGAGTGTCTCTAGCACACGAGACAAAGCCCCCATGAATTTGGTAAGGGTGTGTTTGTGCCCCATCGTCCATCCCTGACAAAGAAGACAACAAGGTGGGTTCCATTGTTCACTTATGGGCTTCTCCACTTGTACCTTGTAACCAGCAAGTTCCTGAGGATCTTGAACTGTAGTTCTTGTGAAATGGTTATCCTTGAACTGTCATCTTATTAGAATCTTTTGGAAAACACCACCTTGTTGCCCAGTCAAAGGAACAAATTGCACAGCAGCAATTACAAGAAAGAGAAAATGTAACAAAACAAAACCACATTATGCCTTTGTGCAAATCTGCCACGTGCTTGTGGTTTGGATGCTACATACTCTTCTGATTCCCAGTCTCCAAAGGAAGTCTGGGAGAACCAGCAGGGCTCAGGGAGGGATGGTGAAGGGAACAAAGATGTGACAGTTTCTGTATGAGAATCTTCACAGGCTGAAGCTGTTTCCATTCAAAAGACTATCATAAATGTCTGAAATCATGTCTAGCTGGAGGAGCTGATGAGAGACCAGCACCTTACTGTCTCTTCCACCAAGAAGCAGGGGGTTTCAGAGAATAAATATTATCAAATAAAGTGGGTGGAAGCCCAGCTCAAATCCAAATTCCTCCTGCTGTGCCCAACTAAGCTGTGACATAGTGCTCTAGGACACGTTCAATGTGAAAGGCTTACACAGTTTCAGGGGACACTGGGCAAGAAATCCACTGAGGATGACTAAATACGTTAGAAGGACGTCTGGCCTGGGCAGTCCCTGAGCCACTTGTAGCCAAGGGCTGGGAGGAAAGTAATTGTGGGTGGGAGTAGGACATCAAAGACGTTTGTTGTGATGAAATCCCTCCCAAAGATGTGGGTTTAGGCAGGATCAAAGCCAGGGTGCTGGCCTGCCTGAAGTGATTATGCACTGTGAGACATCAGCACGTGTCCTCCGTCACAACAGAAGCTCATTGTACTTGCTAGTGGGCATTTGCAGAATAATTTATTCTGTTCCCATTGGAGCTGACGGTCTCCTGCCTTCCTGCCACATCTCTCTGATTTTGCTAATCCCAGCTAGCAATCTGCCTGCAGTTATGCCTTACTTCTTGATCACTGGGGATGTGATGGAGATCACCCTGTGTCTCCTTTGCCAGTGCTGGCCTTTCAAGCAGGCTGCCATCCCAAAGACCTTCTGCAGTCACAGTGCAGCTTGTTCCTCTGGGCACTACAGTGATGATGCTGCCAGATTCCACCTGATCCTACTTATTGATAGCCTCCAGTAGAGAGAAAAATAGTTAGACTGGTTTTTTTTTACCCTGTATTTTGTAAATTTGCTCGTTTCTTTCCCAACCCCTGAATTTTAGCCTGTGGTTTGAACTCTGGTACCCTTCCCTTGTAGTGTTTTGTGAGCGCTTCACTGACAGTGGGTTCTTCTGCTGGTGAGAAGCATTCGTCCCATTTGTGCCCCTTTCCTTTCCCTGCCTGTCCATGGGGGCTGGTGCCCCCCACAGCCCTTACTGGTTTTCTGTGCTGCTGGATCTGAGCCCATCTGTGCTCTTGACAGTGAAAAAGCCCAGAGGTGAGAGGCCACGTACCACGGAGATATGTCTGTGCTGAGGCTGAGCCTGGTTAAGGACCATGAGCAGCTCTGCCTGAGCCTGCTGAGGTCAGAACCAGCCCCAGCTCCATGCAGAAGCCTCTCAGGAGTGGGATTTACTGGATGGCTTCATCCCCTGACACAGGTAGATGAGCATGGCCATGTGATGCCAGGGGTGGCCATGCTGGCTCTGGGCAGCTGCTGCCACGCTGGTATCAAGAGCATTTTACTGCTGAGTTGACCGTGGGCCTCTGCGGAGCTGAGAGAGAGATGTGCTGAGCTGCAGGACTCTGCGCTCCTTAAATCAGGCTGGCATTGCAAAAAGGTGCTCAGAGGCCCGAGAGGCGAGATCGCTGCTCAGAATGGTCCTTGCACACCGGCCGCCAGTGCCCCGCCATCTCTTCTTATTGTAAGACACAAGCTAACATTTGCTAAACCTAGGACAGGGCTCCCAGCCTGTCCTTGACCCCCACCCACAGTTGCTCTGGGACCAGGCCACTGAAGCTGTCACTGTCTGGTTTCAGAGCCATGTCCCTCCACCTTGCTGCAGCGGCACATGGCAGACCTGCTCCGCAGTGACCGCGACCTAGCCCCCAGCTTCCTCAACAGCGTCCTCAACCAGCTGAACTGGGCTTTCTCTGAGTTCATCGGCATGATTCAGGAGGTGAGTGTGCCACCAGGGGCTGCAGGGTCTAGTGCTTGCTGGGAGCCTGCGTCCTATGCACAGTGAGGTTCAAAGACACAGCTCTTGGGGTTGGGCATGCAGTGGTTCCCTGACACGCATGGGAGCTGATCTGGGCTGAGAGTCATGGCCCTCCTTTTGGGAAGGGGCACCTTGTTGAGCTGCCTCCATTGCTTGGCAGATCCAGCAGGCAGCAGAGCGCTTGGAGAGGAACTTTGTGGACAGCCGCCAGCTGAAAGTGTGCGCCACTTGCTTCGACCTGTCAGTGAGCCTGCTCAGGGTCCTGGAAATGACTGTCACACTGGCACCAGAGATCTTTCTTGACTGGAATCGCCCATCCTCAGAGCTGCTGCTTCGGAGGCTTGCCCAGGTATCATCCTTTAGCGGGGTGTGAAGAAGCATCCTCTGAAGGGGCATGGGGGCCCCTCTGCCCTCTCTCCAGTTGTGCTGGGAAGTGGGGGCTCCTGCTGCAAATGCTGTAGTGCTTAAAGCTGCTACAGCAAACCCAGCTGCTGCAGAACAAGTGGTGCTCCTTAAAATCTCTACGTGTCAACTGCTCTCCTTTACAACTAGTCTGGCCACAGCTGATTTTCACCTGTACTGTGGGGGATAATGACAGCTACTTCAGCCTTCCTTCAGAGGGGCTATGGCCAGGTTCTTCCACTCAGTAAATGCTGAATTCTCCTGTGACAAGCAGTGCCATGAAATCTGGAAAGGAGGTGTGGTACATCTGAGCAAAGAACCGTGGGGAGTATCGCTGGCTTCACAGGGAATATACCCTAATGTTTGGGCAGGCATCTTGGTCCATTTTCCCTCATTTCTAGAATATGGTACCAAACATCTCCACTTCCCTGCCAAGGTGACTGGGACAGCTCCATGCCAACCCACAGCACCCCCTTAGGCTTCAGTCTGAACAACCCTGGAAAGCTCTGAGGACAGGCTGCCCTTGCAGGAGCCAGCCTGGGGAGGAGCAGTCATACACACCTCACCTATACCACAAGGGTTGGGTTGATCCAAGGGTTGAGGCTTGAGGCTCTGAGCAAATGAGTCAAAGCAAGATGTAGTGGGGGCTTGTACGGCCATCGTGAGGAAAGTGCTCAGCCTGGGATGTCTGTAGGGATCACCAGGTGAGGACAAAAGTGAGGGACCCTTTAGCAGGTGGTTTGGGCAAGCTAGTGAGTAGGCAGCAAAGAGCAGGGTGCTGCAACATACCCCTCACATCCTGGTGCTCCTGTGAAGCTGTGCCCCACTGCTGAATGTGCCCACAGAGGGTTGTGTGAAGGTGACAGGAAGAGGGATGCTGCATCTGAGAGCTGATGCTCAGCTGGAAGCAGATGTGTTGAGCCTGGAGCAGTCCCTGCTCATCTTGCTGGGGGTTTGGGTGAGGGCTAATGGTGGCTAATTAAGTGTCTTTACAGTTGATTCCTTCTGTGCTGGTCATAGGCAGAAATCCTGCCTGTGGTAATGCTCTGTCAGGCAGAGCAGCAGATTGCTCTCTGCACTCATCCTGCACTTCAGGGCTGGTAGGTCCCTCCTGCTGCCAGCTCCAGGCAGGGCAGGATATGGACTGTGCTTCACCCTGCTGACTCTGCTTTTGCCCACAGCTGCCAGCTTGCTCTTCACAGGCTGTGGCTGTCCTGGAGACTGTGGCTTCTGCTTGGCAAGAGCTTTTATTCACAGAAGTAGCTTGGCTTCTGTAGGGATTCAGATTTAGGTGGAAGACGCTGAGATTCATGTGTCTTGACTGACTCTTCCCTGGGAGGTTTGGGTCTGGCACAACCACTGTGGTGTGGTGCCACCTTTTTCCGTGCCAGGACCAAGCTAGGTCTGTGCTGTGAGCCTCCCTCTGTGCATCCACCAGCTCGCAGGCACTGAGTCCAAACTATAAGGACATGCTGCCCCAAAACACACTCTTTGAATGCTGCTTGGAGGAAGGCCCATCCAGAAAGTACAAACTCTCTCTGTTTTTCCCTACACAGCTCTTGAACCAGGTGCTGAACCGTGTGACAGCTGAAAGGAACTTGTTTGACAGAGTGGTCAACCTCCGTCTGCCAGGTGAGTCCACGCATTAACTCTCTGTCCCTTTCCACTGAAAACACACTGGAGGCCTGCCCTTGGGAAGCAAGGGGTGACTTCTACTGAAGGTCGGTGTAGAGATGTGTGGGATGAGACCTCAGGCCACCCACATCCCTGACTGGGAAGCCAGTCTGGTCCTGCAGACTGCCACAGAAATGCTGTCTTCAGGAGACCTGTAAATCCTCCAGACGGGTGTGAATGTTGGTGCTCTTCCTGTGCCCTTAGCGTCT
This sequence comes from Actenoides hombroni, assembly GCA_024336885.1. NCBI lineage: Eukaryota > Metazoa > Chordata > Aves > Coraciiformes > Alcedinidae > Actenoides > Actenoides hombroni. The sequence continues at coordinate 32,571,142 of WUAM01000179.1, forward strand.
GTCTGCCTAGTAGCTCTGGTTCCCTCCAGAACCTCTGTCCTCACAAGGCAGCTGAGTCTGGCTGGCTGTGGTGGAAGTGGTAGCCACGCTGTTCTTGGGCAGGGAGGTGTCTGGCTAGACACTGATCTGACACAGGTTAGGTGGGAGGTGCTTGAAGGGCTCAAAGCCCTGGACAAATTAGGTAACAGTCTTGGTTGCCATGCTCTGCATTGAGTAAAGAAAGGTGCACTGAGTTGCCAGGTGAAGCTGTTCCCAGAAACATCAGTCCTCTTCCTCCTGGAGATGTCTGTGGGCAGCTGAGCTGGGTCTGCTAGCAGAGACTGGCTCCAGGTGCTGTGTTATGGGCATCCTATATTTCCTGTACAGCAACTGGATTTTCCTGCCTGTTTAGAATCATAGAACCATTCTGGTTGGAAGAGACCTTCAAGATCATGAAGTCCAAACATTAACCCATCTCTGCCAGGGTGCCACTAAACCATGTCTCTCAGCACCACATCTCCATGACTTTGAAACCCCTCCAGGGATGGGGACTCCACCACTGCCCTGGACAGCCTGGGCCAGGCCTTGACAGCCCTTTCAGGGAACCTGTTTTTCCTGATGTCCAAGCTAAACCTCCTCTGGCACAACTTGAGGCCGTTTCCTCTTGTCCGTCTTAGGAGGGGACAGGCCTTCTTCTCTTCCCCACCTCCTGGACTGCTCTGCCACCAAGTCTGGAAGCAGCAATGCATCCCTGCTCTGCCTGTCGTGCTCTTGTAGTGTCTCTACATTTCTCTTTTGCTTCTGTAGGGCTGGAGAGCGTGGACCATTACCCAATCCTTGTGGCCGTGACGGGGATACTGGTCCGACTGCTTGTAGACACTGATGTCCAGGGGTGAGTGGTGCTCGAGTTCGGAATCGCAGAGTCACCGCAGGTGACACTGCTTTGGGCACTGCACCAGCCAGTGCTGTGGGCGGTGCTTGCAGGAGCGATGTGGGTGCGCGGGGAGCGAGGTGAGGCCAAGCAGATGTGCATGGAGCAGGCAGGAGCCGCACAACCCTGCAGCACCTGCAGCGCAGTGCTACTGCTGGCTGCAGAATTCCCTCCTGCGGTGCAGGGAAGCCCTCGTGAGGGGTAACTGTCAGGTGCTGTACTGACAGCACACGTGCACCTTCCTCCTCGGGCTGGGGTCTGGCACTCTGTGAGACAAAGGGCAGTGGATGCAAGGGAGTTCATTAAAGCTCCTTCACTCTGGATGCCTCAGGAGGGCATCAGAACATTTGCAGAGCTCTCTGGCTGCCCACACCTGTGGCACAAGGGTGAGACAAATCCTATCCAGACACTTAAGTGATGCTGATTTTCAGATAAAGCAAATCTTGTCTTTATGGTAACCAGCTTTTCAGAGAGACAGCACTGGGGAAATGCTAGGGCTGGACAAAGCCACAGCTGACCTGGTGGTTCATGTGTGTCTGTGCCTCCTGGTACCTGCAAATAGGCTTATTCTGACACCCTCTGCAGCCCTGCCTTTGATCTCCCTCAGTGTCATTCATAGGTGTCTTGCCTGGCCACTGTGCCTTGAGGGTGCTGTGGGAGATGGGGCTCTTTTGTCTGCACTGCACATCCTGCTTGTTTTCAGGTTTGGAGAACACGATGGTCTCTGGCTTTGCAGAGAGCAGAGTCCCATCTGGACAAGCAGCTCAGCCCTGCAGCCAGTCTTTCAGCTTCTTCTCTCAAGGACTCAAAAAATGTACACAAATATATCTAATTATATCCTGCCTCTCGTGGCTGCTGCACCAGTCCCACAGCCCTAAGGGTGACAGTGCCAAGAGCTTAGCACAAGGTCGTTGATCAGTAGCCTTTCTGGACTGTTAGTGGGGGTGGATTTTGCTCACCTCCAGAATCCTGCTTTGTGGAAAGGGCAAACATGTTGAATTTGACGTCACATCGAGACACATCTTCCTGGAGGGAAGCAGGGAGGCGATAAAGCAGTTCCCTGCATGCCAGGCAGGATGAGAAGTCCTTCCCTAGCTTCCTGTCATTGCACCATCTATCCCAGGCCAGGTCGCTTTAGTATCAAAGAGAGGATGGGATAAAGCTCTTCCTCTGGCCCTCAGTTCAGCAAACGCTGAAGAACGCTGGGAAGACAGTAGTGTGATGACAGTCCCATCCTTCCTAGCCTGCAGGGGGACTGGGAAGACAAAAAGCTTCCAGACTGTGTCTCCTTTACCTGAGAAGCCAGAAGTGCTGTGGGCTAGTGAAACCTGGGCAGCTGATGTCACAGGGCCTATACATTGCCAAGCAGCACTGTCCTCTGTCTGCCAGCAGCATCGTCCGCTCCTAGATTGCCAGAGATCATTAACAGAGATTCTCTGATCCACAATTGCACGTGGGAATTTCTCTGTGTGAATTACCTGGGACACTAATGTCACCCTGACTGGTTCCCTGTGAGGAGCCTTTGCCCCAGTGGATGAGGACAGTGGTCAGGACCTTGGATGACTTCCTTGGCTTGCCTGTTGTTTTTCTGGTTGCATCTAACCCAGTGAGCCAACGCTGTGCCAGGCACTTGGTTGGAAGGTGCTACAGGCTTTGCCCTGGGATAGAAAGGATGGGTTCATCTGGGAGTGGAACAGTGAGGTCCCAGTTGTGGGGCCAGAAAGTTTCAGTGGGGAAGGGTAGGAGTGAGGAGAGCCAACTCATCCTGCTGCGTTACGAGGATGCAGTTGAATGCCTCAGCTGGTCCTTGCCCAGCACAGGACACTCAGCCAGGCATCAAGTCCTTTTGCTACGGACTCCTGGCAACAAGCGGAACCATTAAGCACAAGAAAAAGGAACATTGCCCAGGCTAGGACGTGATGAGACAGTTGATACATCATACACCTCAGTCCCTGGATGGAGTGGGCTGTGCTTTTTGGAGAGAAGAAATGCATTTCCTCTTCAGGTCTGGCAGGACAGCTGGGGCTGCTCGTGGTGAACCAAAGCTTCAGTGCCCACCTTCCCCGAGCTTACTGATCTTTGTAGCAGGGACTGGGGACTTCACGACTTGGCTTTCTCGCTGAATGTAACGAGCTTTGCGAACAGCGGCAGAGGAGAATTAGTGCAGGGCACAGATGAGGAGCTGCTAACTCAAGCTGAGGTCCCTCAGCAGAGGATCTTCTAGTTCCCAGACAGGAGCATGGCTGTGGCCCTGTGTTTTGCGGCTGCCTGTCCCCCACGGGCTTGCCAGGAGGGGGCTGAACCTTGTCGGAAGGCGGTAACAGGGCAGCTTGGTGCTGGGGGCTGGGCTGTCTCACCAGCAGGCAATGGCTTCTTGGTTTAAAACTATTTTGGCTTCTGCAGTGTTGTGGCACTGCTCAGGTCTCCTGACGTTCTGCCTCCTCCCAGCCCTTGGGTCTGGCAGCAGTTGGGCAGCACCTTTGTTGTGGGGGGGTCTCAGCGGAGGCAGGGGTGCCCATGTGCTGCCGTTTGCAGGTCCTCATGACTGAGCCTTGGCTGTGCAGGGAGGAGAGCAAAGGCAGGATCTGGAAGCCTGAGCCAGGAGCTGGGCTGAATGGTTGAGTCCATGCCAGAAACCCTGGCTGCCTTCAGCTGGTATCATGCCTCTGTTTGTCTGCTAAATAATTGAGCAGGTTTTCTATTAAGCCTCCTTTGGAGTGAGCTAATGGATCAGCATTGGCCAGAGCTGTGTAAGGATCCTGCTGAGTGCAAGCGGCAGGGGAAGGGGTGAGGCCTGAAGGTGAGGCTGTTGGTCCCCTGCGTGTGACCACAGGTTGTCATTAGGACTGGGTGTGTAGGTTGGAACAGGCTTTGTGGAAAGCGAGTGGCCATCCCAGAGCAGGGATGAGCCAAGTTGTGCCGGGGCCCAGCCACCGCTCTGTGCTCATCAGGCTTCCCCTATGCTCCATGGACACCATTCGCTTGGAGGCAGGAGGAGCGAGGATGGACAGCACATTCCCCAGCTCTGCCCATGGCTGATGCTCTCAGTGTGAGTCTGGAGGGTAGGGACATGTGCAAAGAGCCAGCAAACTCATCTGCAGTGCAATTGTACAAGACCTAAGCAGCCTTCAAGGTCCATCTCCCAGGGACTTCTGCACAAAAGATGGAGAAGACAGAGGGAAGAGCACTGTGATCACCAGGAACATGGTGGAAGCAGCCAGCAGAGCACAGGATGGGGATCCTGGGCCAGAAACAACCATACTGTGCCAGTGGGATTCTGAGCATGAGCCAGTGGGACCTGCGAGGAGGAGTGGCACTGGGCTGATGGGGTGTTTGGGTAATTCTGTCTGGATCTCCCCACTCTTCTCTTTTGCACAGTACATATGGGTGCAGAGGGATGGACTGGCAGGAGGGAGGAGACAGAGAGGTTCCCTGGGCAGAAGTAATATGTGGGCGAGAAGGAAGGTCAGGAGACACGTGGCCAGGTTGGGGAGGCAGGCTAAGCAGACTCTGTTCAATTGCTAGATGGTTTTGGTGTTGCCTTCACTGGAAAGGTTACAGAAGATCCCAGTCTACAGGTTCTTAAATTGAGCCTGGGCACTGATCTGTGTGCTTGAGCACTGCTGGGACCCTGGAGACTTGGCTGGTCTTTACTGGACATGATAGTTCTCTGCAGTCCCCTAGGACACTGTAATTATTGATCATTTAAACACTAAAGCTCCTTCAGCACGTATTGATGAGCAAGCTGTACTGGAAGGAGGTGCAGGAGTAGACATTCCATGGACCACTCAGTCTAAAAGAGTTCTTGATACCTTGCTCTACAAATTCAGAAAATGACTGGTTCTCAAGTCTTGAAGTGCGAGATACATTAGGGTGAGTGTGAGCTGGAGCAGGGAGGAATGACTAGCCCAGACCTAGGTGTCCTAGTTGAAAAGGACCCTACGCTTACTGAGCTGACAGTTTTTACAAGCTGACAGGTCCAAATGCTGCATCCAGAGCAGTGGGACTGCCAAGGCTGGGATGCAGCAGCCCCTCGGGGCTGTCGGGCACATGCTGGGAGGCAGGAGCAGGCGTGCTGGCCAAAACTCCTCTTCACTGCTTCAAGCTCTTTGGAAAACTGTGAGCGTCGTACAGAAAGGATCCAGGTCCAGCTACGTACATCGTGTGTCCAGCCCTGGCAGCAGGAGGACAGGAATGGTCTGGCATTCAGCGTGCCTGCGCTGTCCTGCCTAAGATGTGCAGTGCCCAGGGAGACCAGAGTCAGCATTAGAGGCCACTCCCCAACGCAGGTCCACACCCCTGCATGCACAGCCCTGTGTCCCTGAGCGCTGGGGGTGCCATGCTGAGTGCTGACCCATTATTCTACCCTGCAGAGTCAAGGAGCGGGAGGCCAGTTTGGCAGCGAGCCAGGGCTGTCATGGTGCGCATGGCTGCCGAGAGAGGTTGGCGTAGTCCTTGGGGACCATCCATTATGTTTCCCAACTCCTGCCTGCCAGGGAGGCTGTGCTTCTGGCGATGTTTTTCCTTGCTGAGATGATTTGTCTTGCAGGCTGCTTAATGAACTGCTTCGGCAGCTCAAACGGCCTCTTCTGGCTTGCTGGAGCAGCAAGGTGGTGCTGGGCCCTTTCTGAGCACCAGGAAGGTGTGAAAGGCATCAGCAGGACTTTCCTGGGTAAAGGCAGCTGGGAGCCCTTAGGGGCAGCACTGGGACTAACCTCAGACATGCTGTCCCCGGCATAGTGGGGCTCAGCCTTCCTGCAGGGATAGGAGAATTGCAGCTAGCCTAGGAGAGCTCTCCTGGGCTTCTCCAGGCTGATGTGTCCCTGGAGAGGCCCTGGGGAGCTTTTCTCACACTCCAGTTGTCCTCAGTTTTCCTTGTGCTTAGCCTCAGCTGAGGATGCAGGTTTGCAGGAGCACTAATGCCTGGGAAGCTGGTGTTGGCATCAGGGAGGGAGAAGGGCTGAGAGGAGACCTACAAGGATGGCAACAGAAGAGCAAGTGGTGGGGTAACACCCACTCTGGCTGCAGGAACCCAGAGCAGCACTTCACCTCTCCCTTTGGAGGAAGGTGCAGTGCTTAGATGTGATCTGTCCTCTGGCAACATCTCGGCACCATCTCAGCAGTCATGGGCCACGCTCGGGGCAGGGACCTCGTCGGGTTCGGACCTCAGCTGAGTCTCTTCTCTTTCCCAGACATTCCCAGGGCAAATTCAAACCACCCTTCCCTTGGGATCCCTGCCTGGGTGCAAAGCCAGGGAATGGAGTAACCTCAGCTCCATCCTCAAGGGCAGGGTGTCACTCACCTATCCTTCTGACGCCAAAGCACCTCATCATCATCTGTCAGCAGCAGCTTGGAGGGGCCAGCTGGGCATCCCAGGCTCGTCAGGAGCACTGTGCTAACGTGAGATGACAGAGCCAGCAGCAGCAGGAGGGAGGGCACGGGCCAGCGGGACCTGTCGCCCCACATCCCATCTCCTTCTCCGAGCAGCGGCCACGGGGCGCGCGGCAGCAGGGCACGTATCACATGAAGCTGCACACAAAGTCGGTGTCAGGAGGGGCACTGCGAGGCTGCACTTGTCTCAGGATGGCTGCTCTCCCAGACATTCTCTCCTCCTTGAATGGCTGGGAGGGTTATGACAAGTGCTTTGGGCACAGTTGACTCTCTGCTGGGAAAAAAGCTGCTTATTTCCTGTCTGAAAAAGGTGAAGGATGGGTGCTGGTGCTGTCCCAGTGCTACGGGAACCTTCCGCTCCCACCAGCAACTCTTGGGGCCAGGGCACACAGCTGTGGGTGTCTGCGGGTTAGGGGGCAGGTCTGCAAAGGGACCTGGTCCCTGTTTGTGCTGTTGTGCCTGAGCTGTGCTCTGCCAGCAGGGTGGCCTTGGCATCCCCTCTGCTGCAGGTGACAGCCACATGCTCCTGCTTCAGCTGTGGACGGGATGATGGTGGTCAGCCGATGTGGGGACACCCCTATCCCTCTGTGGGATCAGGCAGGCATTATGGGGGGACAGAGCTGCTCCATGAGCCAAGATGATGCAAGGCTGGGTGCTGGGAAGAGCAGTGAGCTGGGAGCTCCATCTGCAGAGACCACCGGGACTCAGCCAAGGACAGGGCTGATCCCATCCCGAGAGAGTCTCCTCAGAGTGCCTCTGCCCTGCATCTAAACCCTGCTTGTCCCTTTTGGGGTTTGGATGTGCCTCTGTGCCAGTGGGTGCTGCTCCCTTCCCAGCTCCCAGGAGACCTGCCCTCTCAGGCACAAGCCACTGGATGCCTGGCAGCAGTCCCAGGCCACCAGCTCTATCTTGGCACATTTAACCCCCTTGCCAAGACCACCTTAAAGCCTCAGACCCCCAGCCTCCCACCACTTTACCCATGGGTGGCTGGGTGGTTGCATGCCACTGCCCTGTGAGGGCAAGGAGACACTCAGCCCCACGTGAGCTTAAAAAAATAGGCATTTTTATTCCAATGTAACCAGAGAATTACGACTCAAGAGAGGAGAGGATTACTCACATTTATCGATAGGCTTATTAGATTACTGCCTAAATAGCTGTGCTTTAGCGGCACGTTTGTCCGCTTCAAGGAGAAGCAGTGAAGGAGGGTGGTGCATCTGAGCCCTCATCGTCCTTGGTGGCACGGGGAGCTCTGAGCAATGCGGGCCGGGCGCTGTATCGCGTCACCTAATCCTGCCTTGACTATTTACAGCTTCTGGGGAAGCAAAAGCTTGTAACGTTTGCTTGGCTGCATGGCTGGTGGGGCGCTGAGCTCCATTCCTCCTGCGTGGCTGCGTGGAAGGGGGCACGTAGCTACCTTGCGATGGGCTCACACTCTCCCAGCTCCCAGCCACAGCATGTTGGTGGGGACAGGCACAGGCTGGGAGAGGACAGCAGCATCGCCATCCCTGGGGGCCCTGGCACAAGTGAGGGCAGTGCCCATTCATCACGGCTAGTCCTTGGCCTGGGGTTCATGGTGGTGGCACTGGGTTGGGTCTCACATGCCTGGGAACATGGCAGACCACCAGCCCCACTGTCACCATTGGAGAGTTTGGCTGCCTAAATGAAGGGGGTGTCCTCAGACATGCTGGGGTCATCAGCGTTACTCTTATGCTAATGAGGCCGGTGCCAGTGACTTATGCAGGAGCTCTTGCCGCACAGTGATGTGCCCCCAGCCCAAAATCCACCAGGAGCTCATGGCTGAAGCAGTTGTGGGTGATGCTGATCACCCTCATGGGTTGCAATCAAGCCGGGAATTCAGGGTGCCTGATAATCCTGCTTCTAGCAGCAATGGAAGAGAACAACTCTCAGAAGGCCTGAGCTCTGCTCCCAGCTCTGCCCTGCTACGACACAATGGGGGTGTCGGAAAAGACGGAGCTGATGGACTCCGTGTCCGACTTGAGCTGCAGGACCTTGGAGTGCTTGGGGTCTGGGAAGTCCTCACCAAGGGCTAAGCGGATCTTGCCATTCTGTGTCTCCCTGATGGGCTCGAGGAAGACCACATGCTTGTTGGCACTGACCTTGCGGTTTGTCCCGTCAGTGGCGGGAGGAGTGGTGCTGAGGATGGAGGACTGGGCGCTGCACTCCTGCGGAGGGCTCAGAGGAGCTGGCTTCTTGCAGCAGCTCAGGCAGCGGCAGGGCGTGAGGTACAAGTAGATGATCACGAGCACCAGGCTCACGATGCACCCCAGCAGAGTCGTCAGGCCGGTGCTGAAGGTCTCCCCGTCTGGTTTGGGGTAGTGGACCGTCACGTTGACTTCACACAGCCTGCTGAAATTGCGGGGGCTGTTGATGGCCAAGCCCACATAGACCCCTGAGTGCCAGGGCTTGGCTGCCGCGATCTTCAGGCTGCCATTGTGGTAGACCTCCAAGGAGCGGTTGCTGTTCCCTGGGTGTTTGATGGGCTCATGGTGAGGGGAGATCCACATGTAGGTGTTGGCCACGGCTGGCAGGCTGGTGTTGCAGGCGAGCAGGAGGGTCTGGCCCACCATCGCGGGGAAGGGCACAGGGTGCGTGTCCTCGGGGCCCGCCGAGCAATTCTCAAACAAGTGACTGTATTTGAGGAACTTGATCAGGGACCGGGGCACATTGTCAGACACCTTGCAGGTGTGTTCCTCAAAGAAATCCTTTACGGAGCTGAAACCTCGCTGCTTCCAGTGCTGGAGCATCAAGTAGAGAGGGCAGCTGCACCTCACAGGGTTGTTGTGCAGGTACAAGCCATTCCGGATGTTTTCGGGCAAAGCCGCCAGCTCCTCCACGGGGATGCTGCTCAGGCTGTTGGAGGAGAGGTCCAGTGTACGGAGACTGTAGTTCCCCAGCCCCTGCACTGAGTGGAAGGGGAAGGTAGTCAGGTTGTTCCAGCTCAGGTAGACTTTCCGCAGGCCGCTCAGCTGGGCGAAGGCATTTTCAGCTACTCGTGTAATGCGGTTGTTGTAGAGCAGCAGCTCCTCCAAGCTCACCAGCGCGTTGAAGTAGTGCGTCTCGACGGCGTGCAGGTGGTTGGAGGACATGTCGAGGTGCCGCAGGTAAGAGGCATTGTGGAAAGCCTGCGGAGAAAGGTCCTTGATCTGGTTGTGGCTGATGTGAAGGGCCTCGAGGTGCGGGACAGCGGCCAGCCAGCGGTCGTGGAGCTGGGTGAGGGCATTGTGGCTGAGGTCCAGGGTGGTGGCAGTGGGTGGTAGTGCCTGGGGCACGCTCTGCAGCGTCTGCCGGCTGCAGCTCAGCAGGTCGGAGGTGCAGATGCAGCCGGTGGGGCAGCTGTGGGGCGGCGAGGAGGCGCGGGAAGCGTGGCTGGGGGCGCACAGCTGGAGCAGCAGCAGCAACAGCTTTGCCACCCGTGGCCAGAGTGGATCTGTGGGTGCCCACGGGGACATTGTGCCAGGCGGGAGCCTCTGTGCAGCCTGATGGCAAAGCCAGGCTTGAGAGAAACTTTGCCAAGGTCCTCCCCAGTCTCCCCCCTGTGCTGTCTCGGTCAGGGCTCTACCAAGCATCAGCAGACGCCCCTTTGCACTCCACAAAGGAGGATCCCGATTCCAGATGTGAGGCTCGAAAAGAGTTAAAGGGCAGCATCGCCCTCCCCGGCTGTGCCGCGTCTCACGAGAGGCTGCCGCATACCTGTGCTCTGGCTCTGGCTGGCCGTGGGCTCCCGGGAGCCGGTGTCGGGCATCGGGGGGCTGAGACACTCCGGTGTTTTGGGGCTGGGTTTCAGGTTCGCCGCCTCCTGGAGCTGTGCAAACAAGGAGCGCGAAGTTTCTCACAGCTCAGCATCCCGGTGAGCCCCGTCCAGCGTCTGGCTCCCTCCCGGGCAGCCGGGCTCACTGCGGGAACGCGGTCCCGCTCCTGCCCCTATTTATTTACGTGCCGGTGATGCGCGGCGTGTGGGCTGGGCAGGATCCCATTGGTTCTGGCGTGGGGAGTGGTGGCCGTGGTGTTAGCCGTGGCCGTGGCCATCCTGGAGTGGGCAGGGCGATGTGCAGCCCGTACCGGCCCTGCACGGTGGCTTGTCCCCAGGGATGCTCAGGGCCGCTTTGCCGACCCTCCAGCCTTACTGGTGTGCAGCCGCTGGCCCTTCTGTCGGAGACCGGCAACCTTGCGGCAGCTGTCATCCGTGAGGTGGCTGTGCTGCCTGCTCCACAGCTGCCCAGCCTCTGGGAGGATGCTGGAATAAACCCATACTGCCCCCAATCCCCCCATCATCACCTCTGGGAGCCCCTCGTGTCCCATCATCCCTCCAAGCTGCTTAGCACCTAGTCGTGGTCCTTCCCGCTGCTCTCGTCCTCACCCCCCCGATGAGCTGGCAGGGACCCCCCAGCACCCTCGGCTATGGGGTGATCAGGGCCCGGTGGGGTCCCCCCCCGGCAGAAAGGGTGCTTCAGGGACCGGGTGGCCATCGGGTGAAGGACAGGACGGGCGGGAATGTCCTTACCCAGAGCCTGGGCAGGCGTATTAGTGGGAGGCGGAAAGCCAGGCTGGGGAATTGGTTTCCATTAGGGCAGCAAAAAGCTAATTTGGCTGCTGCGGCTGCTGCAAGTCAAGGGGCTGTTAACCCCCTGTGCCCCGGGCCAGGCTCAGTCTGCACTGCCAGGCTTCAACCAGCTGTGCTTGCCTGAGAGCTGGCCATGGAGCCAGCCCTGCTCCTTGCCAATGGATGTGACCAGGCCACCACACTGGTGCTTGATGGGGATACTCGTTAAGGTGCCCTTCATCTGTCCTGGTGGTCCCTGATGAAGCCATGGAGAGCCACGACTGCTCCCTCCTGCCTTATGGGGCACCCACTTGCCCTGGGGCACCCTGACCTGTGTCCTTGGGGCGGGGTGGGTGTGGATGTGTGTACAGCCCCCAGTATGAGGCTGCTGCAGCATCTCTCCTTCCACCCTTGCAGTGCTGTGAAGAGAGGAGGATGCTGGCTGCTTCAGCTGCCCTGCAGCTCCCCAGGCTCACTGGGCACCCGTGTGAAAGGGGTAAACATTGATTTTTACCCCCATGATATTTACTAAGGGTCATTTTTCTCCTTAGCCTTCATTTAGCTGGGCTTTAC
>WUAM01000179.1:32586918-32625877 GCA_024336885.1 Actenoides hombroni
CCCGCCCCCCGGCGCGCCCCCCGCCCCCCCGCGGTCCCAGCGCCCGCCTCGGGACCCATCGGCCACCCCCGGCTCTACCGACCCCCCCGCGTCCTAGCGCCTTCCTTGGGCCCTCCCACCCGCCCCCGCTCATAGCGCCGGTCGCCCCGGCTCTTATCGCCCGTCCTGGGGCTGTAGCGCCAGCCGCCAGTCCTATCGCCCGTCCCGGCTCCTACCGCCCGCCCTCCCGGTCCTAGCGCCCACACAGGTAACCCGCTCGCCTCCCGCCCCGATCCAGAAACTGCAAAGTCGGGGCCGGTGCTTTCCCCCGGTCCTACCCAAGCCCTTACCCCCCACCCAGCTGCGGGCTCAGACGGCAGGGAAAGGCAGGCACGGCACACCATGGACAAAACCAGATCCTTTAATGTTTTTTGGTTCTCCGTGAAGCACAAACAGGGTGATTATTAATGTAAAAACAAACGGGGGGGTAGGGGTGGTCAAGGCTATGTACAAGCTGTGGAGTCCCACGGCCGTGGTCCGCAGGGAAGCACAGGCAGTGCCCTCGGCCCCTGCCCCGCCTGGGGAGAGGACGAGCAGGAGCCAGCGCTAGGTAGGTGCCAAGTGGCTCCCCGGGAGGAAGGGTCCTGCGCCTGTCCGAGTGCAGCCCCCCAGGGAGGGCAACGGGGCTGGTGTTATCCCTGCTCCTCCAGACCCGCTCCCTCCTGCAAACCCGTTCCCTGAACTCCTCTGCCTCCCTGAGCCTTGCCTGCCAGGACAGCACCTCGCAGAAGTGATGAAGCAGTAACACAGGGCAGCATGGCATGAATGAAGGTCCTCGTCCAGAGGGCAGTGGCTCGGGCAAGCTTTTGAGTAGCCAAGATACAGGCACAGGGGTACAATTTCAGACAAATCTGGCCCCTTGCCCCCTTCCCCAGCCCGTGCCACAGACCGGTGCCAGCTGCAGCTGGCCCAGCTGAGCACCAAGGCTTTTCCAAGCAGACCGTGCACACAGAGTCGGCACACATGCTACATGCGAGGATTCCCCAAACAAGCTTTCCCGAAGTTAAAAAGAAAGAAAACACCACCACCAACAACAAAAAAACCCAACTCTGGCCTTGCAGGTACCGAGGCAGTTTCTCAGGCAGCCAGTGAAATGGCAATGCCAAGGAAGAAGTCAGGGACACCAGGGAGAGAGCAACCGGGGGGGTCAGCACAGAAATGTGTAGGGGGGTGTGTGTGTGTGATGAAGAGCGGGGTACGGTTCAGTACCACCAGGCCACAGTATCAAACATTAATGCCCTCATCAAGGGAAGCCAGGGGTACAGCACCGTCTCCAGGAGCGAGCCCTGGCAGCAGGGCATATCCCCAGGGGCTGTTTCATCCACAAACAGGTCATTTATTTTGGGAAAGACTGACTCTGGGAAGCAAAGCAACAGCACACACTGCTCAGCCAGGTTCCCCCCTTACCTGGAGACCCTCAGGGAGGAGACAGAGGGCAACCCTAATCCTCCCTGAGCCTCCCCTTCCCCCATCCCCCTGCACGGACCGGCCGGAAGCACCGGGGGAAGAGGGCAGCCTGGAGCTAGAAGGACATACTTGCCTACAAAGGGGAAGGGCTGAAATGGTCCAAAAGGCCCCGCTACACAGCTGGGGTCACGGTAACTGCTACAGATACTATTGCTAGCCCACGAGCTGAGTTGTTGCTTGGTCAGTGGCCCAGGGCAGAGTTTCTCTTGCAGAGTCCCATGCCCAGCCATGCCCCCCTGGCAGGGAGCAAGCAGAGCAGGCCCCAGGCTGGAGCACGCAGCCAGGTGTGTGGCTTTCCCTTGTGGCCACCGCTCTGCCAGGGGTTGCATTTGGTCATTTCATTTCTGTGTTTGGGTTGGTTACTCACAGTGCCCAAACAGCAGAGAAAGGCAGCATCAAAAGCAAAGCCCCATCAACAAAAGTCAGGGCAGAGCTCACGACACCAAACGCACGGAGTAGCAGTGGCTCTGCACCCTGTCAGCCCCACAACACTGCCGACTGTTAGTCGAGTGCCCTTTCCAAGTAACTCAGGAGAATCTCAAAGGGAAGGCTTTCCCAGGGGCTTCAGAGGCAGAAGGCTCCTCAGGCCACAGGCTCAGGCCCCTGAAGAGCTCTGGGATCTCCTGCTTTCTCTTCCCTACATCCAGATCCTCCCTCCAGAACAGATGAGCAGAGAACCAGGACACCCAACACCCAGCAGGCATCTATGGAGCCTCCTCCAGAAGGCAGAGCTAGTGCGGTCAGAATCATCTGGTCAGCGTGAGGAGCTCTTCCATCCTGCCTCCCCTCAGCTCTTCTATCCAAGTACATTTCAAAAAACAACGGAGCAATACAATTGTTTAAAACCGAAGTCGTCTGCTTTTTTCCTGTGGTAGTAGGTGGTCGTGTCTGCTCCTGCCACCAGGACAAAGGTAAGAGGCCGTAGCCGAGGGCTACTGGTTCTCCTCCCGCATCTGTTCCATGATGTTGATGAGGCTTTCCAGCCCAAACACATAACCCATGTCGGGTCCATCATGCACAGTGGGGTCATCGCGAAAGCCCTTGAACGTGCTGTGTGCAAAGTCAATCATACGCACGTCCACCTTGGGCTGGGCTGAGGAGCCAGGCTCTGAGCTGCCACCATCCTGAAGGCTCTCCGGCAGAGAGCTGTCCACCCGCTTAAGGCGCATCTCCGGCCGGCGCTCCACAAACATCCCTGCCCTGCTGTCCTTCCCATCGTAAATGATGAGAAGGGAGCTGGAGTAGAAGCGATACGAGGCCTGTCTCTCCAGAACCGCCTTCAGGCTTCGCAGTTTGGCGAGGACAGGCTCAAAGAGGTCCTTGCGCAGCTCAATACCGTTGTGGAGATACTGGTAGAGGGCGTTGCGGAAGCCCTCGATGGAAAGACCGCGTCCATAGTATTTATTTCTGCATAAGTAATGCCCTGTGTCCAGCTGGTAGACCTACAACACCAAAGGAGACGCATAGATCAAGTGGGAGCAACAGGTTAAGGTCACACACAGAGCTCTCAGCTGTCCTGTGCTGACAGGGCACAGGGAACTTGTTCTGCCCCTACTGTGCCCCAGAAGGAGCAGGAAACGGCTCTGCCTGCTCCCTGAATCCCAAAGCAGTCCACGGGCTCATGCCATGGGCACAGTTAGGGTGTCCAAGCACCATTTCTCTCCCAGGACATCCAGAAGGCAGCTCCTCGGTCTGAGTGTCCCCGAAAGTCACAGTACAACAGACCCCGAGGCTTAAAATGTGAAGTCTTAGAGCAGCTCAGACAATCCTCTGGCAGCAGGAGCTGCCAGCACATATTGTCATGATGTGATTCATGAGGGGCCCTCATTGCTTCAAGAGTCTCTGGGCAGAGATCTGGATCACAAGAGCCTCCTGCGGGTGGGGAAAGGAGTGACTATTGCACAACAGCACCCACAGCAAACCGTCGTGGGTGGGGTGTGGCCACCAGAGAAAAGGAACTCTTAACTCACAGTACAGAGGCAAATGTCAGCTGACACTGGGATGAAGGGACACCTCCTTCCCCAGGCACCATGATTCTAGCTGAACACTAAGCACAGAAGTACTTTTATTAGAAAATCCTGCAACTGTTGTGAACAAAATGGCTTTGGATAAAGCAGCCATCTCAGGAGAAGGAGGTTCCTTTGTTCTGGGCTCAGAAACAAAGACAAAAAGCACATACCATGAACACTGGGGTACCTACCTGAAGTGGGAGTGTCTGCAACTCAGTGCTCAGCAGAACAACACTAACTGGGAGGACTGATGGAGCTGCAAAAAGGACCCTGCAGCACCTGCAGCCCCAGGGATCCCTACCTGCATCCCACACACACGCACGCCCAGGGTGGCCGAAGTGCTCTGTTCACACTTCTTCATCTGCCGAGCAGCCTTCTCCTCAGATGCGTCATCTCCGTGCTGCCTGGTCCCCATCTTCAGATCGAGTACACAGGGAAGCTTGAAGTGATGCACCACGTTCTCCAGCAAAAGGAACTCTGGGAGACACGTCAAGGAGAGCTCACTGGTCAGAGACACTGCTCCCCAGGGCCATCACAGACGGGGACTTGTCCCAGCATGAGATAGGGTCAGGCAACAAACAAGTAGGAGCCAAAGAACAAACAGAATGAACCACCTGAGAAGGTGAAGGAAAGGCCAGAACCCCAACAGTGGCACCTAGGCTTTGCCAGCTGGTAGAAGAAATGAGCCTGGGAAGTGGAATGGCCAGGAGTAAACAAGATCACACACGAGTGTACTAGAAACACAGCAGGAGAAACAAAGCGCAAAAGGGTAGTGTCAGGAAAGGCACAGCGTGCCAGTAAGAACTGCTGATCCATCCAGGGAGAGCTTGAAGTCTAATCAAATTAGCAGTTTAACCATATGGATATAAACGATACAATCCCCATGGGCAGAAACACTCCCGACTTGAGTAACGGCGCAGCGCTGCTGTTACTGGCCTGCCCAGAGCAGCAATGCTGCCCCACACACAGGGGGCAAACAGAAGGGTGGTGGGAGCCTTAAATCACCAGCAGATACAATGGGCAAACCCTGTTAGGGCAGAGCACTGAGGACAACCCCCAGGCAATCAGGGCAGCACCTTATCTCCAAAGGCAGAAAGCCAACCCTGATGTTCCAGAGCACGGACAGATTAAACATGCAGGAAGGGCAACATTTTGGGGGGCAGGGGGGAGAGAATAAAAATAAATCTATCAACTGTGCTTCATTTTGAAAGAGGAACTTGATAAAAATAAGGAAGTGTGAGTAAAAAGGACAGCCAAAGAGAATTACTTCTCTTCAAGTAATGTAGACTATTTAGAAATAAAAGCTGGAGGCTCAAAGCACAGGTTTAAGAATGGCAACAGGAAGCATGAGCAGTTAAAACAGTGAAGAATACAGCTATTAAAATTATCTGTGAGGACAACGATATCAAGCTCCAGCAAGTGAAAAAAAAAAACCCCACAAGCTGGCAAGTTCAAGACAAAAGCAGGAGGAGTCATTTGGGAAGGCACAAAAAGCCATGAATCCATCTCCAGCCCCAAGAGTTTAAAGACAAAGTAGAAAAGGAGCTACGGGGCTGGGGGGGCGGGGAGGGAAGGGGGAAGAACAGACCCTATAATAAAGAGAAATAAGATTAATATTTTGCTTCTTTTGCTTCTTTCTTTACCGGGGAAGAGCTTAGGGGGCTCCCAAGCCACAACTCTCTTCCCGAGCTCAGAGGATTCTCAACTTCAAATGCCCTGAGAAGAAGCAGCCCCGCTGAATAGGAAATAAAGGAGGTGTAACTCATTTCACAGTGCCTGAACAGCAGGAGACTGAACAGGAGCAACTGCAACACTGCTGCACGGCCATCTGGGGAACTACAAACCAGCCTGACCGGTCCTACAGTCCAAGCCATCAGCTGGGGTTGGGGCTGTGTATAGAGATGCACACTGTTTAACAGGTGGTCCAGAAAAGTGAGCCAACAAAGAGATGACAAATTTGCTCAAAGTATTAAGTCACTCAAGGTTGCAAAAATGAGGAACAGTTGAAACAAACTCCCCAAGGACCTGAAGAGATTGACTTGACCATTAAATGGACAGGCAAAATTCACTGAAGTTTGTACACAAGATGATAAACCTAAGGAGAAAAAGATTCTTGATGTATAAAGCAATGTGTTTCAAGACAACTATTACAAGTCAGGAACGGGATCTTGGGGTAACAAACCAGCATTTAGAACGAGAGTGTGTGTTAGGAATTATGAGAGAGATGAGAGACAACAGCACTAATCACCAGTGGAAATCTCTGGTGCACCTTCTGTACCATGTGCGGTTCTGGTCACTGTCTCCAAAGGAATACAACAGAACTGGAGAGACTTGGGAAAGGCAACAAGGTCAAACAGCTCCCTCCCAAGGGATTATTGAACAGTGGTGACCTGCATCTGCTGTTGGGCAAAGCCTGACATGAAAAAACTACAGCTCGAAATACAAGTGAAGAAAGAGAAGGACCAGTGAAGAAAGAAAATGTGGGATCCAGCCAAGAACATGGCTTCTCTGACCATCAGTGTTGGGCATCAGTGTCATTGTATGGGAAGTGGGAAAGACTAATACAAAGGAAGAGGTGACAACTGCAGTTGTGCAAAGGACAGGAAAGCCAAAGGACACTCTGTCCTGGCTGCCTCAGGCACAATGGGCGCAGCCAGGGCCCCAGCAGCACCCTTGGTTCTGCTTCCCAAAGGATACTGTAGAGTTTTCGGTCCTTGGACTCTGAGCGCATGCGGCTCAGTTGCTGCTTGTGACAGCGCAGGCTCCAGGGGTTATAGCTGATCTTTTCAGAGCTCAGGCCGCTGTTCCCATCCAACATCTGAAATGGAACATCTGAATGGATGTGCAGGTCCACCCTGGGACTCTTCGTTTCCTGGATGCTGCTGGTATAAAGACAGAACAAACTGGCCTGTTAGAATCCATGCATCCCCCAGACACTTAGGGCTGTCACACCCTCCCCTTGCACACATCTATCTTCTGCTCCTTCTCCTGCTGCACACTTGACACAATACAAGCCACCTTAACAGCAAACCCTCACTAATACCCTGGGCTGTGGGCCCATGCTCGAGGATCTGGTCTAACGTCTCTGCTAGGTCATACTGTAACTGGTAGAGTGAGCAGGAACATGTGTTTCTCAGGGAGCTCTGGCTGGTGTGGGGGTGTGGAGACCTATGTTCAAAGCACCCTTGGAAGAAACCTCTGGATTAATAATGAGGTGGACTGAAGAGTGCCTGAATCTGCTCCACATACTTTGGTTCCACATCCAATAAACTCCCAAGGGTTATCCCATGTCAGAAGTGTTTCACCCAGATGAGCTCATCCTGAACCCAGCAAAAATGTGGAGTCTGCAGTGCCAGTGTGCCAGGTTAGCAAGTGTGAGACAGCCTGGATACTGTACGGAGGTGCAAAATGACTTCAAGAAAAGAAGCACCAGAGCTGAAAGGGACAGGGAGATTTCCTGCTCATCACATCGTCACTGAGACCTCAAAACTTTACCTTTCAGTGCTGTCACTGGCCAGGCTGGGCTTCTCCTCCTTGTGCTCAGTGCCGCTGCTTGATCTGTGCAGGCTCCGACGCGAGTGCTTGCGTCGCGGTTGGTCCCTCTCTGGCATATCCTCCTGCTCCACAGCCTCATTCTCCACATAGGGATAGGCCACCAGGTTAATGTAGCCGTCGCTGTCTCCCTCAAAACAGACAGATACCACACCTGCCAGAGAGAAGCAACAGGTCAGTCCTGTTTCCCAGGGAAGGGAATACACAACTGCCAGGACCCAAACATTCATCAGGAGAGGGAATGGCAGCTCACAGAGCAGCAAAGCCAAGCCAGAGATGACAGGAAGGTTAAGACTAAAAGAATTCAGATGTCAGCAGAGCACAGAGAAACCCCCCAAGCAGTGCTCTGTGTGGCTACCTGAGCAAATGGCCGGCAGCAGCAGTGGCAGCTCTGTCACCCATAGGAAAGGAAGGGAGGACAAAGTGCAGCTGGTAGGCTGAGGGCTGTGATTATTTCCTTCCATTCAGTCTTGTGGCAAATGTCAAACTGGAGAAAGTCAAGCACAGTCTACCAAGATGTTGAGGGGGCAAAGAATAGAGACTGTACATCCAGTTCATCCAGGTACATATCTGTGTCCTGCAGAAGCGTTCTGCTGTTGACAGGGACGTTGCTGGCCAAGGAGAAGCAGGCTTTCTCTGCTGAAGGAGCCCTCCAGCACCTAAGCTATAAAGCACAGAACTCTGAGGCTGAGGTGACACCTGCCACTCTGCTCACAAGCCAGCCAGTCTCACAGAAAAGGGATTTGCAAGGTCCCAGGGCTTCCTAGCAAGAAAAACAGGGGGCCCTGGAAATAAAACTACCTCAGACAGGTGCAGGCAAGGACTGCTTGCATCCTGTCCCGTTTTACCTTCTGAAGGCTCCTGGAAAGAGCCATAGTACAGAGGAAGGTATGAGCTCTCAGCACAGACTCTGAACATACCTAGCTGGCCAGCAAGATAGCGGGAGAGCTGACACCTCTATTTAGGGCTGACATCTTCACCTCTGGCACTCGCCCAGCCCTGAAAATTAGTCGTTCATCCCATCTTCTAACTTGCAATGACAAAGACCTTTCCCTAGCTTGTCACCAGTATTGAAGAGCTGCCAGGAGTATCAGGTGCTACACGCACCATGATTCATCATAAACGTGAGGAAACCTTGCACTGCTCAGCTGATGCAGGCTACAGTGTTACTGTCCTTCCTCTTCCCTTATCTGCACATGACAATGCTAACAGGGTCTGGGCAGCTCGAGACAACTCCAGGGCAGTTCAGCATGTCACTACATAAATGACACTTCCAAGTGCTCTGGCCACCTGGATGTGCTCCGCCAGATAGTTCTGTGCAAGGACAATCGTACAGGAACCTCCGAGTGCTCAGGCAGGAAACATCATGCCCGATATTCCTCTCCCCCCCAGAGCTGCAGGAACAATTTCTGGGACTATGAGGAAACTGTATGGGACTCACAGATGAAATTCTGCCCTGGGGTGAAGATGCGCGTCCTGTGCCTTCAGGCTACCAGGAAGTATCTGACTTCAAGAAGCCAGGTCTCCATCTGGACTATATCAGCTTCATCAGTTTGAAACACATGTCCCAAGGAAAGGCTGACATCATAGTGATTTTAGTATCTACACAGGCTTCAGCTGGGATTTCTGTTGGGTCACTAGAGCACCATATGGCTCCATAGCAGCTTGAGGGTTCAAGAGGACCCATCTGTTGGAGACTTATCTTCCACTCATGACCTGCATACAGACATAGGTAGGTAAGGTGACACTCTCCAAGACCTTCAGGCTGCAGCCAGATCAAATGGCAAGGCCCTGAACAGATGGTGGTCCCAGATGTCTCTGAAGCCCCGTTCTCAGTGCCAGGCAGTGACAAAGCAGCAGAGGCAACAGGAACACCGAGTCCCTCAGAAGGCTGCCTGCCAGTGTCACCGTCCTGAACACAAAGGCACATGGCTGAAAGCTTATCAAGCTTCTGAAAGACAGAGATGAACTGCCAGCTTCCTACAATGATACAGATGCTGGAAAATTCCATTCCTTCAAAGTGGCCGGGGACAAGGCTTCACCTCAGCACTGGGAAAGAAACACTTCATACTTCAGCAGCGTTCTGATACAGCTCCATGAAAGAGATAGGATGAGGAAGCAATATATTACAGGACTGGAATGTGCAAGTGCTCAGTAAGTGTTCTGACTTAATCTGCTCAAGGTCAAGGCCGTAATTGACAGTAACTTGGTAGTAAAACTACTTTAGTTACACATTCATTACCTCGAGCTTCAGACTACAACTGTGACACTGCACATTCTCTGTCTAGAAAGAGGAGCACGTTAAACTCTGCATGCCTACAATAAAGCCTTCCTCCTTTCCAAGTGCTCCTATCTAACTGCTAAACTGCAAAAGAGAAAGAATAAAAGGCGACAAATAAAATGACACCAAAAGACAGGACAACACCAGCAGCTGCAGGAAAATGAGAGGGCAGGTTCCTGAAGCACGTAACTGCATTCTGGAGTGACAACATGCCTCACCTTTGTACTCAGGTGTGAACTCCTTCATTTCTGGGGGCAGAGACTCATAGAAGCGCTGCTCTCTGGTTATGAGGGGCTTGCAGACGGTGTGGTCGTCGTAGCGCATCATGCTGCTGTGGCCACCCACCTGGTGAATGAAAGGCTCCAGCAGGACCCCCCGGTCTCCCGATCGAGTGGCATTCTTGCCATACTTGCCCACTTCCATGGTTTGACAAACACACATTGCGTTGGGCACCAGTTGCACTCTTGGAGCATGGGGAGAGCCACATGGGCTAGGAGGGGTAGCTCAGCAGCAGTGGGGCAGCCACGGCAGGGAAATTCTGGCACTCCGCTTCCTCACAATGACCTGAAAAAGCAAAGGAGACTCCTGTGAGAGGAGGAGGACCACTTGCATTCGCTCCCTGTTGGCTCAGCAAAGTTTTTGGTATTTATTTATACCAATAATTGTTCCTCTCCTGTTCTCTGCTCGCACTCTGCTCATTCCAGCATGCTCCTCAGCACCTCTGTAATCCCACGGGTAAACACCCACTAATTCGGAGGCAGTCTCATCCAGAGCTTCTCCAGTAGGGTCGTCAGGAGACAGGGAAAGGAGGAGATAGGAGTATTTTGAGCCTCTCATCTTTAGAAAGTACTATTTCCTTCCTTCAGGTCATTTTATCAGTAAGGCAATACGATAACTGAGCACAAACCATGAGCTACAGCACAATTAAAAACAAGTCAACACGTGCCCATCAGTAGAGGTGACTGACACAGGCAGAACAAACCTTTCAAGGACCTGAATCCCACTCCTTGGGCCTCTGCATTTTTAGTATCCAAACAACTACATCATTCCTGTTTACCACTTACTCTGACACTGTTTGATCCTTTACTGACTAGCTTCTCTTCAAGCTACGGTGTGAAAGACTCTGGGAATGAGACAGTCGTTCTGTCGCTGTGCACATGGCTGTAGCTGAAATGATTCCAATCGGATTCTCTCCTTTAAGCCTTTCAGAGCAATGATTTCCTGATTCTTGCACAGCACCTCCGTGCACAACAGGCCCCTGATCTCTAGAGGTAAGCAAATCCAAACAAGATTGGAAGTGCTTTTGAGAACACAAAGGCTCTTTTAGCATTTGCAAAGTGCCTGGCACAGCTACAGGATGGCGGAAGAGTAAAGTCGCCCCTCCAGATGATTCGCCCTTCCCAGCTTAGATCAGAGCTGCTCCTCGGGCTGCTGGGGAAAACACCACAGGATTTCCTCACAATGATGAGCTACCCAAAGTCTTTGCTACATGGCGACTACAGATTCCAAATTCATCAAACTTCCAGTTTCCTAGCACAAAAGAGGGCAGTAATTTAAGAACTTGAGGGATCGTGGAGGCCTCAGTAAGGGACATGGTTCAGGCTGTTCCTCCTCTGGCCACGGGATGTCTCCACAGTTACACAACTGCCAGGCTCGGGGAAGCTCTGGAGGAAGGTGGGCTCTCCTCCCTCCCCTCCAATTCAATCGTGTTAAGAGATGCAGCTCAAAAGATTCAAAAGAAGGGGCGCTACACCACAAGATACTCAACCCAATCCAACCCAAAAGGTCCCCGCAGCAGGACAACACCAATCTCTCCCTGTCTGCTCGCTCCCTCGCACTGGATTTTGGGATACTATGGGTGTACGTACATTTGAGTTGAATCATCTCACTGATCTGATGGAAAACATTTCCTTTTGTGGTTACAGGGCCACACTCAGCGTAAGGGGAACTGTGCGAGTATTTAGCTGGCCTGCAAGGTAGGGGCCAGGGAATAGGAGGGAAAAAACCCACAATAACACAGATGGTCCCTCTCTGTAGCAAATCTTACCAAAGTCTCTTCAAGGTACCCTCCAAAGTCTGACCCCTGAACTCACTCGGAGCCTAAGTTGTACCACAAAGACAAAAACATGCTTTGGATTTCTCTCCTCCGTCTTATTTGCTTTATCAACAAGAAGAAACTTCAGCAGCAGAGGCTTGCTTACACCACACATGTTTTCGTTTGGTTTCAAGGTAGTTAGTATCCGAGAAGCAGCAAGGTGCCAGCACCTACATCATCTCAGGACTTCACACACTTTACAGACTTAACTCTGCCCTTGCTGACACAGCTTGGTCTCAGATTTGGTTACTTTTATTTTGCTAATGACTAAAAGAAGAGCTTTCAGTTATTCCTTATCTTCAGACACCATCACTAACTTCAGCTGAGGACTACAAACACCCAGGCAGACACCCACACAGCCCCCCAGAGGCCCACACGGACTGTTCTCACAGTTACTAGTGCCTCACCTATGAGCTACAGGCGGATTTTGGCCATCAGAGCAAGAGATTTGACCCCTCTGCCTACTTTCAGCAGCCTTCTTTCCTAAAGGCAGGCAACAATGAAGTACGTGCCACCTGAATTATCCTGAAGACAGCAGCCTCCTGCTCGGTAGAGTCCCTCAAGCCTTCTCTGCTGCATGGCCTAGAGATGTGCGAGGTGACTGCAGGTGTCCAAGAACTCCTGGGCAACTGGCAACAAAACCAGGCTGAAGCCACCAAGAGGTGCCTCAGGCTCCCTGCCAAGTACCCCACGGTCCCCAAGGAAACTCGACACGTTTTGGATGTGCAGGCACACGGGGACGCAGTGACAGCTGCAAAGAAACAATCCTGCAGCCATAACACAAGAGAAAGAGCTGGGCACCAGGTGGGCACAGAGTCCAAACTTGGTGATGACTGCTCCACATCCTCATCCACGCGCTCTAGGGAAAACAGCAACACAGCCCATATTTTCCCAGCTACAAGTAAATGTGATAAAAATACACTTTGTGGCAAGTGGCATTTCAGAGACAACACTTTTAAAGAGGAATCTAGCTACAGGGCTTGGAAAGCAGGTGCTTTATAGATCAGGTACAGCTTAGTGTTTTTCATCAGCCCAACTCAAAGTAAAGGGTTATTACTAAACATGGACACAATCCACAAATAAAGGCAGAAGAATCCCAGCAGTTTCCAACAAGTATAAAGCAAAAAACTATTTGAAGGCCTAAATATTACTCATCTTTCCTCTGTTAAACAAAGGCATGGGTTCAACTATTTTAGCTGG
The DNA here is from genome assembly GCA_024336885.1 of Actenoides hombroni. Taxonomy (NCBI): domain Eukaryota; kingdom Metazoa; phylum Chordata; class Aves; order Coraciiformes; family Alcedinidae; genus Actenoides; species Actenoides hombroni. Next base: position 32,599,562 of record WUAM01000179.1, read on the forward strand.
CTTCTAGAATTCAGAGTCCTTCCAATTATACTGTGAAATGCAACGCATAATCCACACAACAGCTTGAGGGAGACCAGTTCATCCAAGCAGATCCTTTGGTGTCCTCCAGCACCACCAGTACATCTCAAACAGCAGGAAAGCTTTCAGGTCATTTAGCATGCCCTCCTTCCAACAGACTGATCTACAGTTAGCAAGACGGATCATCCAGCAAACCAGACTCGTGAGAATGGGGGGTGAGGTTCAGGAACAGTTATAGGTGACCACACAAGGACATATTACATCCCATATTCTATTATCCTCCCGAGTAAAAACCTCTTGTACTGGAAGAGAATCTGCTCTACAATATTTAAGTCTAGATGCCTGTGTGTCAGTGTACCTGCTCCAAATCTGAACTGCCTACCTCACTGGTCGAATACTTTTTTAGCAGGATGGGCATAAAGAGCAGCAACAAGCTGCATTTTCTTGTAGTAATGCACAAAGTATTTCCAAATGAAAGCTGTGAAGGCACACAAGGTAACTCTGTTCTTCCTAACCATGAGGCAGGGTAAACCCTGCCCCAAATACCAACATCACCCTCCAGCAGGGAATATGCTCCCCACAGAAAAACAGTGCTGTGCTCCTGAAGACCCAGCCAGATGCTCTTAAACATTACTGAACCCTGGCTGAAGGCAGCTGATGTCTCACCAGACCACCAGCACCAAGGAGATACCTACTCCTGCCAGTTCACAGCACCAGTGCACCCCATCTGACGATACCAGCACAAGAACAAGGAGTGGGAAGAGCAGGCGTGTCCTCTTTGGTGGTGTAACTTAAGGTGGCAGGCAAATTAGCCTCAGAGGTCACCACACTTGAGAGGTGGGGGCAGAAAGCTGCCCCGCAACGGGTGTGAGAACTGCTGCAGACTGCACCACAGCGCTCGGGTTCCAGCTCTTTATAAGCCGTCTTGTACGGGAACGCTGGCTACGCTGCGTGACTCACCACTGAAGCTGTTTTCCAAAATAAAAAGGAGAACAAACATTTAAAATTGTGATGCATTACACAGTGAGAAAGCTGCCTGCATTAAGCACTGTTGACTCACACCTTCGCTGTAAGCAGCTTGCACATCTGTCTTTCCAGCCTCGCCTTGCTGTGGCTCCTAGGACCGCAGCCAGCCCTGAGGACCTGCGGTGGTGAAGACTAAGGCAGATGGCCACTGATGATTCTTGAGCCAGGCCACAGGCAAGGGATAAATACTGACCTCAAGGTCATGCTGACAAACGTTAGGACTTTCCCTTGCCAACCCCAAAGCAGCCAGGAGCAAAGCACAAGAACGTAAAATACCAGTGCACCAGGCATCTGGACAAATGGGTGCCTGGTAACTGCTTCTTGTTAGGAGCAAAGAACAACAGCTAGCATTTGTGCTGAAAAGGCACGCTGTTTTCTAGCCACGCTGCACTTCTTCACTTTGCTGCACTTCACACCAACTTCTACAGAAGAAAACCCAGTCTAAGAAAAAGGCGTCTCGCACTGTGCTCCGAGATCAGCTTCCCAGCAGAGAAGCTGATCCTACAGCCCTGACAGATGTCTGTCTAGTCAGCAGAAAAGAGAGGTGACTCCAGGGACCTGGGCAGAGAACACAACTCTGCAACATTTACGATGTAACCAGAAACACTTTGGCCAGCGTGGCACGCAAGATGCTCAAAACCTTCCCAGCCTGCTTGAATCCTAAGCCTTCCTCTGCACCTTGTCCAACACTTGAACTATTACCAAATACATCTCTTTTTGGACATGCCGCCCTCACCAAGGCAAGCGTGGCTCTTCAGATCGAGGCCAGATAGTAGAATATGATCCATATGCATGCAACAAAAGTGGAACAGAAGTCTTAAGAAAAAACTGCTGAAGAGTGCCAGCCAAGTCAGAGAATGCCAACAGTGAGCCTGGTGGAGGAACTGCAGTGAGCGAGGCCACGGAGAGGACAACAGCCACTATTAGGTGTCCTCCACCCTACCCCACAGCCTGAACAAAAGCATGCTTCCTGCACCAGTACTTCTCCTGCCTCAACAACAGGGCATGAATGTACCAACTGCTTAAGTGTGCACAAGGAAAGAGTCTAGGTTACTTTTAGAGCCCGACTGCTCTTACAGAAAGGACCACAGGGAAAATAAAATTAAGCTTGTAATAACAAGACCTTAGGCATACCCCATGTTTCTGTCTCCTAGACATCTGAAGGAAGACTACTTGTGCCACGCTTCCATCACACTCGTCACAAAGTTTCAGTACTTCTGCCAGTAGCCTGTGAGACCAAGAATTTTCTCCTCTTCTCTTCCTAAGAAAGGAGCGGAAGCCTTTTCAGCTCTTTCTGAAGAAAGAGAGGCTGAGCTACACACTTCTAACTATGGCTGGAATGCCTCGACCACTTGTTAAAACCAGTGCCTAGATCCGGAGTTAAGGCTTTTTTTCTTAGAGGCCAGATTAGCAGGAATTGCAAGGGACCTTCTGTTGTCACCTCTCCACAAAGCACAGTACACTTTCAAGGAGAGATGAGGCATAAGGGATTGAGACCCAGGACACAGATAACACCTGTTTTCTCACACTGCCACACTACAGTGGTAGCTTCTCTTTCTTTTTTTTAAGCCAAGTCTTATTACCCACCAGCACACAGGGAACATGTGTCACATTTAGCAATGTATGGAGCAGGCGCTCTGCAGCGCTTTGTGAACATCTGCCACACAGCTGTCTGCAAGGGAGGGTAACCAAAGCTGGGGTTCAAACGGCCTCTTCCAGCTTGTATTCCTGTTCAGCCCAATGCTAGAAAAGCTTGCGCTGCTGCTGGAACATCAGCCTGGTGAGTGAGAGAGGACTGCCCATAATTATAAGCTGATTTAATTCCCCTGCTGCTCTTTTCTCCAGGCCTCCCCTTCTTCACTGGAGAAATGCAGTGCACTGGCAGGAGGGACAGCCTGCCTGGGAACCTGCCAGTCCTTGTCACTGCTATCAGCATCACTGCAAAGGAGAGGCTAGAGGAAGGTCCAGCCCGGACAGCCATCACCACTTTCCTCTCCAGTAGGCAGAGAGGATGAGCAAGAGGGAGCTGAGTTGCTGAATCCTGCTGCACCTTGCCACAAGCCTACCCTGCCTTAGTAGGAAAGGGCACCTTCCATCTATGTTCTGGCTTCAGTCCAAGCCTGAGAGTTTCCATAGCAGCAAGACCTGGACATTAACAAAAGGTTGCTTTATCAGTACCAGCTCAGAAGATTTTCTTCTAAGCTCGTGCCTAGGAGAGCAGGGTCATTCAATATCAGCTTTGCATTTTATAGGAGAGATGAGAATATGACACATGCTTTCTAGAGAACAGCTTAGGGAAGATCAATTCTTGTGAGGCCTCATTGCTCAGCTTCCTGTGAGCTAATTTCTGGCTTCTCTTCATCTCATTTATGAAGAGGAAAAGTCTCTGCTGGATACAGGTTATTTTTAAACTATTCCAACGCAAATGCTGCCATTCAGCACAGCTCTCAGATCAAACAGCCAGAGACAGAAAGGATCTTAATTTCAACAGTTGCAAACCATAAGGAATCAACCTAACCCACCAAGAAAAGACATTTCTTGAATTCACACTAGTGAAGGGGCTCAGTAAACTCATGACCAAGCTCAGCAGCAGAAAACTGTAGTCCTTGCATCCATAGCAGGGGGAAAAAGGTTTAAAAAAAAAAAAATTTAAAAAAAAACCCAAACCATATCAAGAGGTCTGGCTCAAAGAATAACTTGGAAAGAATCTGTCATGCAACTTACAGACTGAAGAAGCAGAAGGAACAATTTCACCTTCTGCCTCAAAAATCCTATGTTTAAAGTTTTAATTAATGGTGGTAATAAAGCATATCTGCTCTTCAGCCATAGACCTTGGCCTCCGACCCAGTGATGAGGCTTAACTAAGCCAGCCACATCCCTGAGGAAGTCCTGGAGGACTGCACGATCACCCAGGCACCTCCACCCAAATGCCTCCCCCGCAGGAAGATGACAGAACGACTATGCTGAGTTCAGCATGAGGAGGAGGAGGAGGAGGAGGACATTCTGAAATGCTGCACTTCAACATCAGCTGTGGGTACCAAATTCTACAACCTCAACAGCATCGGAAGGTGGGACAAATGAGCAGGTAAATGCACCACACGGATCTGCTGACATGAAGAGAATGAGTCAGAGCTGGTGATGCTTGTGCTGAACCACAGGACAAACACACCACACAGCAAGCCACTGGTGGCAGAGAAAAGGAAGGTGTGACTTTTCTGGTGATGTGCGCAGCTTACCCAGATGGATGGCACTGGGAAGGACTGCTCGATGCCAGGGGTCAGCCCCAACAAACAGATGAGAATCCACTGTAGTCAGGTGAGTGGCAGTCTCAGGTTTGTGCTACAACACAGGCAATGAGAACAACTGGCACATCCTAAGGAAGTTCTTACCTCATCTCTTGGTTAAAAATGCCTCAGAAGTCCTTGGAGGTGTCGAGGCCAGAGCCAAGGATGTCAGTTTGTCCTATCACCTACAGAGTACCTGCTGATCCCCAGGCTGGAAAGATGCTGTCATCACACACGTGCGCAAGCACCTCTGGAGCTCTAGCTCCCACTCACCCCTCCACACACACAAGTAGAAATGGTTGTGCATCTAAAGCTTGTGTCCCACAGGCTTCTAGCCAGTACAGACACCTGGAAGGGAAGATGGAATAATACCCTCCCAGCTTGCATAAGAACAAGAGGAAACCTTCGGCAAAAGCACCAAAATCCCAGAAAAGGGAAGTACTTGTGCAGTTATAAAATGATTTTTCAGTCTTGAGAGGGTGGTTGACAGGAACTGAAAGGAACAGTCAATGTGCTACATCTTACACCTGCCACACACAGAAAGCAAAGCACAGAGGCCAAAGTGAGGATTCTGCAACAGGAAGAACAGTCAACTCCCCCAACTCAAGAGCAAGGGCATGCATATACTGCACTTTCAGACCACATGTAGGCTGCTAAAGAAGAGGCGTTTTCTGGCTCTTTGCCCTCTGCCATCTCATAAGGAACCCTCAGAAGATTAAAAAAAAACAAAAACAATACCTACCCAGAAAAAAAAAAAAAAGTCTATTTGAAAAAGTCAAGCAAAACAGCTTAATCTATCTGCACTTCATAGTTTTTTTTCTGCTTTCAGAATATATAAAAACACTGGATTAAGGAAGAAAACCTTGGTGAACAGATAGGCCTCCAGCTCTCTCGGAGAAATGACAGTCAAAAATCATACATCAAAAGCTCGGTCTGCACAAGGAAAAAGTACATGTTCATACTTTATCCACCACACTCTCTCTAGTTTGGTAAAACAGCAGATTTCGGGGTGGAAACAACTGCTTGTCTAGGTTGCTCTTTAAAGTGATCCTGCACAATGAAACAAACTCCATCCAAATGCCTGGCTTTAAAAAACAAAACAACCCAATATTATGTTCAGATTTCTGGCACTGATCAAGCCCAATCGGTTTATAATTCCCCCTTCAGTTATTTCTTCAGACCACAGTTACACAGGAGATCCTTTGACAGCTGCACCAGCATGAGCAGCACCCTCCCACGCAACTCTGCTGTCCTGGTACAACTGTTTGCAGTCTCCCCATGAATCAAATCAGGGAACTGACTGCAGTTAAAAATAAACCAGCACTTCGTTTTGTTTTTATTAAGGATTACTTTTCAACCCAGGTCAGATCCCCCATCTATTGTACAGCTGTACAAACAGTTGTATCAGCACAAGGTGCCTGAATTGCTGATGGTTATCCTTGTGCCTGAAGCCAGCGTTTGCGTTCCCAGCTCACCTCGGGTTTCGTGGGCACTGTGGAGCAGGGTTCCTTACCCAACTGAACACGCAGGGTACTTACTGCTGCAGCTTGCGACTGCGCAGGGGCTCTCTTTAATGAGACAAAATGAGGTCACACTGATGCGTATCCTACAAGTAAGACCTGGCTACTGAGCTCCCTTAAGCTGTTGCTTGTCCTAAATTCTATGTCATTCTTGCAGCCTGCATGCTTGAAATAAATATAAAGACATGACTAACAAAAATTACTAATGCGAATGAACAGCTTTGGGCCAACTTCCGGAACAAAACTTTCCCAGAAATTGCATAACCATTAACTATCTTGGTGATCTTCCATTCCAAAAACCCTCGAGCCTACGTGATGTGCAGATTCCCACCCATTTGAAGACTGCGACGTTGAGGAGTGGGGAGTCCAGCTGCGATTTTGGTAACTCTTCCATTGCAGCTGACTTTTGATTTTAACATGCAAATACAAAAAAAGATGGAAAACCAAAATAAGAGCTAAGCAATGACGACATACTAGCACGCTTTAGAAATGACTGAGCGAGAAACAGTCTGAAGAGTCTCTTCCCAAATTACCAGCTGAAATACCGTTTGAAACAAAAGCAACTGATAATACTTCCTATTTGATGGCTGCCTGGCAACGTACTGGAAAGGACTTGGTTTGCAGTTCTCTGCTTTCAGCTGGTGACAGGTATCCACATCAGACACCCACCATTATGTAAGGCCTTCTCATTGAAAACAAGGCACAAAAGATTGAATAACCATTAAGATTTGACTCCTGGAACAGGGTAGGAGGCATGTTAATGAAACAGCTTCAGGAAATAAGACTTCTACAGTTCCTGTTGTGTCTGCTCTAGAAGGCAAGAATCGCAGTCTCTAAGCTGTTCAGCAGCCTTGTTTTGTAGATGTTGTCAAATCAATCCACAAGGACACAGAAAACTAACAAAGCTGGTAGCTGGCAAATCTTACCCTTTGTTCCTTAATATGCATCTCAGGATACAGTTCTGTGACAGCTTAAATAAATCTAAGTCAGCACTCTTCAAACCCATCCTCTCTCCTGAGTCAGCGCTGGCACTCGCCCGATCCTGCTCAGAAACCAGCCTGGCAAAAAAGTTAACCCAGAAGAAAAAAAGAAGTTGTTTTTGCCAATGTGGCTTCCTGAACTGGTTTAGCGCCAGTGCCCAGCAAAAGTAAGTAAAAGGGGAGAATCATCCAGCAGGGCAAGGGCAGGCAGAAGAATAGCAGGGCCAGTTTCATTCAGCTTCAACTAGCCTGCAACTGTGCGCTCAGAGAACAGTCTCACCCTGACTTTAAAGAGCCATGAGCTGCTGCTTCCAGCAGAAGGATCATTCAACTTTCCACCTCTCTCCCGACATTTTCTCTACACCAGCATCAGCACCCTTTGCAGACAGCCAGATTAAATACCCGATCTGGCAGGAAACTAACACAGCAATATATAAACCAAAAAGCCTTTCGTTTTCAGATGGATCAGGTCCCTAAAAAATCTGACCATGAGAACCAACAACCCACCTAGCTTCAAAAGAAGGGAGAAAGTGAGAAGCTGTGACTGAAGGCAAGGAAAGAAAAGGCTAAAGCTCAACATCAAGCAACTGTGAACTGCACTCTTACTCAACATAGGAAAAAAAATATCGCAACAGGACCGCGTAATGTTTATACAAAAACACATCTGTACAAAATATTTTGACAGTACATAACAAAATCAGCAGATCTAATGCTTCATGTTTTAATTTTCCACAACACACCATTAATATTTAAAATACCTTGATTTCTCAAAAATTAATCTTTTTGTTAGCAGCATTATTTTCAGAGGAAAAGAGCTACTAAAATTATATAGGGGAAAGCGAGAAACAGCCTGTAGTGATTAACTAGGGCATGACAAACTGCAGCAGTGTCTGCAAGCAGTACTGGGGAGTAAAGCCAGGAGGAACAGTGACAACAACATTCTACAAACACCACTGATTCACAAACAACAAAGAATTCTTAGAAACTGCTGCCTGGGTTATGTCCAAGGCTCTCTTTACCTTGGTTAAACTATTAAGAAAGTCACTTCAGAAAGCTGAGCACTTCTGCACAACCACACTTTTTTGGAAGTGAGAACTGATGTATCTAAAGGACTTTATGTAGAAAACCACTGCAAGAGTGACTGAAGTGACCTGTAATCAAACTGGTTTCAGCAGTCACGCATGCAACTTAAGCGCAGGTACTACCCAAAGTTGATCAATATACCGGCGCTCCCTCTGTGCTGTCATAGCCTCACCAGGTACATTGCAGTGACACTAAAGGTGACATGAAGCTGGAAATAGTCATTTGTCCCCTGCCTCACCATGAGAGGTGGCCTTGTGCCAACACAGCTGCAAAAGCTGCGTGTATGTACATATCCCTTGTCTGCTGGAGAACAACACTTCACCATTCACTGTGTGCTGAGATACCTTAATGCTTGTGACATTATAGGGTCTTCTCTGAAGAATTTCACTCATTCCCAAGGTGCATTTCATGACTTTAGCCTGACACCCATTTCCTCATGATCAACATCTGGTTTAGATGTTACAAGCAGTGAGAAGAGCTGGCTAACTCAGGACACAGAGCTGATCAAATAAGGGATTCCTGGAAGACCTAGTTTTGCTTCAGGGATGCACCAAATTTGACTTCTGCTCTTCATTTTGTTGCCACTTGGAGGACAGCACAATCACAGAGCAGTCTGGGCTACCTCCATACACAATCCACTCTTCCAAAACAAGTTAAAGCTGTATCTGCCTCTCGAATAGCAGCAAGCTTCCAGCACTACTGTATTTGAACAATCTTGAAGGAAAGGAAAGAAAAAGCGCATGTCTTTTCAAAGCAAGTACTACGTTTAGGAGTAAATGCTACATCTCTGTTGCAACATATCACTAGGATACCATAAATCAGAAGCAAGAAGTTTATCATAATAAATTCTTGACTGCTGACAGTCATAACATTACAAGTACTTCTCTTTAAATATCAAATACACTTAAAGGATTTTAAAACATCAAGAAAATTCAGTAAAGCCAACATTTAGGACATTTCTCACAACTCTCCAATACAAGTAAAATCTAGGTGCAAAAAAATAAGGCAAAGGTGAAACTGCGGTGAAGATGCAGAGTGTTAAGCAGAAGCACGTGGTCCCACTTAGATCAAAGCATCCTCCAAGTGTCTCATGAGTAACAGACAAGTATGTGCACAGAAGACTTCATAACGCTGTCACACAAGATTATCAATGCGTATATACACAGTTGTCTTCTGGCAGAAAGCCTCTGCCTGTGCAAACCTGAGGCAGTAGGAGTTTTACAGAGGTCAAGACTCTTGCAGGATTCATCTAGATCTATTTTCTGCCGCTGTGAGATGAAATATGAAAAAGGGAGAAAGAGATGATAAAGAGGTAGAGCTTCGCGCGGGGATTGTTTCTCACCCCGCAAAAGGTGCCCTCCCAAAGCCTCTTTGACTCTGTTCTCCTTTAAGAGGATTATGAATCCTACCCTTGTGAGACCTCTGCTCAGCTACTGGTGCACTGATATTGCACATTAATACAATGTCTTATATCTTCATTATTATCAGCAGAGAAATATTAGAAAAATTTATAAGGTCACTGCTCAAAGATCAGGACTTTAAATGGAATCTCAAGTGCAAGCAAGGAAAGTCCCCGCCAGTGGCATTTGGTGGGGACTCTTGCTTTGTGGCTGCCACATGCCCAGCTGCAGTTTGCTTACTGCAGACCAACCCAGCTTAGTTGCGATGCAGGCCACCAATTACCCGTACCCTTGCAAGCGGACAGTTCATTAAGGAACAACTGAAAACAGGAGACCATCATATGCTAAAAAATTAGGGCAAGTCTAGTGAATGCAGCTCATAGCTCCACAGCTCACGTACCAAACCAAAGGGAGCCTCAGTGAGCACTAAGCCCAGGTGTATTTTGAAGATGTGAGAAGCAGTGCACTTCAGGAACACACTGGCATCTCAGGTGGAAAGCCAAGGAGCAGGCTGCAGCAAACCCAATTACATAAATCTTTGGCTTTCAGAGATACCGGGAACCAAGAATTCAAGGACAATTCTTCCCCCATTCTTTTGGGTTTTGCACCTTCCAACAAGACACCATTTCTGAATGGAGTCTATGCAGCAAGTCCTGAACGATCCCTGGACACCAGTAATCAGGAATCATTTCCCTTGCCACTTAATAGCACGCAGTTGTAAAGCAATCTATGCTGCCATGCACGTGAACGTAGGCAGATCTTCCCTTCACAAACCAATCCAATTTAAAACACATTATTAACTCCACAGTTATGACAACTGTGAAGACTAGCTGTGAAAATATACTTTAACAGGTAGGAACACGTTGCCAGCAAGAATGCAGAATCTCCAAGGATGGAGATTTAGGATGAGATTAGACACAGATACAAGCTAATCCCAACAGATACAGCTGGTCCCGATTTAGGACAAATGATAAAATGGTCTCAGAAGGAAAACCAGTACATGGCTAACACAACAGAAGATCTTCTTGGGTGCAGCTGCAAGAACGCTCCACATTTTTGGCTGTTTCAGGCTACACAGTGCAGCAGCAACGCGAAGACAAGAGTTAAGGGGTTTACAGCGAAGCTACAGAGTTAACCACAGAAGCAAAAAAGCCACAAGGAGCTAAACCAACGAAGAAATATTACCAAAGCTGTAACTGCAGAGGAGTTCAAATTACAGCCCTGAAGTAGTTGTGATAAAATAAGAATGATCTACAGCTTTCCAAGAGACCACTAACTGAAAGACAAACATAAGCAGCTTGCGGTGAACTTGGATTTTTAGTATCTGCTCTTAACTTTTGAATTATGATGCTTTTAAAACAGAAAAAAACCAGCTTTGATTAAAAAGAAAAAACAGTCAGTTGCTGCAGATAATTGATTTTCACAGAAAAATCCACAACTAGGACAAAACAGAACTTCTAATTGCTATTTTTAATTCCACAGTGACATAAAACCTCAAGACAAACGTTATGTAAGACCATTAACCTCTCTGCTTATACCTGGCACCTTAATTTAGCACGCTACCACACTAGACAGCTTATACTGAATTCTAAATGTCAAAGCATACCACTGGCTGTAGCAAGGCAGTAACAGCAATGTTGGAAAAAAAAAATAAATCCCAAAGTAAGCATCATATACTGAATTGTAATCCCCAAAAGATTATCAGGTGCTCCCTAGTAACTTAGAAACACTGAAATCAAAGTACACAGTAGATCCAGACTGACAGAAAACCTCCTGCTCACCTTTTATACTAGAAAGTGGGTCAGACACAAAGAGGCTGTAACCTGATGAAAAGGAAGTTGCATTTTGAGCGACTGTTTTTTCCTCTTTACAATCTAACCTCTCAGCATTCCACACCCATCCTTCATGGCAGTTTAAGTCAGGTAGGACTAAAATCTCCAAAGCTGCCATGTACTGTACTCAACGGTAGTTCAGTGGCTATCGCATACACACACGTGACCGAGTGAAAACCAGAACAAGATAATCTTGAAGAACATTCCTGTCAAACACACACCTTCCCCCCCCCCCAAGAAAAGACGAACTAATCTTCTACTCTAATATTAACCAAGACTGATGAATTTCAAGCAGACAGCCTCTTAGATACTGTCTTCTGTCCATTCTTATCACATTGTGGCAAAGAATGTTTCAGAGGAAAAGAAAGACTGATTAAGAGCCTACTTTCCGAAGCTATCGTCCTGCTGTCTGGAAAGAGCTCTCTCTATGAATCATCCGTTCATCCTCCTCTGACTCCATTTACTCTTCAGAATTCCCTGACCTGCTGGAATTCATACTCCACCCATCCAGACAGTTATGTCCCAACTTGCATACAAGAATACTGTGGGAGACAGCATCAAAGCACTCAGTCATCTTAAGCCAAATAGCCTCTAATGCTCTTCTTCATCCACAAATCCGATTATTTTATCGGAGAAGACAATGAGGTGCGTCAAACAACTTACCTTTGGTAAATCCTACTAACTGCTCCCAGTCACACTCCTCTATGTGCCCACAAAGGTGTACAAAAGGATTCAACCCACAGCTGTTCCCAGGACCGAAGGAAGCCTGACCAGCATGCAGGTGCCAGGATTATCCTTTGGGCCTATTACGAAGACAAGGGCAACATTTCCCTTTGTCAAGCGATCAGAGATGGACAAGACTGACATCACTGTGACACAGCCAGGTCAGCACCTTTGGGTGTGGCCCATCAGGTCGCATGGACTCAACATGGCTCAAATTCTCTCAAGTAATCGCTCACTCCATTTTAATCTGCTCCCAATTGCTGTTTCCTCTTTGAACACTGCCTCCAAACACAGGGGCCCAGAAAACTTTGTCAAAAAAGCACAGACTATCTCAAGCAACCTCTGTCAACCATCGTTCATTCACCAGAGTCTTTGTTTAGCCTTTTACTGCTGATGTGGAGGTAGAAGCTACCTCATTATTATCAGGGATGTCATAATAAACACTGTCCTGAGAAAAAAGCAGCTTTTCCCACAATTCAAGGAGAGAAATGCAGACTAACATAGCTTAGTTTGTTCTGTCTGTATTCCAGGTTGTCAAAGAAACCACAGGTCTCTTTTGCAGGATGTAAAACCGACTTGCTGGAGAGTTGCATGACCCCATTTCAGAAACATTTGGCAAAAAGGCCTCCCTCCCGCTGTTGGCCAGGCTGAGTGAATTTAGCAAAGGGAAGTCAGCTGTGTAAAGAGCAAACCTAGGCCCTCCTGAAAACCCCTAAAAGTTTTATGGAGAAGCTTCTTTTCAGCTTTAATTAAGAAGAAAAAACTAGACATTGGAATAAGGAACAAAGATTCTTACCCAGTTAGATGCCAACTAGCCAGACTGTTCTAGGTACAGAAAATGAGATGCTTTAGAATGACTCCATAATTTCATGGTTTTTTACATGCATAATATCTCAGTGTATCGGATAAGGGGCAGCAGGAGAAAAACTCAAAAGCTGTTCTAACATCTCCCAAGAGGAAGTGGAACCAAAGGACACAAGCTGCTTGCAGCCTAGGTGGTTGCTGCAGGCTTCTAGCATTGAGCAGGTGCCTCACTGTGCCACGCTCACGCTGCCAAAGCGATGGCGATGCCCACCGAGTCTGAAACCTAGCACGGAAGTGGAACACAAGCAAACAAAAGTACATTTTATCAGCCTCCAGAACTCTCAAGTCTCCCCTGCCCCCTTCTGGAAACAAGGTGGATTTGAAAACCTCAACATCTATTTCCAATGATAAAATTGTTTACTTGCGCAAACAACCCAAAACCAAACACACACACCCCCCACCACCACCAAAAACCCAGAAAGAGCTTTGCCTCAAGTAGGAGTACCTCCGGCAATGACATGGATATTATTAAACACATCTCCTTTGGCAGCAGAGACAGACTCACACTGGATTTTCTTTACTCGTACACTTAAGGCACTGACATAAACTCCTTTGGGCCAGAAAATGGACCAACAAGTCACTACAGCTCAACTGTTATAACTAAGATGATTCATTTCTCAGGTCAGGATGCAGATGCACAATGTAGACTTGCTGTCCTTTACTCCACTGCTTCCCCAAAATAAAATAAGAAAAAAAAAAGGGGGGGGGAAAAGAGAGCAACTAGAACAGAACTGGCATGATATGCATTAGCTGCCCATAAAGCTTCTCCACAAGTTACGGAAACCACATTCTATTAAGCTGCTGACTGAGACCTGACTTAAGCAAAAATCCCTTTACAGTGATTCGCCACCCCACTTATTTATGTTGAGATGTTAAATTTAAAAGACAGACCTCATTAAGGCCAGAGGAGAAAAAATCTCCCTCCTGCCTCATCCTACCACAGCTAACAATGCAAACATTATGCCACTGTTTTTCTGGGTGTTTTTATATTTCACAGCATTAAGAGAGTTGCACCAGAGTTCACCTCCAGAGTGCAGTCCTGCAATATTCTGCTACTCAGAAACCTTAAGCAGATATTTAAACACATTTCTCTTTGTCTCTGTTTTGCACGTGGGCTACTGAAGAGGAAAGCTAAGCAGAGACCCAGCTGGGACAAGAAGAGAATTTCCAAAGGAATGGAGCATGGCAACTGCTACGCAGTCATTTAGGATCTGCGAAGAGAAACGTTTCTCATTTTGAAGAGACTGACCCTGCAGCAGAGATCCAGGAACTTTATCCAACGAGCACATTATGAGCAACAACATGTTCCACGGTCTCCCCTCACTTTGCAAAGTCAGCTAGTAAGGAGCACAAGCTGGCTTCAGTACTCAGGAAGCAGCAGAAATGTTTTGTTTCCTAGGAATTAGGACAACATCTAGATTTAAACCTATCAAGTCTGAGAGTTACGCATCAAAGCCAAACGCAAACTTGCCATGAAGAACCATCACAAGCAAGCTAATCTCACCCTGAAGGCCTTTCAAAACCAGCATTTAATTTGGTACATTTCAAGCTCACTGTAAAGCAGCTTTACAATTCCTAAGATACGCTGTGGGCTGTGACACTACTCTGATCCATCTCCTCCTCAGATCTATACATTGCTCTTTTTCTAAGCTGTCTGAGAATTAATTATATGGAAGCGAACAGTGTTAGATAAAGGGATTCCAAGCACTGAGCTCTCTTAAAGGAACTGAGGACTACAGGATCTCTGCCTTCAAGAAATCTGTAGCACAAGTACAACATGTACTGTTAGAAAGAGAATCAAGCTTAAGATCCAAACAAGCAAACATAAGAATTACACCCATCTGCTCACTTGTGGCCAGAAACAAACACATGCTTAGCCCTGGCACTGGCTCTGCTTCTTGTCACCACTAGACCACATCAAAGCAGCATCCTGACCCAAGGATGTTCTGCCAGAGCTGCAGGTGATACACAAACAGCAACTCTGAACAAGAAGATTAATACTCTGTAACGCATTGCCTGCATAAGCTCCACCTACTCCCCCATGTAAAGCCAGGTGGTAAGAGTAAGCTCCACAGCCTGGCACCATCTGCAGTTTCACTACCCAAGAGGACTTCTATCTCGCACAGGCCCACAGAGCCGTATCAGGGCATTTCAGCAGTCACAATGGAGTTTGAGAGTGAATGGAGGGGCATGTGCATTAGAATTTTCTTTCTGTCTTACTGTGAAGACAAAGCTGAACAAACATTTTGCTTCAGCTACACTTGCCCTTTTCTACACGGGGAAGCTGACAACACTTACATTTGGCAGGCCCCAAATGGCATCATGCAGTTTTAGCAGACAGCCCAGCTTTGGTCTGAACACTTATTATAGCATTTAAAGCCAAGAGAAACACAACAATTCTTATCTCTCTCCACTAAAGTTTAACAGGTCAGCAAAGTGCTCAGTTGATTTGCTTAAGAGATTCTTCAGACAATCATAATCTACCTGAGGTTATCCAAATGGAAAAAGAAAAGAAGGCGGCATAGGCTACTGGTTTTAGCACTTCCACTGAATGTTTCAGTGATCTTGGTCAAACCATTCAGTCCTGGTGCACTGCAGCCATCGGGCAAAAATCATTTCAGAAAGGAACGGCACGATAGTCAAGTAAACCATTTGTATGTTGTTTTGAAGAGACTACAGTTTGGTGATCATTTAATCTTCCATGATCCCCCTACACTCCATTTCAACTCAGTCTTACATGACAATTATATTCTCAAGATTTTCAGAATTTGTGTCCTAGTCTATCAACAACAGAATTGAGTTTGTTAACACAGACTCAAATTAGGGCACCTCTTTCAAGTCAATGTGGTGCTGTTTGGCTGAAGAATCAAACCCTTTAGCAACTTTACTGCTCAAATGGCAGAAAGAGAAAAGAACAATCTAGGAGCACATCAGTTCCCCAGAAAGACTTAAGAGCAAACA
The DNA here is from genome assembly GCA_024336885.1 of Actenoides hombroni. NCBI lineage: Eukaryota > Metazoa > Chordata > Aves > Coraciiformes > Alcedinidae > Actenoides > Actenoides hombroni. The sequence continues at coordinate 32,615,253 of WUAM01000179.1, forward strand.
AATTCACTTCATCCTGGTAAACAAATTCTTGAGTCAAAAGCACAAGGAGTAGCTGATAAATTATCTAGTGGTTGTTTCTGTCAGCATAGTTTCAAAACACTGATATTAGAACAAAATCTGGGGCTTGCTTAAGCATCTGAAAAAGGCAGGAAGAGCCAAGGCAATCAGACATATAGCACTGCAGATTACATCACTGCTTAGGACACAGCTTAAGTTCTTGTATAAGGAAACCGCTGGTTGCCCTGAGATGCCAAGTGGACACCCATTCTGGAATAAATATAGCAAAGTTTGTAGGGATAAGTAAAATCTTCTATTAGACCAACTGACAGAGGATGCCCTCCTCTCCTGCTGCAAGCCCTTCTATTTTTACACTGCTGATGAAAAAATTAATTCAGCTGGAAAAGACGTATTTGAGGGCCATCATTTTCCCTGGAAAATGTGCCGATAGCTCACGTTCTTGTCACTGACAACAACAACAAAAAAGCACTCACATCACTGTCTACCTGCTCAATATCCCCCAGCAAAACAAGCTTTATTTTAAAAGTGAGGGTTTATCACTGTAACTGTATCTACATTAAGGGATTCCACTGGAGGAGCTGCACTAGGCAAGGATGAACATGCTGATTAATGCAGCTGTCCCAAGCACTTGTAGCAGAAATGACCTTATAAGCACATCCACAGGGAGTTAAAGCCACATAATCACGTTGCAAATCCATACCCCCTACTTGATATCAGTTTAATTTTCCTAAGCAGATGACCCTTAAGGGTCACAAGCAAGAAAACATGAGTCGTAACTTCCCAACTTGACACTTCATCATGATTTTTTCTATGAGAAAATACCCAAAGGAGGGTACATTCTCATATACAGTACATTCTATTTACAGTGAGCCCACTAAAAAAACCCAACAAACCAAAACAACAACAATGTTTAACATTAGAAAACCAACAATCCACAACAAACACAAAAAACCCCAAAGCAAAACAACAAACACAGAGAGGAGAATGAAAGAGAAAAATGTGAGCTCTGTGTTAGGAAAAAAACAACCCAGTGCAGCTCCTGCACAAAAGCAAATAATGCCATGGAAATACAGGGATAAAGTGCAACTACTTTTTTTTTTTTTTTAATGTTTTGAGTAGGAAATAACAATGTTTCTGTCATAATAAGCCTATTTTAGACAAAGACAGTGCACTAAAGCTAATAAAACAATTTAAGTAAAAGACATAAGATAGCATCTGACGTCCCTTAAAGCAGATGTAGCAGATTACATCTGAAACTAGTAACAACTCTAAAGCAAATTTCATACAAGGATACTCTCACATCCCTCATGACATTAAAAAAAATCCAATATGGCAAAACATATACGACACACAACTCAGGGTCATGGAAGGGATTTTGATCTGGGCCTTTTGTTATCCTGTTACTCTTCTGGGGATCAGCATAATCTGCCAGACTCTCAATCGTTCATACTGGAAATCTTAAAGCTGTTAAAACGCCTCGGGGGTTCTTTTGTGGCTCGCAGTATGCTCTGGAAGGTAAAGGGCAAAGAATTAACAGAGACATTCAGCCACTTGAGTGAAAATGAAAGGCAGTCTGAACCTGAGGCTATCTTCTCAGAAGATACATGAATTGGATGGCTAGTCACAGCTTCAAGCTTGCCAAGATGCTATACGTTGTGGAGGGCAAAAAACAAAACTTGGCATTTAGAAATGCCTGCAATACAGACCAGGAGACAGCACTGCCATCCTTTGGTGCCACCTTCTAGCCAACTTCACACTTCCAAAGGATGCAATGTAACTTTGGCTTTGCAAAAAGACATATCCAGAGAAGGAAGCTCCTGGACGTCAAAGCAGCAGTCCCTGAACACAGTTCTCCCCACTGTATTTCTTAAGCTCCTTCTGACAGAAATGGACCTTTAATACTGCAGACCTTCATTATTACACTCTCCTTATATAATGACACTGGGCAGCAGGCATCTTGGAATAGTCTACCACAGTAGCCACTTCTGTTCTGAAGGTCTGAAACAAGAAACTCCTCCTTTTCAAATGAGGTGAAAAAATCAGACAAATGAAGACAACTTCCTATCCACTGCAGCCCTTGCAAACAAGTTCTTGTAAACACTCTACAGGTCACAAATCTCCAATATCTTATCTCAATGTTAAGCTGCTGAAGCAGGTCTCAAAGCTCTTTCCAACAGGCTTTCTATAGTACCACTTACAACAGGCTGAGGCTACTGGCTAAGTAACAGAGCTGGAAAGCTAAATCAGAAACAAATTTGTTAGTCCTGACGTATTGTCAAACTGGCTTGCATCTAATTATTAAGTACAGCACCTGCATAAATATGAAAAAAAAAAATATTACTTTTGCCCCATATGCTAAAAAAGCACAGCAGACAATCACCTGGAAGACACACAGACTGTACCAAGTCTGCTTTTAATAGCAGGTCTGTCTCAAGCGTATAAAAGCTACTGTGATTTTTGACACCTTCCGTTCCTCTAAAGATACTGGAAGACCACGTTGCAGCTTCTACAAAATGTCAGTCTGCTAAATCTGATGTATTCTTACAGCCACCTGGGTTACAATCCCTCACAGGACAAAATTACTCTTCCATTTTCTTCTCCAGTTAAACAGAGTGCAATAACAGGTGCCAGAAGCAAACCCTCTCACGCTGAAAGCCACAGACTAACAAGCGCTATTGGGAGAAAATAACATGCAGTTCTCTTTGAAAACTGCAAACTATAGCAAACCTGAAACAAGGGAAACTGCTTTGCACTCACAGAAGAGTCAACCTGCCAAGCTCACTGCCACGAGACATTTGCCTTATCAGAATTTTTAAAAGGTTTTGAATTCTTTTGGTTGTTGTGTCACAACAGGATGAAGTATATAAAAAAACCCACAAGTCTGGAAACACTTCACAATCTAACTGGTGACCTTTAATTGCCAGGTTTTAGCTGCAGTGAATAAAGAGCCTGGTTTACTTTTAGCTGCTGAATGATACACCGCCCTTAACATTTTAAACTAAGAGTATTTGAGCCGAGCTGCATTTACACACCAGAATTAATTTTTAAGATGACTGGTTTTTGTTAATAGGTTCACTGCATTCTCAACTGCTGAATGAAATACGTACGGGAATTGTCAGTCCTAAGGATGCTACGTGACTGATGAGCAGACCACAGGAACAGAAACACCTCTGATCTTACTGAACTAAAGCTAAGGATAATTAAGGGGAAAAACAAACCTCAAGTGTTACTATTACAGGAAAAAATAATACCAGTGTGACTAGCACTTGGAAGAAAAAAGAGTGAAAACTATTCAGATTCCACCTTAGGCATATCAGTGGTACTTACTCAATTTGACTATTGGAGTTAGAGGTTTTTCTCTCAGTTCTGTAAATACAGAAGATGCATAAAATATGCCTGCTGATGCTTACTGGTTCAGATTTAGCTTACCTTCAAATTTTAGTAAGTGTATTCAGGTCAACACTTGTGGCAAGAACCACGAAATATTTAAGACCTCAATTACATACAGATTTTTACCCAGACAATGAAAATGCCACTTGCATGGCATAAGAAAAAATGGTATTTTTGTCCAAATGGGAAATAAAGCAAACCAATTCCCATTTTTGCAAAAGTAAGGGTATCCATAATCATTTTGTATACAGTCACATTTAATCTAAGCAAAAGCTATCTGTTCATGATAACCTGATGTGGGGTTTATCGTGGGTGTGGGGGTGTTTAAGAAACTAAAAAGCCTGCATACCTAGTCTATCAACACCTGAGCTTCAGGCTGCCACAACAATCTTTTGGGGACAGACTCAAAAGACTGAGCCTAAAAGGCCTTTCTTTTCCCCTAAATTTGTGGGATGAGAGAATCAACCCCCACAAATTTACCTCCCTCAAAGCTGCCACATGGCTCTACTCACAGACCACAGTCTGGAAAAGTAAAACACACCTTCCACTAGGCAACAAATGTTGTGAGGGCCTTCCAAAGCTCCAGGACTTCACCAGAGTTCCGTACAATCCTTACAGTACTCTAACCAACAAAAGAGCACAATTACACCTTATGTTCTGCAATAGCTCTAGCATTCTCACTGGAGTTCCTCTTTGGTTTGATTCAGCCACTAAGACACAGGACTATGCAGCCTCCCAGACTTCTCTCCCAAATCCTTCCTGCTTTAAATAACTCACTGACATCTGCATTCACTGGTGCACTGATTTTGGTGCTGGAAGCTGCTTATCGCCTATAGTTAGCTGTAATGAGATCATGACTGCTGCCCCACACGTGCTTAAGCTGCTTAGACAGTACTGTCAAAGGCCACTGAACAAACAGGAGGCCCTATCTTCTTGTGCCTTTCTAAGATTGTTAAACTCACTTTTCAAAACACTTGGCAATATTTTGATACCAACAGTGGACAACGCCAATCTCAGTTAAAGATTACATAATATTTTGCATAAATCCACTATGGCAGTTTAAAAAAAAATGGGGGAAATGCAGCTCAGCATAGAACTACAGGGAGTGAAGGGGAAAAAAAAAAAAAAAGAAAAAAAAAAGAGAAGTGTCACAGCAGAATATATGAGCTACACAATAGTCCACCTTTAGATCAGCACATTAAGTCATCTGTGATGAAGACAGAGGAGCACCCCCTGAAAAGGAAGCAGCCCATCTCTCCTCTCCCCGCACCAGGGAGATAGCTGTGGAGTTCAGCAGCTTCGGCTGTTACCCGCTGCACTTCAAACTAGCAAAGACCACTAGCCACACAGGCCAGGGACCTCCTCACCAGAAAAGAAAACAGGGCTCTCAAGAAAACGAGGTCATTCAAGTCTGCTGGCAAACAAATGCTTGTACCACAGGTACTACTACCGAGTCATATCTTTGTTGATAAAGAACTGGGGGAAAACATGTATGCTAGACTTTCTTCCTGGAAGACTATCAAGCCAGCCTATCATCTTTCAGCAAATTAACCTCAGAACAGAAAGAAAAAAATAAAAACCAGACAATGACAGAGTTCTGAAACCATCGTAAGACAGTTCAGCTGCAATTCAGCCACCTAAAGGGCCAGAATTGCCAGAGCATAAGAGTTAGTGACCAAATTTTGGAATTTTAGTTCTTATTACAAATAACTGACACCAATTTGGTTAGAAGTTAACAAATATAAAACAGGACTGAGCTTTTCACTCCGTTCTAGTGCACTTACCTGGGTGTTCCTGCAGTGTCCCCCAGAGATGAGAGCATACCTCCCACAAACTATATCTACATATACTTATTTCCAGGGTAGAATTACAAAGTGAGAGGTAAAAACCAAGCAGCTTATGTTTCTTTGCATGGTATTTAAGGTGGTTGCGTATGTATTCTGGGCAAAACAGGAAAAAGTTACCTTAGAGATGTCACCCAAGCTCTCTCTGTTGAGCAGTCACTGGAATATGGAGCCAACCTCTCACAATCAAGAGGGAGCAGGACACCAGAAGCAAGTCAGCCTGGAAGACGTCGTATGGAAAGGAGTTAGCAAGTGCTAAATTAGTTTTTATTTAGATCTTTACTTGCTCATCAATTCAGAATGTTGGAGAGCATGCTTTCCCTCAAGTTTGGGACCTGAATTCACAGCAAGTTCCTTTCAGGATGCAAAAGCTCTCAACCATTCCTCTGGACTCTGAGAGATACTCTTTACTGAAGGTACCACTGAGGCAGAGGGGACCCCTGTGCCCAGCTGTCTCTCCCATCCCTCAGCTTAAGATTGCCAACCAGCAGCAGGTGGAGCAAAACAGGATGCATGGCTGCTCTTCATCTGGCCTGGTTCACAAGATACTGGTGGGAATTAATGAAGAAAGGTTGAAGCATGGTGCATTAAACTGTGGCAGCTGAACAGGCACTGCTGTAGGCCCTAACAGAAGAGGTAGCGTTTGGCAAAGAATCAGGACAGCTGGTGAAGGAGATAACCTTTCTAACTACAAAAGCTAAATCAGAGACAGCTTATCTACCAGAGCTCTCAACCACGTGTAGCAACATCCTACCAGGATAGGCACGTTACATCTCTTAACCTTTTTTACTGCTTTTATCAGATTTGGTTGACGCAGATCTTCTACTAATATAATTATGGCTGCTGCACCCATGTTATTTTTGAAGAGAAACAACTGACAATAGACAGGCAGAGCTTTTTCCTTTGCTCCTAGAAAAGGGGATAAAATAATTTGCTGGGCATAAAAATGACTACATAGTGACAGGGTTTATGCAAAATAAAAGAAAGCCTAATGCAGCTTGTCTTTCATATGCAGTTAACGCCACTCAAAATGCATAGACAAGCCTGCAGAAATACATGAAGGCAAATGACTTGCACCTTAGTACTATCCACAGAGTAGTTCACACCAACGGGGGCTGTAGGGGAAGCAGAGACACCCCAACTTGCCAATTAAGAGAACTGCATCTATTAGAAAGTACATCTACCCGAAGAGCACACTGGGAAAGCCAAAAATAACAGCTGCTGCCACATCAGAACAGCACAGGCACTGCGTACAGGCAATGCCTGCAAAACAGAAAGCAAGCAGCCAGGCACAAACACGTCCTCTTCCTCCCCACCCCACCCCTACCAGAGCAGCAACAAACCTGAGATTAAACCCTCGCCAGCACCCTGCTCTGCATTCCCTGTCACAGCAGGAATGTAAAAGAGGGAAGGGAGACTGCGGGCTGCCACTTCTCCAGGGATCTGAAATGTTCCATCGGTTTACAGCAAGTAAAACAAATACTAGATGTGATACTTGTGGAGGTTTCTGTTGCATTTTCTTCTTTTCTTTCATTCCTTTTCTCTAGCTCACCGGGGACCCCTCGCATTTACCAGGCTTGGTTGTGATACGTTTCTTCCCAAAGAACTGAGAAGTCAGAAATAAAAGCAGTTGTTCTAAGCAAGTCACATATAAAGAAGCAAGCGCAGAGCCACAGCTCTACTGAGCTGCCACACACAAACTCTGCGAGTCAAGTTCAAACCTAAACCCTGCCCAGCACCAGGACTGACAGCGTGACACTGTCAAATGCAAGAGTAAACAAATCAGGCTGCAGTTTTCTGTCAATACCAAGTTCCCAGATGATAAATCAACACTCAACAGGGACGCACGTGCCTCGAACACGTTACAAACTAATTTCCAATGGCCAGATTGGAAGAATCTGGCGGCAGCAAGTGAAGTGTCTGGGTTACAATGCAATGCCTAAGTAATGGCCCAAATGAGGCCCCTGTCAGATATTTCTATTGCTTCAGTGTCTGCATTTCAACCATGGATGGAAGCAGCACACCTCCTCTAGAGCACAGGCTGTGGATATTCAATGTCAAACTTATCACTGACATTTCTTATTCCAAGGGAAACCACAAGACAGTGCCCCTTCACCCCAGTCCCCAGCGTGCCAGTCAGAACTCACCAGGTCCACAACAACCTTTAGATACAGAAGAATCGCCTAGAAACAGAAATCTAAAAGGATGAGTAAGCAATCAAACCTTTTAACAAACATTTGGTGATGCACTGAACCAAAGAGACGGTGTCCTGCTCACAGATGGTCAGCAAAGAGCTCCGAGTTTGTATAGGGCTCTCATCTCACACTACTCAAGCTCAACAAGGTCACGTTTGCAGAATTTGATAATTTTACCCAAAATGGGGGAGGGCAGGAGAGAAGAAACAAACTTGGCAGCTTGGATGGGATGAACCCAGTAAGCGACAGCATGCTTAAGAAGAAATCACAATGCTTGTTCAGAAGGCTAATTAGCTGATAAGGGTGCAGGGACTACTTCAGCCTGGGCATTCTTTGACCTCCGAGTGCTTGCTGTTCTAACCTTGACTTGTCACTATGTACCATGCAATACAGAATAACTCACAAGGCAGTTGACTTACACAGTCTGCCATGAAAGGGGATCCCAAAGCACATCTGATTTTGCTTTCTAGAAGATTTTTTTATAAGAAGGACATGCCCAGTACCACCATCCTGATGATGAGGCACACAATGATACTATTAATAAAAGCAGTAGGAAAGAAGCATGGGCACAACTGTTCTATTTTAAAACATATGTAAGTAAGTATTCAAAAATTGTATTTTTACATAACTAAAAAAATACATAAAAACACACTGTTGCACTGTTTCAGTCACCTGGAACAAGAATAAGACTCCATTCCACCACCAGCTCCATGTTCCCACCATTGCCCTTGCACCAGTAAAATCAACACCCACAAAGCTGGGGAGAAGAAAACAAAAGCCAGTTTGTCTTCAGTTTGATCAGTTCCTATGTCAGGGAACAACACCCCAGCTGCCACCAGTGACAGGGCAAGAACCTCCTGCGGGTTGCAGTCTATGCTTGCCTGAGCTTAAAGCAACTGTGAAGCTACAGATGGAAAGTGGCATAACCAAAACTCCTGCTGATTGGAAGCAGATCCTAGAAAGTATCCTTTCCCAGCAGTGAATTGTGCTTGCTTGGGATTTTTCTAAGAAACGTGAAAACAGACACAAGATGCCTACTGCATAACCAGAGTAGAAACTAACCCAAGAAAGACACATGAACTGTTCAGAAGAGGGCCCTACCAACATATCCTAGTCTTTCCACCTCTGTGGTCATCAGAGATGCCTATGGTAATGACCTCATACACATCAGCTTCCCCCCCCAGGAGCCAAGGATCCCTTCAGCTGCTCTCTCAGAAGTCCTTATCAGACAGGAAACAAAGGCAGTGCCATGAAAAGGCCATTTCGGACCTGCCTAATGAGCTCTAACCAGGATGGCACAGGCTGTTCATCCACGCACCTGGAAATGGTTGTGCTGAAAAAGCTGGGGAGAGTATGAAATGCTCTCTAATGTTATAGGAAGAAAAACTAGCATTAGGACAGTTCAAAACATTGACAAGAGTTTTATGCAGTTGAAAGAGCAACCCAGTGTTATCTTGCTATACACAGAATTCACAATTAATCTTTTCACCATGTACCACTTTCCTTCCAGCTCCAAAACAAAGCACTTACCTTAGGTCAGTGCTAAACTAAACCAGTCATGGAAAAATACTCCTCAGTCTCAATAACAAGGAACTGTTACAGAGGATTAGGATGTCCCTAATAGACCTATTTAGGTTTACAGTGACAACATCTAATAACTGATATATCTCATTCTAAAACACTTTCAAGTACCTGACAGAATTTCTGTAAAAAAAAAAAAAAAAAGTCTTAGTTCGTTGATAAATAACACGAATAGAGAATTTTTCTGCATTGCAAGTCTGACCATCCACGTACATGTCAGTATGTCAGCTGCAGATGACAGTTCAATGCAGAGAGACTTACACAAGACATTACAGCATGTTAGTTTGGGAGACAAGCTACCAACTAAGTTTACACAAACAGGCCTGTAGAAATATTACATTAAGAATGAACAAAGACCTCAAGGCCACACCATTCTAGCACCATTCAGTGCTTTGCTAGCAAAGGCCAATCTTGGAATTCAGCTTTGGGAGTAAATGCTAAATACCAAGTTAAGCCAGGTGAACCTGAAGGGAGAAGAAGCAGATGGAGCAGAAATAGAGCAAGACAGGCTGAAATGGGAAAGGCAGCAGACTCTAAAGCATGTTGCTGGAAAGAAAAATGGGGGCCTTGCTGATTCAGAGCTTTAAGATGGAGGGTCATGGAGCCTGGCACCAGTTTAAATTCAGAGTAGCCAAGGATTGAACAGGAGTCAGTATCACCTCCCCAAATCCAAGTCCCACTGGGAAACCCTAAGAAGGGCTGCTGGTCACGGTCCAGCTCTGCTGACGCAGGAGCACATCGGCCTCCAGGGACTGCCAGGCACCTCCTGGGGAGCAGTGGGGCTGCCGCCTCACGGGAGACCCCCAGCACCCCCTCCTCCGCCGGGACGATGGGACGCGGGAAGGGCCCCCAACCCCACCAGTTTCCTCACCATGTTGGTTTCATGTTACCACCGTGGTTTGCCGAGTTCCTTGCAGCGCGCAGCGTCTGTGGAAGGGAAGGGCACAAAGGAAGGGGACGCTACAGCTGCTTGCCGAGCAGGGCCCCGCCAGCACAGCACAGCCCGGCCCCGGAGCTCTCCCCACACCGGGGGTCGGCCCTCCCACCCCAGCTCTGCCCCATACGGGGAAGCGCTCGGTGTCCATCCCACACACACCCCACAAACACGGGGGGGGCTCCCACCTTCCCCTCCTCACGGCAGCGCGCCTGGGTTCCCCCCGCTATCGGTCCGCCCCTGCTCCCCCCGCACCCGACACAGCGCTCCGTTCCCAGACTCCTCACGGGGCCGCGCTTGTGTCCCTCCCGCCTCCCCGCGGGGCCGTGCCGGGCTCTCCCCCACCTCGATCTCACCGTACTGGGCTCTACCCCCTCAACCGGATGACACCGGGCTCTCTCCGCTCCCGGGGCCGCGCCCGGTCCTCCCTTCCTTCCCCTCACGGTAGCGCGCCCGGTTCCCGCTGGCTTCCCTCACAGAGCTTGCCTAGCTCAGCCCGTGCCCTCCTCCCGCCCCTCGGCCTGCCTCGGGCCCGCGCCTCACCGGGGCCGGCCCTGCCTGCCCAGCCAGGGGCTGGCGACACCGAGCCCCCAGCACCGCCTCTCCCCGCCGCCCGCTCCCTGCCGTTCGAATCAACAACAAGATGGCGGCACCCGAGGGGGC
>WUAM01000179.1:32653676-32671984 GCA_024336885.1 Actenoides hombroni
ATGCCAGCCCGACTCTCGCGGGGCCCAGTTAGGCTGCCCCCTGCCCTGGCACAGTGCTGCACCCTGAGGTGTGGGCAGCGGTCCCTGCACTTAGCCATAGGTACCCCCACCCAGTCTGACTCAACTGATGTGTATTTTATAATGCATGAGAAAAATAGGATTTCTTTGATTTAAAAAAAAATGATTGAAAAATAAAAGACTCAAACCCAGAACCAAGAAGCCAATCCCCCCTGAGGAGGAGGAGGAGGTGGCTGGCTAGCTGTTCTCAAGGGCATCCCACCTCCAGCACAGTGCTGCCCTCCCCCTCCCCAAAACTACACCTCCCACTGTAGGTAAACAGCAGATTAAATGTAAAAACTTAAAACGTTGACTTCAGAAAGTCCCTTAAATTTAATTATTTTTTAGGCTACCTTTCATGTTACGTCCTGTAGCTAGACACACGTGAATAGAAAAAACAGTACAGTTAGTGTTAAAGGCAAACAGCGGAGACCCAGAGTGCTACCCCAGTGCTGCCTGCTCCTCCCACCCTATCCCATCCCCTCCCAGTCCCGTCCCCCCTCCCTGCCCACTGCCCCGGCCAGAAGCCCAGCCGCCGGGAAGGCCTGTTTGAGCCCAAAAATTTTTTTTTTCTTTTTTTTTCTATGAATAAAATAAAACCAAAGCTTGTTAGGCAAAAATAAAACGAGTGTCCCCCCGAGTCCCGCGAACGCTCCGGTGTGGCGGGCACAGCTGGGGAGGGCCTGCTGGGGAGCGGGCTGGGCTTTGGGCTTCCCGGCTGGCGAGGGGGCTGCCGGCCCACAGACAGCACTGGCGTGGAGCTGGAGGCCCCTTCTCCCCCCCGAGAGCCTTCTGTTCATTAAGGGGGAACGTAGGGCGGGGGGGACCTGTACGGGGGCTTGGTCTTCGGGCGGGGGCCTTTCCCCTCCAGGGGTGCGGTGAAGGGGGGGGGAGGCTGGTAGGGTGGTGCGTTGGGGTCCTCATCCCGCAGTGGTGTGTACTCCCCGATGGTGTCCTGGTTGAGCGGCGTGGTCTCCGGCATGTTCTGGTTGGGGTACTCCGGGGGGGGCAGCGGGGCTTTCTCCTCCTGGAGGATGAGGGGCATGCTGGAGGACGGAGGAGGCTTTGAGTCGTCCAGCTCATCGGCGAAGATGATGGGCACGCCCTTCTTGATGAAGGTGGCCTGGTCTTCAATGGTCAGCTTCCCTTTCCTCTTCTTGCGGTAGCAGATCATGGCGATGATGCCGGCCACAAGGAGGATGGCGGCCACCACCACGGCAGGGATGACGGTGTGCAGGTACACGTCGTCCTCGCTGCTCTTTTCAGGGTCTTTGCCTGCCGCCACTGTTGGTGTCGCCTCGGAGATCACCCTTCCATCCTTTGTCACGGGGATGAACTGGATGTGCCTGCAGCTGCCGGAACCAACCACCGACACATTCAGAGGCTTGAACTCAGGCTGCATGACGTTGGAGAAAGCCGGGCTCGGTCCACCGGAGTCATCCGCAATTTTTTTGCTCAAAGTCCTGATCTGCTCCCGGGGGCAGGGCTCCAGGGGCAGCGTGTTGTTCGTCCACTCCACTACAATGGAGCCTTTGGCAATGTTCTGCACCGTGATGGTGCTGCTGTTCCTGTCTCCGAAAGCTAGAGCCAGCTTCTTCACCAGCATGATCTTCTTATTGATGTCGTTCACCACTGCGTTGTGGTCCCCTTCCAGCCTGGCCTTGAACTTCACCGGAGACTTGTCCCCGTGTGGGCGTTTGTGGACGTGGATTTCAAAAGCGTCCACAGCGAAGAGCCCGCCTTTGTCGGTCGCGTACATAAAGTACTCGTGCTTCCCGATGTGGCTGTGGTCCGGCATGCCATACATGAGCTGGCTGGTGCTGTTGAACTGCACCCACGAGTTCTCCTCTATCATCTGCTGCTCCTTCAGCTTCAAGGTCAGCTGCAGTTTGTCCGTAGTGGTATCTTCCTTGTCATAGAAGGTATCCGATGGTATTTTAACCTCGAAGTAGGTGCCTTCCCACGCATCGACCCTGTCGATGTGGTTCGTCAGCTTGGGTGGCTCGTTTGGCTCCCAGGGCCGGGGGAGCCCACTGGCTGTGGTGCGTACGCGGCCTGGCGGGGAGGCTGTGGTCAGCTTGGAGATGGGAGATCTGGTGGTGCTGGGAGGCTTCGTCGGACGGGGCGTTTTGGGTCTTCGAGTCGGCCTTCGTGTTGTTGCTGTGGAGGAATCTGTCGTGGATGGCGTGGCTGGCTTCAGAGTGGAAACTCTGGGTTTTTTGGTGGTAGTTGTGGGTGGAGTGATCACCGCGGTGGGCTCTACATACCCAGGCATTGTGGGGCGAATTGGCACAGAGGCCGTGCCAGTGCCTTCTGCTACCCTGGTTGGCTGGATTGGTCCCAGTGTGGGCGTCTGGACGATGGGGCCCCTTGTTCTGATGGTGACCGTGGGCTTCCTCGGCAGTGGTATGGGCTCCCGGACAGGGGGTGCTGTCGTTTCTGTGGGAGGCGCAATGGCAGGTGATGTCGGGGTGGGGACGATCCTGGTTGGCGGTTCTTGCGCGGCAGTGGTGGGTGGCCCGATGGCCGTCAAAGGCGTCGGGGTGGCATTGATCTGCCGCCGCATCCTCTTTGGGAGGTGAGGTTTCTTGTTAGCAATGTGCCAGCCAACAACAGGATATCCAAGGCGGGCAGACATGGTTCCTTCCTTAGCTGGAGCCTCCACCTTGCTGATGTTGGGGACACTGTTTTGGCTCAGAGAACATCCCAGTTTCCATGAGAGTAAGGCCCCATTTTCCACCACCTTCTTTGCATTTCCCGGTCCAGCCATGAAGGCTGACATGTCAAAGAGTCTGTTATTTACAACAGGAACCAACTTCATGTTATGAAGTTCTACCTCCGAGAAACTTCTCATTCTGTTTAAGAGTTCAATCCTCTGCTTTGGTGTCATTTTTGTTAAGTCGGCATCCAAAATGACAGTCAGGATAGTGACCGGCTCTTCCGAGCCGCACACGAACGGCGCTGCGTCACCCGTGTCTTGGATGGCCACTCGCACTGACTGAGGCTCGTTGTGGTCTTCTTGGTGGACCTCAACGGAGAAGACGTTTGCGGTCTGTGGCACGTAGCTCCCGTTGGGGAAGGGCTGCAGCGTGGTCACCGAGATGTAGTGGACACCCTTGTCTGTGTCAAGGGGCAGCCCTTCCAGGGAGCTGCTCTCTGCGTTCCAGTGTAACCAAGAAGGCAAGGAGTCCTTCCCAGCTTCGGAGACCTACCAAATAAGAGACAGAAGAAAGTGCTTTTAGAAGGACAGCATTAAGACAGGTTCTAGCAGCAATAATGCTTAATTTAAAGGATTAAAGAAAAAAGTCTGAAGCATAACAACTGGGGAAGGAACATCCTGACTGGAGCGGGTCAGACCACGTCTCCTCCTCTGCGTGGTGGCAAGGATGAGCTCTGCAGGGTACACTGGTCCCAAAGGATTTAATGAGCCATGGGAGGTCATAAAGTTCTGCAAAGGTCCCTCGCCTGCAGATACCAGGTCTTCAGCACTGCTGTGCAATTACTAAGCAAATGTGGTTCATCTTCTCTGAGGACAGGAGAGTTTGTGTCACAGGGACAGCTGCGAAGCTGAGGGTGAATTACACCATACAGCAGAGCCCATCCAACAACTGCCCTCATATAGAATCATAGAATTATTTTGGTTGGAAGAGACCTTAAAAATCAAGTGCAACCATTAACCCAGCACTGCCGGGTCACCACTAAACCATGTTCCTCAGTACCCTACCTCCAGGGCTGTTAAGTCCCACTAGGGATGGGGGAATCCACCACTGCCTTGGGCAGCCTGGGCCAGGCCTTGACAACCCTTTTGGGGAAGACATTTTTCCTCATGTCCAAAGTCAACCTCCCCCGGTGCAACTTGAGGCTGTTTTCCCTTGTCCCATCGCTTTTTCCTTGGGAGAACAGACCAAACCCCACCTTGCTATAAGCTCTGTTCAGGGAGTTGTAGACAACAAGGTCTCCCTGCCGACTGGGCCCAATTGCCTGGCTGTCCTCTATGTGCCACATGATGGCACTCAAGAAGATCTGCTCCATAACTTTCCCCACACAAGGTCAGACTGACAGGTCTATAGTTCTGCCGATCACCCCTCTAGCCCTTCTCACAGATGGGCATCATGTTTGCTAACCTCCAGTCAACTGGGACTTCCCTGGTTGGCCATGACTGCTGATAAGTGATGGAAAGTGGCTTGGGGGAGCTCTTCCCACTCCCTCCTCTCCCATCTCTGCCACGTCACTCCTTTCTTCACCTGATCATGCTCTGCAAGCCCATTGCTCTAGCAGCTCAGCAGAACACACATTTTCACTGTTAACTTTCAGCTTCATCCCACTGGTCCCAGCAGCCAGGCTGAGACAGAGGGGCCACAAGCTGGTAAACTATGGCCCGAAGTCCCCTGCCTGGCTGGACTCCACCAGCTCTCAACAAGCAGCCGTAAATCCCAAGAGATACTTAAAACATGGCATGTCCTCCTGCACTGGCACAGACCACAGGCACCTCAGGACTTCAATGCAGTATTTACTACCTCCTGTAGGTCAACAGCAACACTTTGTCTGTCTCCAATTAATCCATCTATGCCTCGCTGAGCCCACCCTCCTCTTCCAGCTTCTGCTCTGCTTCCAAGACAGCACAGATCCAGACCCTGCAGCTCTCCCAGCCATTTTGCTTGTGCAGAGAAGACCCTGGTACTCTCTGAAATGTCACCAGCATGGCTGACACCTTGCTAAGGTGCTCCCCACCCCATGCAGGGGAAAGCCACGTGCGTCAGAGCTCAGGGGACTCCTGCCTGGGCTGTAGCTGAGGGTGGATGCAAGCCCCCAAACTCTCCATTCTCAGCAGCTGATGTCTGTTTGCCTGCACTACAGCTGCTCGCTACAGCCTCCTGCTAATCACGAGGCACAGCAGAGCTGCTCAGGCTGCACAGTGGAAGAGGTGACAGTGCCAGCTTGGCAGGCTGTGACATTTCCCGGGGCTGTAGGTACCCCATGTGAGTAACTTGAGCTTTATCACCTCCCAGAGTCGGGAGCTATTTGGAAAGTGCCCTGGCTGGGCCTTCCAGAGCTTTGCACGTGTCTCTCCTCTACATTCAGAGGAAACAAGATGTTTTGGGGCTCATGGAGAAACATTCAGCAATCTGGTCAAGGCTTGGGGCTTGCTCAGTCCAAAGCAGAGCTCCAGCTCTCCTCCTGAAAGGGATGCTTTGGTTACTCTGAAATTCTGTAAAGCTCATACATATTTCATGATTTATCCAAACACAAAGCTGGGTGAGGAGCTTCATAAGGAAATGTGCCTGCCAGGAGTGACACAGTGTCCAGCAGTGGGTGCAGAGATGGGGCTGGACTCTCCAGACCTGTCCAACTACAGGTCCTGCTGGGGAAAGCCCCGGGAAGGGACAAAGAGCGATGTCTGGTGCTGATGAGCAGACAAGAGTCCTGGGTACCTGGGTACCTCTCCCAGCTGCAGGCAGGAATTGGGCAGCATGAAGAAGGGCTCACAGACCCTCTACTGTGGGTTTTGGCACACTGAAGGGGCTCTGGATGCAGAGCTCTGCAAGGATAATTCAGAACCTGAAAGTCTTTCAGCGAGAGCAGCTTCTGTGAAGGAGCTGCAGAGGGTTTCGGCCACGACCACATGGGCAACACCCTCATTCCTCTCCTCAGCGAAGGATGAGCACCGCTTTTGGCCAGCCTGGACAAGCTGGAGAGCATGAGACACACACCGGGTATAGTTTATAGAGCAGGGTTAAAAGTTTTCAGCACAGCTTTTAGTTAACTCCTCAGCAGCAATATCCAAGAGCAGGAAATTAAGATTCCTGCTTACATCAGCTGGAGAAAGTCACCCCTGGGGCCCTACACCCCCGTGTACCCCACCCGAACTGAGGCAATGAGACATGGACATCCTTTCACTCAGCCTTGCTGTTTACCCACGTCTGGCAGAAAATGGTGGGTTTTGGCAGGGCTGCTGTGTGCACTCAACCCTCCCACCCCAGCAAGAACAGGAGCTGCTTTAACCTCAGCTGGCCCAAAGGAAAAGCAGCCCTTCACCTGAGAGGAGCCCAGAGAGCTAAGCTTCCCTCCTGTAGGAACAAAAGACCAAACTGTTCTTCCTTGGCATCTCTCCTGCCAAGAAAGAACAAAGGCCAGGGCTGCTCCTGCCCAGCCAGAAGAAGGGCTGACCTGCACTTGTGTTGCTTTAAAAAAAAAGGGCAATTTCATCACACCCTCTAAAAACTGAGGTGCCAGGAGAGTGCCCGGTACAGACCAGCATTTACATTAGCAGGAGCTGGCTGGTGCCACTCTTTATCCCCTTGTGCCAAAATTAGCCGCTGACCTGCCCCCTGAAGAGGAGGAAGGGCAGGGCTGGGCACAAGTCAGGAACAGAAACATGAGGAGGCAGGACAAAGCCACAGCATTACTGAGGCTTACACAATCAAGAAGAATTAAAACTTTAATAGTGAGCAGCGAAACGCATGCTGAATGTGTAATTTCAGGCTACACTTGGAACAAATCTTCCCCTTCTGTGCACTCTGCGAAAGCCCTTAATTATCAGATCTCACACTCCATGCAGAGCTTTCCTGTGAGCCCGGGTTTTTTGCTGCTCCCTCCTCCTCCCCGGGCATGGCACATGACTTGAGAAGCAGACATACAAGCAGCATTACCCTTAATCTCATGTCACAAGGCGATTCTTTCTTCAATCACGTTTGATAGCCAAACTCACTTTTGGAAAGGTGGCCAACCCTGCCTGCTAAAAGGCCAGTCTGAATATTGCTCCTTGGAAAACCATTTTTAACCTACAGTTTACACGTGAGCTCATGTTTTTAAGGGCCCACGATAGGAAATGAAGCTGCAGCTAGACAGATTCACACCGAAAACTAGGCTCTCCTGAAAACCAAAAACAGACCAGGCATCACCTACTGGGACAACTTGTTCTAGGAGGGATGCGACAGCTGCAAAACATTTATAAATCCACTGAAACTTGATTTAAAAAGAGCTGAGCTAGTTCAGCTGTATGCAGCCTGTGAGGAGATGCGGACTTTTCCTAAGGGTTCTGCAAGAGGTGATTAAGAAAATCAAATTCCTGTGTATTATGCCTGTGAAGCCCCTGAAGATGCCTGTGCCTCCCCTGGGAAATCTCTGGGAAGGCAACAAGTCACAAGTGTTCCGTGCCACAGCTCTGCTTTCAACACAGCTCCTGCCCTGGCAGAACAGTTCATCTGCAGCCACATGGCAAAGGGAGAGCCCAGCAAGATTAGAGTAGGTAATCAAAGCAGTTATGGGGCTGAATAAACCCACTTGTTCCTAAACGAGCATGCACCAATTCAGCCCTTGGTGTGGGTTTGTCCTGGTCACTGGTATGACAGGTTGCTGTGGTGTTCATGGTGGTGGTGAGCCCTAGACTCTCTTCCGGCAATGTTTCCTACAAATATTGCCTCAAAGGGTATTTGTTAAGGCTATACATAGTTAATGATTTGGGATCGCTAGTTTTCATGTAAGAAGTTTCCTAGTTTTCTGTGTAGGCAATAAATATCATCCCTAAGCCCTGCCATTTCCCTCAAGGGGTCTGGTTTCAAAATAACTCTTCTGTTGCTCAAGACACACACAAAAAAGGCTGTCTTTGTTTTGCCATTATTTTAGATAACTGTAAATGAACACTTATCAGCTAAAGATTACACAAGCCTGGCAGTGTACTGGACACTGTTAAAAAAATTAGGCATGTTTGCTATTTCAAACACATACAGTGGTCTGGCTGGGTTTGAAGACCTTGCTCACAAAGTCCTTTCAGCTATACATGGCCTGTTATTTTTAGGCTAGCCAAGAGCAGTCAGTGCATAAAAGAAGATAGCTTGGATTGAGCTGTTTTTTTAAAACTTAGATCTTAAAGCCCTGTAGCCAACAAGACAAAGATAAGCAAAGGAGCAGTGAGCAAAACTGCTGCCTCCGAGGGAATTCAGGCATAAAACTGCATTCTTGCCTACAAGAGTGCCCTCTAATCTTCCAAGTATTTAGTCCTCCTCCTCCTCCCAATGAATCCTCCAAAGAGGCAGCGAGTCCTTTGTCAGGAGACGTGTACTGCAGGATCCTGCCCCAGGTCTCCCTTTGGCACACCACTATGAATCTTTCCAGATACCTGAGGGGATCTCCCCAGTCTATGATGCCAGACCTTCCCTTGGGCAGCAGCAGCAGCCAGGGACTCACTCTGCTCCTTCCTGCACTCTTTCAAATCCCTCCTAAAAAACCCCGACTGCTTTTGGGCAGAGGTGAGCATGGATACCGCTGCAGCTCTGCCAGATCTCCCACCGCCCCCTTCCCCTCCCTGTGTCTAGCTGTTGCTGAGAGACGGACCCTGTGCCAGGGATTTCATCTGGAGTATAATTACTGGTGACAATTGACTGTACAACAGACTGCCCTTCTGGGTTGTTCCCTCAGCAGTACCCTAAGGCAGACGGCCAGCGATGAGAACAGCCCGGCGGAGCCCTCTCTAAGGCGGCACAGCTGGCAGAGCTGAACTGTGCTCAGCCCCCTGACCTAACCGCGGTTAAACCAAACCTGCCGTGCTCAGCCTGCTGCAAGCAATTAACCAGCGGGCAGGGGAACGAAAATGGAAATTCAAACGCAATGCAAATGCAAATACAACTGCAGAGAAAGAGTCAAACCTAAGCTGTTTGCCTAAGCCCCAGCTTCATCTTAACCCCTGCTAATGCGGCAGCACCGGGCAGTCTGGTCAGCAGAAGCAAGAGGCGGTCCCAGCCCCAAACCCGCCAAGCAGGCAGGCAGACTTTGCGATGCCTTGTCCTGCACAGGCTGGACAAGTGGTGGGAGAGACATCGGTTTCAGATCAGTCCCGGCGCTGCTGGAACCACTGGCACTGTGGCCATTGCTGGTGCTGGCACAGCCAACCTGGATCCAAGTGATGAGAATGTGGGGTCTGCCAGCTCCAAGTCAGAGGATGGAGTCCTCGTTTTGGGAGGCAGTCTCTGCCTATGAGCCCATGAGGTGCGTTCCTCTTCTTCATTGACACCAAGATAGAGCCAGTGACTGCAGGCAGAGGGTGGGTGTGCATGAGGCCAGACTGTCCAGGAACCATGGCCCCAGGCAGGTCCTGCTGCAGCAGAGGCTGCTGCACAGGGTCAGTGAACGTGAGGATGGCTCAAGGCAGGAAAACTGGACAACCCTCAGACCCCAACGGCCATGAATCTTTGGCTCCAGGGAACAGCCCTGACAAGGCGGCTTGCCTGTCTGCAACCAGCTGATGACACAAGAAGGAGCCTCCAATCTTACAGCACCCTTCCCTTCCTCAAATACATCAGAACTGCAAACTAGGACATCAGATGGGTCTTGCCTAGAAACTCAAGTCCCAAAAAACAGTGGTGAAAAGAGGGTGGGTACTTCTTGGAGCCTTCATCTCACTGGGCACAGCTACAGTGCCACTGCATAGTGCTGCGCTATGGGAAAGCTCAGTCTGAAGAAAGGAAAGTTGCATTTCCTTGGCAGAGTGAGCAGGGAGGAATCGCAGCACACAAGCTTCCCCGCAGAGGGGACTGCAATACCTGCCAGACTTTTGGGATATCCTCAGCAGACAGTGCTCTTCTGAGCTGCTGTATGCCTTGGACAATAGGCGCAGGAACTCATGGACAAAACCAAGCTCCTCCAGGTCATTTCATGCAGATGGGTGTGCCCCTGAAAGTCTAAAAACAGCCCAGAGACTTCACTGGCCCTCAGAAGTACGTCAGCCTTGGTGACCTGAGTCTTCATTACCAGCAGGAGCTCACCACGTCTGTTCAGAGACCGAAAGCTGTATGGGAACAGCCAGTAATTGGCGCTTCCTTTGTGCACAGGGTAGGTCAGGACAGTTAAACTAACTGCACGTCAGCTGGTCCCAGCGAAAGCCCTGCAAAGCTCTTCCTGCACGTCTCTGTGTTCCGAAGCCACTGCCTTAGAAAACCCAAACCTTTCAGCTTGGAAAGCGGAGCTAAGGGACAGCAAGGCTGCAGAGGCTGCACCACAGGTCCTGGCCCTCACCTTCAAGTTCAAACTCTGGTCCCTGAAGGAGCAGGTGGAAAAGCTACTTGGAAGTAGCTGCTCTACTTTTACACGCTTGTGAAAACCCAAGCGAGAAGTTTACGTGTCTGCTGCTAATCTGCATTTTCCAGCCGCTATGGGCAAGTGAAGCCTCACGCACAGCAAGTGACCCCCCTCCTCCGGCAATGCAGGCGCGGGGCTGTGCTGTGCAGACGCAGCCAGCCTGAGGAGCCGTGCTTTGTCTCTCAGTCTTCTTCACCATCGTTAAAATGGCTTCGCAACGGTGCGGGCTGGGCGGCTATGCCCAGCTCATGCCATCCTCGCATAGTCTTACCATGACGGCTTCTTTTCCAGATGCGCCTCTGTGTTTTGCTATAAGGGCACTATTCAGCGTCCCACTCTGCCTGGGCAAGGGAACACAACAGCTGTTTCACTGGGAGGTCACTACAAAACATTGAGTGTCCCAAGAAATCCTCCTTTCATCGGTCCATGCAAGCAGCTTGGAAGGATTTGTTTAGCCTTATTGTTGGAGCGGGAAGGCACAGCCCGCCCGCGCCAGGGCTGGGGTCAGCATGGGCTGCCCACACCCTGCTTTCTCCCTTGTTCAGCGGGCGAGCGTGGGGCAGGAAAAGCCTCAAACGGCTTAGGAAAAAAAAGTTCAGTTGGGCTCTGCTGTCAGTGCAACTTTTTATAAGTGAAAGGCCAAAGGGAAGCAAAAATACCACATGGCAGGGATGCCAAGTGCTGGGGGTTTAGTGCTGCCGCCGTACAGCTAACCAGCCCCAGCAATTTATTCCTGCCATCAGCAGATTGCTGGAAAGCTGGCATTCAAGATCACGGCAGGGAAAGGCGAGACGGGTCCTGCAACCTCAGGTCGGCTCCTTCGCAGGATTCTCCTTACTGCTGCATTCCTCAGTCTCCCCGGATGCTCAGAGCAACAACCCGTAGGAGCAGGACAAAACAAGGAACTTCCCTGCCCATCTGAAAAGCCAGTTTATAATTAGATTGAGTCACATTTTCCACTCCTCCAAACTCAGAGCTTGTTACTAAGCGTGCACTGAGAATGCCAAATTCCCTGACTCGGTCTCACTGCAGGATAGAGATAAGCGGTCCCCTCAGCCCCCCAGCAGAAATCTTATCAGCTCATCCTATCACCAAGATTGCAGCATGGCAGCTAAGCAAAGCCCTGCCCAAGTTGTCCCTTGCCTGGACCCGTTCCAGGCGCTGCCATTGATCCCCGCGCACTGCCCTGTAAATAGCAGCTGTTGCTACACCTTCTTGTTAGTGAAAGAAAACTGGGGACCCTGGGGACAAGGAGAAGCTCAAATGCTTTGACGCAGAGAGCCTTTCAAGATACCCAGTGTGATGACACAGCCCTCCAGGAGCACTCGTTGCTCGTCTTCCTCCTTTGAGAAACACCACTTGAGTAAACTCATATGGAGTTAAAACTCTTTGAAATAAGGATCAATGCAAGAGAAATAATAATAATGATAATAAAAAAAAGAAATCAGTAATTTGAGTTTTTCTTCCCTGTAACTGAGTGTGTGCTGGCATCGTGAGCTGGCTGTCGACATCCAGCCCTTTGCTTCAGGCTCAGAGGAGGGCTGAGGTGTGCAGCACAGCCCTGGCAGCAGGTACTCAATGTCAAGATTCCTACAACCCAATCTCCACAGATCCTGTTTATAAAACAAGGTCCCTGAAGTCTGATAAGAGTAAAGCCGTTCAATAAAAGCCACTTCAACAGATGGCGAATAGAACAACCATTGGAAAATCAGGCTCCTGCTTGGAAGGCAAGACTCCTTTTTACCCAGATTACTAACCAATGGTCCTATAACTCAGGAACCTGCTGCATAGCTGTGTAAATCAGCTACGTGAGTTAATTCACTTGTTCTAATCACTGTGCCACCACCTATGTTTGCATACAGCGACAGCTTCTTGGGGCCCCTGCTACACGTTCTATCAGTCTTCCCAAGAATGTCCTAGTGAGACTGTGCACTACAAAACCAGAAATAATCAGGAGCAGAGACACAGCCAAGAACAGCAAGATTTAGCTGTGCTCACCTGAGGGCTTCTCCTCGTTAGCATCAGCTAATGAACCTGCAGTGGCTCTGCTCTGCGGGATCCATCCCACACCTCACGCTACTGGGATGAAGGCAGGTCAGCAGCTTTACATTACCTTCAAGGAAGAAACAGCTCATGCAGGAATCGACCTTGGGAAGCTGCACTCACCAGGAGCTTCCCTCCTCTCACCATACTTTATAGACCCACCTTTAAACAAAAGCCATGGTATTGCATGTCTTTATGTACTGTGGGCATAGGTGTTTAGGATACCGGACTGTGCAAGGGTGCAAATACCTCGTGGGTACACCTGTACTGATTGGAGGGGACTGGGTTTATCCCTGCACCCCAAGGGACAGAGCAGGTATTGCCACAGCAGTGCCACTTTGTGGCTGCATTTAAGACTCAGACCTAAGTGCAATGCCTGGTGTTTCCGGAGAGGCCTTTGCAGCCCAGATGTCTCCTGTCATCACCATGTAACTACCCTCTCCTTTGTCCGGTTCTTCTTTCACGGGCACAGCCTGTGTCAGCCTTCCCAGTGTGCGGAAGGGTATCATCGCCGGTGGGATGAGTGGAGAGCTATGCTTACTGCAAGAGGTGCTTGTCAGCATCATGTCACCATCCTCACCTAGTTGTTTGTGTTCTTACCTGGACAGCAATGGAAGGCTTAGGTTTTCACACCCAAAAAACTGGACAGCCTTAGACAGAGGACTCACAGATCTCATGGAGAACAAGATCAGCACTGCAAAATCAACAGGAATGCATCTCGTCCCATGTCCTCTTCTGGGACCTCAACAACTGAATGCAGAAAAACCTACAAGACCGTGGGTATTTCAGCTGATGGCAAGATCTCTCAAGTCAAAGTAAGGCTGACATAGAAAAGCAAACAATTGTATCAAACAAGGTTATTTATAGGAGAGAAAAGGAAGTTTTGATGCCTTTATAGGAGGCTCTGGTAAAATTTCATTTAGAGTATTTTGTATTGCTGTGTTCATGCAAACCTAAGAAAAATAAACTGAATCTGGAAGAGGTGCAGAAGATGGCTGCAAAGATGAGGAGAGGAAAAGAAAGTTTATTTTATGAAAAAGACTAAAGACGCTGGCTTGCTTAACCTAATAAAATCAAGACAGAGGAATATGCCTGTCACTTATAAATACATAAAGGAAGTAAATATTATGAAGGTAGAATTGATTTAAGCTAAAGGGCAGCACATATAAATATTTCTAGCCATCTCTAAATTTAGGCTAGAAGCTGTATTTTTAATCAGAGCAGCCAAATTCTGGAGCAACTTCAAATGGAAGTGGCAGAATGGGAAATCCACCTCGTCTTTGACCCGAGCGTGATCTGTTCAACAACAGGACACAGCTGGGAGGTAACAGGTCAGACTCCAGAGTCTTAATTGGAAATGGGGTAAGGAGATTATCAGGCTAATGACAATGGATCATGGTGAGGGCACCAACACCAACACCACGGTTACCAGCATCTGCCAGGAGCTAGTGGGAACCCATACACCCTCGCACTACCTGCTGTATGATAGGCAGAGATGAGGTGTTTTAACCCAACTCTGGTAGAAATGCCAAGGTTTTGGTGTCAAACGCATCAGGAAGGACTGCAAGCTGCCATTGACCCTTTTGATAAGGTGCAGCAAAGAGTTTTCATTTCCAAAACACCTTCAGACCTCAGGAGAGTGACCTTGCAGTGAGAGACCTCACTGTAGTGCAGAAGCTTGAGGACAGCATCTGGACTCAATTAAAATTCAACAGCTGAAAGCCCCTCAAGCTGCAGCTGCCCTTCAGAGGACATGTTAATGCCTGACCAAGGCACTCGCTCAGCAAGGCAAGGCACAGGGGAAGGGGTTTCTGATTGCCAGCCATGACCTACAAGTGCCACAAAGCCCTGCTGGCAGCTGGCTCTGAGCACACGCAAACCAGACTCTGAAACGAAGACACGAGGTAGTTTTTTTCAACTTCTTTTCAGCGTGTCCACCTTTGCAGCTTGAGTGCAGGAGAATAAACTTGCTTTTGTACTTAACTGTAAAAATCTCACCTGTTCTGCAGCAGCTTGGGGGTGGCAGGGCAACATTGGCAGGAGCACATACCTGCATAGGCACAGAGCCCGCGTATCTGTGCGGGGGTGCGTGCCTGAGAGGCACTCCTCCGCCACGTTGCACATGCCTGGCGTTGTTTCCATCCCACAACCAAGTTTGTAGAGAGAACTATTTTGTCTACAGCTGGCTGGAATCTGCTAATGAGCAGGCAAAGAAGCAGATTCGTGGTGATCCCCCCGCCAAGCACAAACTGAGCCTAGACATAATCACTGGGAATTATCTATAGACGAAGCAATCACACCTTCTTCGGGCTCTGAACGGGAGGCTCCTGTGAGTTTGGGGACATCAACTGTCAAGTTGGTTTTTTTTTAAAAAGAAATTAAAGCCAATTTCTTCAGAACTTAAGGGGACTAAGCATATTAAGCAACCACATCTCATTATAAACTCTGACCTACTGTTTCATCTCAAAAGGCACTGCCCTTATTCTTTCTTATTAGGGTTTAAGTGCACCAGTTACCAAGATCCAGAAGTATTATGCTTTTACTGATCTATCTGAGAAATGAAAGGCAGCCTGAAAAAAAGACCAGAACATCTTGCCCTGAAACTTTCTGGTAAAACAAAAACGTACCCCAGAACCCAAAATTGCCTACGCAGTTCTCACTAGCCAGGAATTAAATCGCCGTAGCAAAGGTCAGCTGTGCTCAGCAGCCAACACGCATTGTCTGCAAAGGAGAGACCTTCCAGATACTAAGTGAGGCTGCTAACAGTGCCCTAGAGCCCGCTGCACTTTTAAATCGATTTCAAGATGAACAGATGCAACACGCACTCAGGGAGGCCCACTGACCAGCATGAAAATTGCTCCCAGCATTTGCTGAACTACATGCAACCACCAACTGTTGGGTCCTGCTCCAGCCCAGGCCATTTGAGGCTCTTCAGGAATCTGTTGGTGGTAGCAAACATGCCCTGACAACAAAGTGGCAGAGGTATTGTTCGAAGCTATCACGCAGGGTGGAAATAATCGATCAATCAGGATTTTCCTGCAGCTACCAGAGCTATCAGAAATGAGTTTTGTGCCAGGAGAAGGAAATGGAGGAAGCTGCAGAGTTGTACAAACACTGAAAATGGTTCTTGCTGTCAAAGTACCTATTAGGTGACACCAGAACAAGCCACCCCGATGCAAAATCCCAAACTAGAGTTATCATTTTCATAACACAAGATCTTGGGCTCAGCACACCCGCCTGGACTCCTGCAGACCAGTGCTGTACAGGTGCCCTGCGCTCAGAGAACAGGCTGTGGTGAAAACCAGGCAGGCACCAGCGCTTCCCGGCTGCGCCAGTCTCCTCGGCCGCCGTCAATTAAATGTCACAGCCTTGGCTTTGAAACCAGCCGGCCCCTTCTCCGACTCCTCTCGCCGGGGGCTCACACACCACCTTCTTCCTCCCCATCTGACCGTCTGTCGATAACAGATGCATTCCTCAGATTTTCTGCCTACCACTGGCACATGGCGGTCCCGGCTCCCCCGCCAGAGCCAGCGAGATCACGTATCTGGACTGAGATGGCTGCGTGACAGCACGCAAGGCTCAGCCAAACCTGCCTTCAAGGAGCAGTGGAGACGTCAGACTTTCTTCCGACTTGCTCTCCATCTTCCTCTGATCTTCCAAGACACACCAGAAGGTTGTCTTTTTATAATGTTTTCTAAAAAAGGATTTTTAAAACTGTTTCAGTTTTGCTTTTTGAAAAAAAAAAAAAATCCTAAATTGGAAGGCAATTCTGTTTTCTTTTAAAAACAGAATTTTCTGAACTCTTCATGATCCGCACAAGCAGATGCTAAGAGGACAACTTCTCAGCACCTTCCCAGGGAAGGACTACAGATGAGCAAGCATGTGTTTGGCAGTGTGCCTTTCCTCCTCCAGGCTATTCTGACACTTTTTTGCCCTCAGGATCAATTGCACCACTGAGTTCTGAGGTGTCTGCAGTGCCAGCGGCACAAGGGTAAGTCAGATAAAGGTTCCTATCTTTCCTAAGAGGACTTCGGGCTGAGGTCAGGAGAGACTGTGTCAAAGGCAGCCCAGAGTCCCTCTGGCAGAACAAGGTCTATTTGTCTAGAAATGTTTTGTTGCCACAGTGAAGCAAACTCCCTGAGCCTCAGAGCAGCAGTCCCACAGAATCTGTGGCTCCCCAGATCCTCAGGCAACATTTCCTCATGAATGTGTCCTTCCTTCCAGGGGCTGAGTATCTCAATTTAAATACAGCCAACAAACCTGTGATGAGTCATCCCTGAGAAGCCTCCCCTCTTCATTATAGAAGAAAGGAACTTTGCAGTGAGGCAAAGATTTCATTTACTTTAAAAAAATCCTGCTCCCATAGTCCTCCAAAACCTTAAGGCTGCTTTACAGCAACCCCCACAACCTGGCTTAGCTCATGCAAGAATATAACAGAAAACAAGCCTCAGGGAATGGCATTTCTCACCTGGACAATCTCTCCATTGGAAGCAATTAAATCCGTGGGGATGGAAACTCTGAAGAAGCGTCCCACCACCGCAGAGCTGTCTGGTATGCCCACCACAGCTGGCACAGTCTCATGGAGGTCTGAGAGCACAGAGTGCATAGAGGCCTCCAGCTGGTTTTCCCAGTCCCGAACCACTTCAGCTGGCTCGCTGGGCCAGTGGCAGTGAGCAGAGGCTGCCAGCAGCAGCACAGGGAGCCAAGTCCTCCCCAGGAAAGGGGGCTGCAATAGGCATCCAACAGTCATTCTTCCCGGCGGCCTCAGCGATGGCGCTCCAGCCGGAAAGGGGATCGCAGGGAAACTGCAGGCACCACGGCGCAGGCAGGGGATTCACCAGTCCTTCACAGCAGCCTCATCCTAGGAGTCCTGGGAACCTGGTTAAACACAGGAAACCCAATCAGCACGTTAATTATGATATCCAAGCCAGCCAGCCAACAGAGCCAGGCCTCCCTGTACTGGCCAGGGGGCTGCCTGCCATGCTACCCGCTTCATTTCAGCTTGTTTGATTGAACCACAAGAGTTACTGCTACCACTAAAGAGAGCAAGAGCTTCTCAGTTCCTCTCCTGATGTACAGCATCTCTAGAGAAACAAGATCCTCCTGTTTTTTCATGCATGCGACCCAACCACGTTTCTGCTTCTCTGGAGCCACAGCATCTTGAGATAGCCACAGGTAGGGAAATGGGGCAGATAGAACCAAAGCCGAGATAGAGCACAGTGGTAATAGGTGACCTTTCAAGGCAAGCTGAAGTCAGGCTGAAGCATCAGTGGATTTCAATGCTGGTTACCCAGTATGAAGGTCCCAAGAAACCAAAGCTGCTACCTTGCCAGCTTGATGCACAACAGATGCTTCTGCTCCTCCGACTCATCAGCCTGGCTTTCAAGGCACATCCCCTCTCAGATCCAGCTTTTGGTATTACTGTGTTTAGACTTGATTTGGGGGACAGCATTATGCACCCTCAAAATCAATCTGGAGTAAACTACGCACACACTGCATCCCACCATCCAGCTCCCTCCTGCTTGCACAGCTCACCCATCCCCATGCCCGGCCAAGAAACATCTCTAGCTCTCATCACTTTGCTGTTTTCTTCTTTCACTTGTTTCCTTCCCAACTTCTAACGACTAGTTCCCAGGCCTCTAAGAACAGCTCCAATTTATTTTATCCTGTTCCAGATGTGTCGTGTGATGCACATCAGGCTGTCCCAAGAGACCCTGGAGCCAGACTGGGTGGGCGGGAAATCCTGCTGCTTCTCGCCCTTGCAGAGCACCCAGGGCAGCAGGAGCAGCTGACCCACTGTGCTGCAGCCAGGCAAGCACATATTGTCCACCATGAGCTCGCAGACACAGGCAGAGGGCCTGTCCACACAGGCAACCAAGCCCAAGGCTGCCACAGCAAGCTCTAGGAATCATAGAATGGTTTTGATTAGAAGAGACCTTCAAGATCATCAAGTCCAACCACTAACCCAGCACTGCCGGGTCACCACTAAACCATGTCCCTCAGCATCCCAAATCCATTGCTGTTAAACCCCTCCAGGGATGGGCACTCCACCACTGCCCTGGCTGGTGGATCATTTTTTGTTTACAGGGCATGCCATTTTACTGGATGACAATAAAAAAATTGTTAGAAAACAG
>WUAM01000179.1:32672084-32692474 GCA_024336885.1 Actenoides hombroni
GCACTCCACCACTGCCCTGGGCAGCCTGGGCCAGGCCTTGACAAGACTTCTGGGGAAGACATTTTTCCCAACGTCCAACCTAAACCTCCCCTGGTGCAACTTGAGGCCATTTCCTCTTGTTCTGTTGCTTGTTCCTTGGGAGAAAAGACCGACTCCACCTGGCTCCAACCTGCTTTCAGGGAGTTGTCCAGAACAAGAGGGTCTCGTCTGAGCCTCCTTTTCTCCAGGCTGAACAACCCCATGCCCCTCAGCTGCTTCTCACAACACTTGTGCTCTAGACCCTTCCCCAGCTTCATTGCCCTTCTCTGGACACACTCCAGCCCCTCAGTGTCCTACTTGGAGTGAAAGGACCAAAACTGAACCCAGGATTTGAGGGTTGGCCTCACCAGTGATGAGCAGAGGGGGATAATCCCTGCCCTAGTCCTGCTGGCCACACCAGTACTGACACAAGCCAGGATGCTGGTGGCCTTCTTGGCCACCCAGGCACATGCTGGCTCATCTTCAACCATCTGCTGACCAACACCTGCAGGTCCTTTTCCGCCGGGCAGCGTCCAGCTGCTCTTCCCCAGGCCTGGAGCGCTGCAGGGGTTGTTGTGACCCAAGTGCAGGAGCCAGCACTCGGCCTTGTTGAACCTCATCCCACTGAGCACAGTCACAGCTAACAAAGATGGCTGTGGGTAGCAGAAATTATGAGCTGGAGGCAATAACTCCTGGCTACAGCATCCAAGAGGCAGAGATCTGACCTGACCGCTGTCAGTTTAGGAAAACCTGGCTCAAGTGAAAGACTGAAGAGACAACAGAGGCAGAGTAACATGGCTGGAAACCACAAGACAGATGGGAGGATGGCTGGCGTTAGATGCCAGTACCAGAGAAAAGCCCATTCCCCTCCTGCTCTTGTCCTTCCAACTGCCTGAACCAACCGGGACAGGAATACACCAGACAAACCAGCAGGGAAGCCAAGGCCAAAGGCAACTGACAGCATGGTGGTCTTCACCTGGAGTGAGGTGCCTAAGCTAATTCTCCAGAGGTTATCATCACAAAAGATGAAACAGCTGGGTAGGTAACACTTCCCACAGGGCACATCTCTCCTGCTAGCTCCCTGTGTGGTCAGAGGAGGATCCGACACACACCAATTGGTTTTGGGTAAGCACAGAGTCACCTCAAGCAAGTAGACGACTACCACAATGTATGGTAGAGAGTATCCAATGGACTGTGTGAATGAGCTACAGAGATGGAGCAGGCATCTGCAAAAGGCCCTGAGGTAGCCACTGATCAATACAGAGGGAAACTGGGGGATTCTCATCCCTGCACAGTACCTTAACAAAAGCAAAAGGAAACACCACCTTCACTCTCCATGGAGCTTGGCGTATGGACACTGCAGTGGTAATGCCTTGAGTTACTTCTCCTCAAGACTGCATGTTGGAAAGTCCTGCTGTGTGAGGAGCTAGAAAGCAACCCGCACAGCAAGTACAGGCAGGATTGGAGACTTCAGCCGGGGGAGGAATGTGGCAGCAGAACCCAGCGGCAGCATGGCTGCTGCAGGGCCGAGATGCTATCTGCATGGAAACATGGCTGCCTCTTGCAGCTGCTCTGAGCCTCTGCACCTGAGTGGAGAAGAAACGCTCTGGACAACCAGACAGACAGACACCCAGCATGCAGGTGCATGGAGCTGTAAAGACTTCTGGAGAGGTTTGGCACCACATCTTCAGGCCAGCTCCTGTTCTTGGCCTGTCATGGCTGCAGTGAAGCTTGTGGAGGAGCATGGTGCAGCTCTGTGCTGCTCAGCCATATGACGTCATCTGGCCTTGGGCAGTTCTGTTGGATGAAGAGGAGTATTTGGGAAGAAAGGAGCTGGTTCTTGATATCTCTAGCGAGCAGGAGAGGAAGATGAAGTCATCACCTATTTCAGAAACAATTATCGGAGCAGGTGACAAACACTGCCCGTCTGATCCACGTCAGCCCCTCAGCCGAGCAACTCATGCTCTGGCCATTAAGATCTTGTGTGATGCTTTCAGGTCACACAAATTCTGTAGTTCCCCTAAGAAGAAATTCTGAAGAACACTCTCAGCATATAGAAGTGGAGCACAGAGGAGGTACAGGAGGAATTCAGTAGCTGATAATGAAAAGCAAAACAACAGGAGAGCTGAGAACAAACTTGCACCACCAAAAAAACCCCTCGCTTAACACAGCTCCACCTCACCAAACAATTGACAGAGGCTGAAACAGTGCCAGCCTCCTGCACTGGGTGCTGAGGAGGAAAGGCAGGGAGGTACAGCTCTGCAGAGAGCTGGAGTGAGGCACTGCCCCACAGCACCAGGAGCTTCCTTGGGGACTACTGCTTCAAGGCAGAATGCTTTTCAGGATTGGAGGTCATCTGCCTAAGGGCCAGTAGTCCTGCTCAGCAAGTCCACTGGCCATCATCACTGCAGGTGTCAATGTAGCTGCAGAAGAGAGCAAATGTTACCTGCAGCAAGGCTGGAATAAGCACCAGGGACCTACGTGGTGCTTCTGTCAAGTTCAAGAGCCCTGTCATTTCACCTGGTACTACTACAGGCAAAACCCAGACTTGCTTGAGATACTATCCTGCTTGTATGTACAAAGTCAGTGGTCTGGTGGCACAGAGCTGGAGCTCTCTGGGAGCAAAAATCTCAATGCTCCACACAGTTTTTTACAAGCTCAAACCAGGGCCAAAAGGCAAATGTAGATGGCATTCTGAAGGTGGTCTTCTGCTATCTCTGGGAAGCGTCAGGCTGTACGCTGACTGACTTAGCACTCTCAAGTTACAGGGGAAGGCTAGACCACACCAGCTTCTCTACACGACATGTGCTCCTTCTTCCAGCAGGATCTGCACTGCCCAGTTTTGCAGAACACACACCAAGGTTCAGGTTAGTGCTGAATTTCATGATGTTTCGTTCCGTCTTATCTTCTGAAAGAACCGACTTTCTCTTTATCCTCCTGCTTCTGAGTGTGCTCTTTTGGTCTCAACTTTGAGCCTCCAGAGCATTGGATGAAACATCAAAGTCAATATCAACATCTGCTTTGGTCCTAGCACTCAATGCACGTGCCAATGTTGATGCCTGATCTGCAGTGCCAAACCCCCATCCCAAAGACATGGAACTGGGCCTGCGTGGTGAAGTTACATTCATATAATGTTGTACTTGATATGATGCTGACTTGTCAAGACAATGCTGGAGCTCACTCCTGCACGCAGCTACAAGGTCCTGCCGACACGTTAAGGGTATGCTCTACCTTCATTACCCAGGAACGCAGAACAGTGCAGATGAAAGATGGGACTGAAAGGAAGGATTGAGAGGAGGGCAAAGTGGCTACTCCCACCCATGCACCTCCTCAGAGACCTTTCCCTCTGCCCACCACAGTCAGGAGTGTGGGGCCATGGGAAGTGTCCCAGCAGTAGGAGCACGGCTGCCCTGGAAATCACTCTTCCTCCATGGCAAATTCCACCACCGCTTCAGTAAGAACCAGTGAAAGTGAAGTCTCCATCCAGCTGCATCTAATCCAATTGCTCAAGCACACAATCACATCACTGGGCTGCGGTAATTAATCACCGCCAGCATATTAATGCCGCAGAGCCTCGCATGCGGAAAGCTCAGGTAACTGCCATGCAGTTCTCTACTCCAGATAAGAAGGTATTTAGGAGAGTTAGGAGGAATCCCACTTACCTGATTGCTTAGTTAACAATATCCTCATTAAAGGAAGCCTTAAATGAGCGGCCTTTCTCTAAGGAAGCAGACTCAGCTTAAAAGGGCCGGCGCAACTTTCCAGAACGGAGCTATTGTCTCTGCAAAGATCTCTCCTGCGTGTTTCCACAGGAGGATCTCTGGGCAAGTCCCGTCAGCTACCCCACGTCTGCGTGTCAAGGCAGCAGGCAGGAGGAATGACGGAACCCAGCATCACCAGCCAGGCATACAAAGATGGCACTCTGCCGTACGTGCTCCCTGCTCCAGAACACAACAGCAGGCCCTGGTGGTGCCAGCCCAGGCAGGGGTGGTCAGCACTCCATGGGGAAGGGGCAGGAGAGAGAGACAGCTCAGAGGCAGCATGGCTGGGCAGAGCAGCCCATCACAAAGTGTATGAACTGATAGATAGTCTCCTCAAGACTACAAGCATGCCAGTGCTCAAGCCTGACACATCATACACACAAAGAACACTCTGGAGTATGAAATTTAGGGAACAGTAAGAGCTTCTGCACTTGCCCAGCTCCAGCCATATCCTGGAACAAAGGCAGTAGCCCCTATGTTAGAACCAATGTGCTGCAAATGACTCTGGGGGGTTATTTCCAACCTCAACAGCTTCAGCCATGTACGCTTCCAGATGACCCAGGCTCCAGAGGCTGCTGTGCCCATGATGAGTTATGGAAAGGGATGTTCAGCAAGGTGACCGCACGGATATGTGCTTGTCACACAGACTAACCACACGCAGATGCTGTGAGGGACCAGGCAAGGCTGTGCTCAGAGCAACCACATCGTGTCCCATGCAACACTGAGCAGGCATCTGTGGGGACAGTGGCTTTGCACCAAGACTGGATGTCCCCCTGGAAGCTCATTCTCACGTTTTTGGCTTAATGTTGCAATCACAGCTTCCTGATTATAGCCACGCACACATCAAAACCAAAGTAGCAGGCAGCTCAGCATCAGAGATGGGACTGCAAGAAAAAGATACCTTAGCAGAGAGCCCCAGATCAAGTGCTCCTGAAGACCTAGGAGCCTCTGCCACCTGCAGCAAGTTGACAAGCTTGCCACCATCAGCTAGTCACCCCAGACACCATCAGCCCATGAGGTACCAACCAAGCTGTACTTGATTCTTCACCTTGATTCAACACTCGGGGGGGGAAGGAAAAAAACCCCAAAACCAAACAAATGCAAAAGTGCAGTACTAAAAATGTGTGCTGGGCAGGGAAACGAGTGGCATCCTCCTGCTGCTGAGGAACTGGGCTATAAACTATCACCAACTTGTTGCTGCAAGTCACACACGCCACAAGCCGCTTCACGAAGCTTGTACGGGAAGTGGTCACAGCAATCGACACCTTGCAGCGGTTTTTACTCTGCTAGACTAAGCACCAAGATATTTAATCTTCCTGTAGCTAAGAAGTATCTTCCATTTTGTTTGAAAACTACAGTTTTGTGTCACCAAGAAGGGAAGAAGCCTTCCCACGGCCCTCTCGTTTGCATCTCATGTCTCCCCTTGGCCAACAAAAAACCCCAGCCTGTGGTTCTCCCCCAGCCTGGCACCAGAAACACCCACGATGCCTCTGCTTTGACCAACAGACAGCAGAGTGCTGAGCGAGCAGCTAGTGGAAGCTGGATGGCTCGAGGGACCATGCAGGTTTTGTGTTCATTAGGATGTGTGATCTGTGGCACTTTCTGCAGAGGGAAAAAGGGCTGTACAGACGCTGGCAGCCCCCCAGAGTCCCCAGCCAGGGGCACTCCTGCAGAGCAGCATGTAAGTGGCACTGTGGAGCAGCAGCAGAGGCACACATGACACCAGAATGCTTCTGCCAGCTGGACACAGAGCATGTTTTTCTTTCCCTGGAGAGTATATTTCCCCTACAAGGTGTACTGATCAGACTTCTGGAGACAAGGACCTTTCCCAGCCCCCTGGGAAAGCAGGAAGGGATGAGTGTGGCACCTGCCCGTGCCTCTCGACTATGCACTTGCATGCCGATCTGACACGTTTGCTGGAAGACAACAGAGATGTGACCCCAATTGTCAGTACTGCTCGAGTGGCCCCTTGCAGCCCCTGTGTGCTACACAGCTTGTGCCCAAGTCATGTCTCAAAGGGCTGCTGCGCCTGACCCATGGCAGTGACCAGCAGCCACAGATTTGGGCTAGGGGAGACTTCTGACTCTTTGATGAATGTTTCAGCAACCACAATCAATCCCTTCCTCCCACTTTGTTATTCCCACACAGCCAACTCAGATCATATCTTCAAGTGCACTCAGTTGAAAGGAAACTCGGATATTATCTTCCCAAAGTATTTAGAAGGCCTCAAAGATAATTTTCTCCCTCTAATTACAAACATTGCAGCCAGGTAGAACTGCAATTTTCCTGGCTGCCGTCAGCAAGCAAATTAGGATATAAACACCTGCCAAGCAGCCCAAGCAGGGGACAGCTTCACCAGTCCACTTGCACCCTGTGGGCAAGCCCCATCTCAAGGGGCAGCTGGAGGGAAATGGTGATTGGGGAACATCAAAGGTACAAAATGGATCCTTCATAGAGGAAGCTGGGAGAGAACCAAGCGGTATGCACTGCAGCATGAAGGCAATGGGGAACAAGAGCCCACGCTCTCCTCTAACAAAATGACCAGAAGCCAAACTAACCAGAATTGGGCTCAAACCCAAACAGAACAAGAGTTTTCCTAAGGACCCAATGCAGTTCTGAACATGAATGTTAAAACTTCATGTGAGTAAAAAACAACAACAAAAAAGAGTGGGATGGGACAATGTTTTAGAAGACAGAGTTAGCAAGGCAGTGTTTCTGGCTCAAGCGGCACTTCGTGACAGACAGCAGGATCCCGGGATGGCATTCAGGGAAAAGATGACTCGCATTCCTCTCCAGGCATCTTCCCCCGGCTGTTACTGGAAAGGGCATATAGGCTAAATATACAGCTGTAGCAGGGCAGGGCAAGGGTCTGTCTGCCTCAGGGCATGCAGTTTAACCTGGTTTTCCAGTGCAGAGCCAGCCAGAGTCAGCCCCTCAATAGTCTACCTACGACTCCCGGTTTTGTCTGGAAACAGAGCAAGAGTGCAAAACTAATATTTAATTCTGCGTTTAAGGAAACATGAGCTAATGCTAGTACTAAAACCCACAGGAAAAACTACAAAATGTTAAAACAGGAAAGAAAAAAAAAAGATGAGACTAAGAGTTCCTTCCGTACAAATGCCATAAAAATGCCTGTTCTGAAGAAAACCACAACAGACTTATATAGCTGTACACGGACACAAATGCTTCAGCAATTTCCAAGATTTGGTAAAAAACAGAACTCAAGGCACCAAAATAAAATAGGTATTTTTGTCTCTAAATCTCCTTTTTATAAGGAAAGCTTCATATCTGGCTGAATTTGTTTGATATTCATCCTGAAACGAAGACTGTGGCATTACAGAAAAGCATTTCAGCAGAAGCCATTCCGCGGGAGCGCCCAGGACAGGGGACACCTGCGCTGGCAGAAGGGCCGGGGCAGTCGACAGAGATGAGACCAAGCACCACTCTGAAAAATTACAGCAAGTTTAATTTAGACAATGAAAGAATTCTCTCAGTGGATATTGTACACAGGGCAGCAGACCAGTCCCCATGACAGTGCACACAGATTTGAGGGGCTCTCATTGCTAGAAATGTTGGAAGTAGAAGATGTGGGACTCTGGACATTAATTCCCCAGCCTTCCAGGGGCTCACTGTGCCACTAAATCACTGAAGTGTGATTGTGGACCGTCTAGACACAATTTATGTGGGGGTTGAACTGGTTTACAAGTGAATTTGCAGGGACAAAGATGAGGTTTATGTACTTTTAAAACTAACACGGATTTTTGTACCAAAATGCAAGTCTTCAAGTATACAAAGACAAGCCCAGGCGATCAGTCTAACAAGATATCTAGAGGACCCCTCAGTAGGTCTAGGAAGAAAATACAGTTGAGGCACCGATGACAAGAAAACACACAAACCCAATAAGCAAGATATGTCACTTTTTGAATGCGAGGACTACATCAGAGCCAGATCTTGTGTTACTCAGCAGGCAGGTCCCTCCCCACCTACTGCCGAAGGATACGTGCAAGAGCAGCTGTCATACAGTCCCCACTGTGTGTCCTATCCCCTGGTATCACTCACCATCTACCAGCTGTTTCAAGTCTAATTCATGACCTTTGATAGAAGTCACCGAGCTGGAAAGCAGATTTCTAATGAAGCTGCTGCTTCAGAAATGGGTTTAAACGAAGGCACTGTCACAAACCCGTGCCCACAGCCTTTCCTCTACCCCATACTCCAAAAGGACACCATAAGCCTCCAGCAGCACCTGAAATCTCAGCTGAAGCCTGGAAAAATAGTTCCTAAGCTGTCCTGCTCTACTATGCAGGAGGTATTCTCTCGTCAGATGTAGTCATGAGCACCGAAACCAATGAGGCTAAAAAGATTTACATCTCTTGCTTGATTTCTTAATTGCATTAAAACCTGAACAAAACCCCTTATGAGGCTTTAGAGAATCCAGATGGAAGAGAAATGAAGAATATCCTAATCAGAGAGGAAGCTTCCTCTGACCTTTTAGTCTTATTTAGTACTAAAGAGTCCACACCAAAAAAGAAAGACCCTGAGGGATAACTCCCATGTCGAGCAAGGCAGGAAATCTCGATGCAGTTTCTGCCATGGCTTGGCTTTCGGAGCACATTACAGGAGTCAAGCAGAGGAGTGCGGTGAACTTTGGTGCATCCTTTTAGCCAAAACTCTCCCACTTACTTGGCTGCCTATTTTTTGTAAAAAAAAAAAAAGTTAAAAGGTATAAAGCTCGTTGTGTAAAATTAGCAAGCAGAAGCTATTAGAGAGGTGAAGGACAGGCTGATGGGTAGGGCAGTCCTGCAAACCCCCTTCTTAGGAAACCTGATCATATTTCCAAACCTGTCTCCGAAGGAAACCCTCCCAAGGCTTCAGCTCTGTGGTACACCTGAGCCTGGCAGAGGACTTACAGCAGGACCCTCACCCATGTTTGGCCATGCAAATCAGAGCACTTTTTCCACCACCAGAACAGCCCTGTGCACCGAGAGCAGTATTCAGGCTTCCCTAGGATGTGCCAGCACCGCAGTCACCAGGCAAGTGTTGGCTTTGCTGATGGTACCGCAGCAGGCAAGCGAAGGGCAGGAATGCCTGAGTGCAGGCAGCTTGGGTGGGCATTCCTCCAGTGCTAAGAACCAACAGCTTGAGGGCTGTGGGCACCAAACCCAAACCTGAAAATAAAAATCTTGATGGAGGTTTCATACTGAAGAGCTGCCTCAAAATGCTGTTTGCCTGGACTGCTCCATGGAGAGGCAGCCGCATTCCAAGGGTTTGTAATCACCTCCTGGGCATTCCACAAAATTCCTCAGATAATGAAATATTTTGAGCAGGTCCTTGAAAGTGTTTAAGAACCATAATTTCCTATAGGTTGATGTCACAGCATTGGGGCTTTGGCACTAAGCACAGGACAGGAATGCAGGGCTTAGGCTCGCTCCCCTACCTACCAGGGACCCAACTGCTGAGCACAGGATCTGCTTCTGCTGCTCCTACCAAGAGGAGTAAAGTACAAACAGCTGACATGAAGCTGACACGTGAAACAAGGCAAGCAACACCAACAAAAAGCCATTTTCAGTGCTTCAGTTACGTATACAGCATGATTTATATTCTTTGTGGCAGCGTAACTAAGGGCAGGCACATTCTGTTTAGAAACATCCCGCCGTTCCATTAGCTTTACCACCCCACCCTACTACTCCAAGCCAAAGCATTAAGATTCAGCTTTATGGAGCTGCTCAGCCCTGATTTATTACTTAGTGAGCAAGGCTGCCATTGCTCTTCATTTAAATATATTTAGCACCCAGCGATTTATGCAGAGCAGCCAGAACATCAGCCATGGACCTGCAACTTTCAATGTTTCTCATGAAAAGTATTCTAAACACTTCTTGGCAAAATGAGATATAAATGTTCCAACTTTAACCATCGAGCATAAAATGGGAAAGCTGCAAAACGAAGCAGCGTTGCTCCCATGCTACAGAGGCAAAGAAAGCTTCTGGAGGAGGAATTAAGCCCCTGAAGATCACCAGCTTCCAGCTGGGCAGCACATTCCCTCAAACCCACAGAAATTCAGGAGTCACCAAAACCCATCAAACTGATAACCTCTTCCTGCAAGTGCACATTTTTATAGGTGCCTTCTCCTCTTGCTAGAGACCAGGGAGCAAAGGGCTGGACTGCTTCAGTAAAGCTCTCTGCTTTTCACAGTAACCCCTGGGCCAAGTCGGCTGGCCTTTGGTTCACAAAACTACTCCAAAAGCAGATGATCACTGATGGCACAAGCTTACCAAGGCAGAAGGGCAACGCGTGGCTTCACAGGTCCACCTCTTCCCAACTGCTCTGGGGCAAGAAGATTGATTTAAATGAAAAAGCAAAGATGAGCACCTTGAAAGACAAGACACTAACAAAGTCTGCATCACATTCCTGCAGCACTAATTTCACTGCATTATCTTGCAGCGAAATTATCTTGTTTACCTGCACTACATAATTAAAAAAATAACCCTCATTGGGTTTTTACCATGGCCTTAATGGCTTCAGCCAGGAGCAGGGAAGGCTGAAGCTGCTCATCACAGGTCCACCAACACAGAGGTAGCTCCACCCTGCTCTGGTATTGAGAAATCAAGAGACAAGTTGAATTATTTTAAGGTGAGACCAGACTACTTCACTGTGAGGAGTATCAGTGGGAATTAGGATTTTTTTTAAACACTAACATTCTGCCCCATCCAGTGTCAGTGTTTAAGCATTTTCCTTACACCAGGAATCACGTATTCAGGGACAGAGAAACAACCCTGACATGCACAAAGCCATCGCGACCAACGGAACACATCACAGGGTAACATGCCCCTCTCTGCAAGCACTGTAGCTCTGCACCTGAACGGCGAACAAGTTTCACGGGTTGCTCCAAGTAAACCCCCTGCGGTAAGTCCAGCACAAACATCCCACCATTCCCAGCGCCCAAATCCTACAAACAATAAAGTCCAAAGGACTTAAAAATAGGAACAAACTGTCCTGCTCAGCTACCAGGCAAGTCACTTAAAACTGGGACCCAAGGACAAACTGGGCAAAGGTGGAGTGCTCACAGGAAGAAGGGGAGGCAGAGAGACAGCAGGGACGAGACAAGGAAAACTGACATTTTTCTTCTGCAAGCAGCTGCAGAGCTCACCAAGTGTAACACATTTGCAGTGGTTAACTAGCTGTCATGGCATCTGGGATCAGCCCTCAAAAAATGGTCCCAAGGTTTTGCCACAGCAGAGAAATCCAGTAACTTCTCTCTTCCTCACAGGAAATCTATCTTGTATGGGTCAGAGAGGCTGGAAACAAGACCTGTATGCTTTTGAGGGGAAAAAACCCCAAATTACAATGTATTTCAAATAGTGTGAGCACGGGCTGCATTTTGACTTGCATTGCATTTTTCAGACAGAAGATGAAGGACTGCACCTCGCCTCCCCACCACACCAACACTGTGTCCTGTTGCTTCTCAAGGGACAGCCAGGACAGCTGCAAAGGGACAGCAGCATGGGCTCACAGCTGCACATGGGCAGGGAAGGCAGCACCAGCTGTGACCTTCTGAATTGAGTGGGACAGTTAAAACAAATAAGGGGGGAGGGGGGGAGGAAAAAAAAAGAAAAAATAAAAGAGTAAGATGGGACAGATCCTGTACTGACTTCCTTCCCAGTGTAAAGTCACACAGCAGAGCCTTTGGTGACTCACAACTCCCTCTGCAAGAATCCCAGGAATGGGGGCAAAGTCATCACAGCATCGGTGTACATCCCAGGAAAACAGACAGATGCCATTCTGAGACAACAAGGAAAATTAAACCAGCACTCAGATGGCTTTCATACGAGTTTGCTTCTCCAAGCCAAGCATCACATCATTACTCACCACATGTGCTTTGGACAGCCCAAATCCACTCTGCTCTTCACACCTGCATTTCTTCACCAAGTTAGGCATACTCAGATTTTGTAACCCTTTGCAACAGCAGTGCCTCTACTGCTTTACTTGGAGCTCTGCTCCCATAGAGTCACCTCCTCTCTGCCTGAAGGCACCCGGAACAGAGCTGAGCCCAGCTCTAGGCACAGTCTGTGCTGACCTCGGGAGAAGAAGGACAGCCCCCTTCCCAGCCCAACAACCACCCACAACAGTCCTAAGTGTTCCTGAGAGGTGTAACAGCAGACAAATGCATTTGTCCTTAATCACTCCAAGACTTTTCTTCTGAATCCACCCCCTCAAGCCACTCTTGCTTTGATTTCTGCTCAGCTCTCCCCGATCTTCATTCCTAATGACATGCCTAAATCCCAGTAATTACTTGAAAGGGGCATCCTGTCACTAGGACCCACTGGACTCTCCTTGCTGCTCACAGCATGGTCACTTTTCCACGGCTGTTCTTGCATCTAAGTAAATCTGAAACACTTCCCAGACAAAGCTGATGGCTCGATGCGATCAAACGGCACCGTAAAACTTACACAGTTTAGCAAGAGCGTAAGGGCTCTGTGAAAAGAGATGCTCCAGTGTCACAGGAAAAACACAGCCTTGGAGCTGCAGAGAGGCCATTCAGCTCCAAAGGTGTGTTCAGCTGCTTACAGTGCTGCAGCAGATGCGGGGAAACAATTAACCTGCTTATCACAGTATGTCCCAGTCGGCCTCCTGCGCGGAAGCGGTTCCCATCCCCAGGTGGCAAGCGCAGCAATTGGGTACCCAGTTATACGCACCAAAGCTTCCCTTTCCTGATGTGATTTTACACCAGTGATTATAGAGTATTTCCTTGGCTTACCATCATTCAAAGACTGCAGGTTCACAGACAACCTGTAAGGTCTGAGGCGAGATGGGGTCAGTCCCACAGGACCTAGTGGCACGTTGGGCAGCATCTGGAGGATGCAGAATGGTCCAGAAACAGGCAGGAGACTTAAAAGTCATTCAGTAGAGCCCTTGTCACAACCACCCCTTCCTCTCCTAGAAGGGATAGGCCTCAAGTTTAAAAATAATTAAATTAAAATGGCAACAGTTACACCACAGCCAGGATCAGCTTCTAGCTCCACAACAGCCTGCCTTGGAAGAGGCAACTCTGGACTGGTGCTTGAGCCTCTTCTGGGCTTAATAACAGGTTGTAGGGGAAAAAAATGTGGGTTTAGCAGCTCAGTCCATCCTTTATAAAGCAGATACTATGCCAAAGATAACCTGGGTTACTAGTTACAGCCACCAGGAGCTCCCTTCGCAGGTCTCTGATCAGGGACCACAACGTTCTATCCACACCACAGCACTGCCACTGTCACTGGAGGACAGGAGAGATGCCCTCCCTAATACCATGAAGGGTTTCACAGAGAGCAGGTAGCAGTTTCCAAAGCAGCAGAGCCTGAACTCCTTTGCCAGCCTCCCCAAAGGAAGCCTTTTCTTCAGCTCAGAGAAGGTCCTTGCTGCAGCTTTGCTGCACGTTTAGCCTTTCTGCTGGAGAGGGTGGAGTCCTCAGGCAGCTTGTACCTGGCACTTCTCGCAGTCATGTATGACAGCAGCTGCTCAGCAGCTGTAGCAAGGAGCACTCTAATGATCAAGAATGATGCTTGCTCTAGGACTTCTCAAATATAATCACAATTTCA
This sequence comes from Actenoides hombroni, assembly GCA_024336885.1. Classification (NCBI taxonomy): domain Eukaryota; kingdom Metazoa; phylum Chordata; class Aves; order Coraciiformes; family Alcedinidae; genus Actenoides; species Actenoides hombroni. The sequence continues at coordinate 32,685,436 of WUAM01000179.1, forward strand.
GCATTGTCCCCCCAAGGCCTCTGCTATCCTATTACAGCCAAGTTCAGAGCAAACAAAACCAGGTTACAGAACTGAATTATCTTACTCAAAAAAAAATAAGGGGGGGGGGCTTTCAAAGATAACTGTGGTGCCTCTCACTGCAGGGCAGCAGCAGAAGCCAAACTGTCTCTCATTGACTCCTCAAGACCTTATGCCAGCTGGGAATTTTGCTCATTGCTCTAGCCTGAGCAACAGCCTCTCCCAACAGCAGATGATGTCGCTCTAGGTAACACAGACAATACCTAAAATCAAGAAGTTGCAAATAATGGATTAAAGTCAGAATACCTAAGAATTAAGGTTGTTATAGCAAGCACCACAATTCACTCCTATTCTCCACCCCTAACTCCAGCTTTTTGTTCTCTCTCTTTTTGAGGTAGGCAAGCCCTTCATCCAAACCCGGGTGTCTGTAAGCAGCCCAGGAGGCAGGATCCTGCTCTCAGTGCTGGGGATGGCCGGTGACACCTCCCTCTCACCCTCAGCAAAGATTCAGCCCCTCCTCCCCCAGGCTGGAGGAGACCCTGTACAGACAGGATCCTTGGAAATCTTACCTTGACAGATCAAGCCTACAAAGCCCTGCTGAACTGGGAGCCTTTCAGACGCCTGTAACCTGATAAGATACAGCAGATACGGGGCAGTTTTTCTGGGAGAGAAGACCGCACATCCTTTGCAATCAGACCTGGGGCTGCTAGCCTTCCAGCCATTGTGCCAGACCAAGTACCTCTCAATGCAGGCAGTTAGGGTCTGTTTGGGTTTTTAAATACTGACAACCTAAAGCTTTTTTGTTTTGTTTTTAATCCTTTCACTCTTGGAAATGGCTGAACTGCTTTTGCTGAAAACCTGAAACAAAGCCTGGGGCAGGGACAGAGCATGGGAAATTCCAGTGCCAGCAATTAAGTTCAAGAGTTAAATGCATCTCCAGCACCAGAGTCTGTTCTGTGTGTCTCAGGCAGTGTGGCTGGTGACACCGCTGTTCCTCCACAAAGGCCTGAGGAGCAAAAACTGCCACAATAGCTAATGCGAGCTACCCCACAGCCAGAGTTTCATACTGAACCCACTCCAAATGGGAATTAATTTGGGGAAGTCCTGCAAGAGGAAGCTCTGGGCAAATCACTGCAACCGGGAGGCAACTTCTGGGGAAGATGCTACAGGGCTGACAACATCTGGCAGTGCGCGCTCCATGGTTACTGCTGCTACGGCCTGCTCCGTCCCAGCCTCTGCTGGATAACTCCTCTGGAAGGCAGCTCTATGGGGACATCACTCACCAGCTGAGCTGCTTCCCGTGGGGAGCTGAGCAGGACTGGGGAGCTGCAGCGGGAGCAAAGTGGCAGGGTGCAGGCAGGATGCTGGCTTCCAACTGAGTCCATGGGCGAGGTGCTACAAGAACGCAGTCAGGGAGCCATGCAAATGACACTGATTACCACAGCTGCTTAAATTGCTGCCTTTCCTCCAGAATCTAAACTGGTTTAAAACCTGAAGGAAGCACCTCCTGAATACAAGCCCTGTTTAGCCGAGGTGGTGCTGTCTGGGCAGAGGTAGAAAATACCATTTTGCAGCTGCAAAAAGTTACATTCCCCATGTCTTTATTCTGTGCCGTAGCACTGCCGGCTTCCTCCTCCTCCTCACTGCTTCTCTTCACGGGGAAAGCTGTTGCTTTCTTATGCAGCTCTTTCACAAAACCAAGAAACAATCTGCTGAAAAACTGATAAGAGGACTTGAGGCAGATGTGCCTTCATTTTTTAAAAAAAAAAGATATATCAACTACCTACACCAGCAGTGCCCCTATAAATCACAGAGACTGGAGACAGCTGCCCTGAAGCACTGCAGGCAGCAGCATTATCCAGACCAGCTGAAGCAGCCCAGTAAAACAACCCAGAGTCACCGAAGGGGAGGTCAAACCACATAACCTACAAGTCTATCACTTATTCTGGTTTTGCAAGGACCAGCGCACAGAACCGGAATGGCTGCGAAGCGCTGGGATAACACATGTTCTGACGCAAGCACAGCAGCCAGCGTGAAAACTTGGAGGCTGGGAAAAACATCGAGAATGTCATTTCTGACAGTAGGTTTGCTCTGCTGGTAACAGACACTGCCAACACATCCGGGAAAGCTGCTCAGAGATCAACAGATAAAGGCTTCTCCCCATTCAGCCTGTTATTTCATGTAAATCGGCTTGTCTTGCTACAAAAAGACATCTCCATATGAAATGCAAGGTGCTCAAAAAATCAGGAGCAGCCACAGCAGAAACCAAGTTCCAGAAGTACTCACACCACTCCTGAATCCCTTCAGCTCCTCCAACCCCCGGATGACCAGAGGGTTCTGCTCCCCTTTCTAGACGTGTAGTTCTGCATTCTGGAGCTGCATAGTCTCCTCACTTCTCAATGCAGGTGATCTCCTCCAAGTATCACCCCCTTAAAATAGGATTTTGTCCACAGAAATAACTCCAGACTCCTCTGAGATATGAAGTCATGTTTTGAAAAGCACCAGTGCAGCAAATTCAATTAACTAATCGAGTCTGCCTTCTACTTGGGCAACATGGAAGCGAGATTTCCCAAAGCCCAGATACAAGAAGTAGTGTCTTATTTACTAGGTAATCTGCTGCGACCCTCACTCACAGTGTGATCTAGAGGGTCTTGATCCACCACCCTCTTGTGCTGACTTCCTGGAGTGGGGAATCCTGCACAGAGCATGCCATGCCCCAGAAAAAAAAAATGGGAAAACTACCCTGCTCTTATCTTGAGCCTCAGTACGGGCTGGAGCGGGTTGGAGAGGACCAGCGCAAACCAAGCTGGAGGCAAACAGTAGCTCTTTAGAGGAATAAACCACTCATCAGGCTGTTGTGATTGATAAGTACATCTGCCAGTCCCCACCTGCTGTTCACATTCCTGGCATTTCTTTCTGCAGCATTTTTCCCTGAGAAGGGACAGGCTGCTTATCAACTGCTGCAGAGGAGATTTAAAGGAAGGGAAACAAGGCCCATCTTAAACAAAATTAAGAGATTTCAGGCCCCGAGGACAACCAAGTCAGTTTTCCTGCATCAGATCAGGCAACCTGTTGGAGAGGTTTATTCCAGGAGCCCTTGCAGGTCCAGAAACTTGCAATGGGTGTTAAGTGCTGCCCTTTGCTCATTCCTGCCATCATACCTCTATTAATTCCTAACAGATAAAGCAGAGGGCTCCAGCAAAGTCTCTGTAGCCTCTAGCCACTCATGCCGAAGTAATTTTCTGCACCGGTCAACCACCCCCTGGACTAAAAGGGAGACAGGGGTGAGAACACACCAGCCTCTCCAAACGGGCAAGGGCTTCGCTGCCTTCCCTGCCACAGAGCGCTGATGGGCACAGACAGCCGGATCCCAGGCAGGACAGCTGTTGGGAGCAGCAACGGATACTTCTGGGAGTGAAGGGCAGTTTAGTTCTGGTTTTCAGCCCTGGACACGGGCTGGAAGCTCCTCCTTTTCTTCAAGTTGGTTTTAACATGGCAAGAAGGTGAAGCAAAATAAATTACAGCAGAGGCTCAAAGCGGAGGGGAGGAACGTGAGCCTGCGTGTTGTTAGGAGAGGAAAAAAGCATCTCTGAGGAGTTCTCAAGAGCTCAGTGTCTCCAAGTTCCCAACCTCTCTGTCAAACTAGATCTAAATTAGCTATTAGGATCAAATTTATTAGAGCGCATACCCGCACTGAAATCCCATCAGCTTGGCTGCCGCAGGGAGCCAAGGCAAAGAAGGGTTTCTGGGATTTGGGTGCCCCAGCACTCACCTAAAAGTGCTTTCCTCCTTTCACTGAAACATGAACACACACAACTGGAAACAAGTCCATGAGCTTTTGCTTATTTGCAGCCTTTGGGCAAGGAGGAAAGGAAGAGGCAGTGGGAAATAAATGTGGCTTTCCCCACGCCTAGAAGAGGAGCAAACTGCAAACCAGGCTTGAATTTCATCCAGGGGTGACGATTTCCACCGATGGGCAGTGCCACTCCACAGGCAGACACTGCAGTGGTGTCTTTACCAACCAGGGTGAATACCATCCAAAACCTGACTTATCCAGAACACTCCTGGGGAAGAGCCCAGGCCCGAGAGCTGCGGCTTGGCGAGGAGGACACCCCAAACACCAGGAGCACCAGCCAGCCACCCCCTTTTTCAGAGAAGCTTCCCAGACAGTTTTTGAGGCTATTTTCCCCAAAGCTGCTACACTCGCTCTTACCAAGGAGCTAAAAATTGGTGGCAGGGAGGGCAAGCCGGGTGTGAGCAGCATTGGATTAGCTGGCTAATGGGCCCAGCTGTCCTCCGGTTTTACGGCTCTTGGAGGAAATTTAAACAGGAACTTTCTATAAATTAACTGCCCATAAAATGAGCATGTTTTCTCAGCACACCAGAAGGTCGGGAGAGGTCTGCTCGGCTCCCCCGTTCCCAGGACACGGCGAACAGCCTCTGCAGTTGCAGTTTCTCCTTCCGAAGCAGGAGAGCATGGATTTAGCCCGTGCAGTAGTAAGCTGGTGAAATCACACTCGCAAAGCAATCAAAGTCATTCTCCATTCACAGCAAACTCATAACTTACGTTTCCCCTAAAATCCCCAATGCGATCCAGATGTCTAAGTGGCCTTTGTCCCAGAAAGCAAACTGTACCTCGGCCTCGCAAAGGCAGCCACGGCTCCTCTTGCCAAAGTCCTGGTGAGGCTGTTTATTCTGCAGGAGCAACAAATACATGGATTTCAACTCCTCCCAGGTCTGGAAGTGATAAGGTGGTCGTAGGCCTTGTCCCCAACCCTTCTGGCTTCCTCTTCCTTGAGAGGATTACTTAAGAGGTCAAAGTTGCCCATTAGGGATATTCTGTTGATAAAAATGCACCTGACAGGTGCCCCATTTTGAGGGAACCAGGAGGATGGGAAAAGCCAGGGTGAAGCCACTGCAGCAAACAAGGGAAATAAAAGTAGTAAAGCAAATTGCTCAGGGTGCACAAGGAAGAGCAGTGTGTGTGGTGGGGTGCTCATTCCTTGCGGCCACCCTGAGCCGTAGGAGGGGACCCCCTGGCAGAGAGGACCCTGGGAAGGGCTGTTTCACTGGGGGACAGGCTGCCTTGTCCCAGGAAAGGAAGAGAGAGTCCTTTGGCTGAAGGGCTGAATTCCTCTGGCAACAAGAAAGGCAACTCCACAGCTGCACCTGTCCTGGGGAAGGAACCCACACCAGCCATAAAAGGGGCTCACAGCCCCCTGAGCAGCACCCCAGCACCCTGCTCTGGGAACACGGGGCAGGAGCAGGGGGTTTCCTGAGCTGGGGGGGTTCTGCATGGAGCCCTCCCAGCACCCCAGCTCTCCCAGACGGATGGCAGCAGCACACCAGGGAAAAGCTGTCCAAAAGACCTATGGAAATCTTTGGAAGAGTTCAAAATAGAGTTTGGGAAATGAACACTGACCAGCCGTACAACCCTTCCAGGGATATTTTAAGCACTAGTATAGTTGCATTCCAGTCCATGACTATATTTTCTATAAATAAGTATTTTAAGTCACTTTGTTTCAAAACTTATAATATCAGTCAAGTGCAGTGTAATGCTCCAAATTTTAGACATGCAGGCTGCCAGTCAAATTTGCTGGCGATTTTTAAAACTGTGCTGTGCTACCCAGGGTACAGCAGAGGATCATCTTCAGGGGGTTTTCAGGCCCTTTCCTACAAACACATTTATTCTGTGTTACAACATTAGCTCTCTACTGAGACATCGAGCCCTGTGGATTAACACACATCTTTATTCACAAAGCAACAACAGTGGGTTTATTTTCAAATTATTTTTTTTTCCCCTTCTTTTACAGGCCAATAAGCAAAGGAAAATACAGCAGTAATTCTGCATACAAATAACTCTCTCTAGAACTAGGTATTTTTGTCATTGACAAAGCCCCAGTACATACAACTGGCAGCGGTTTCTGGGAGCTCCGTTGGAGCCGTGAGCGAGGCTGCCAGGGCACAAGCACCGCACGGAACAAGCCAGCTACGCTGCAGACAATGCCAAAGCTCCCCGAAGGCCCTTGGCGTCTGACGGCGGGGAAAAGCAGCACACAAAGGGAAAACGCATCGTTCTGTGTCCTACCCTGGGCACCCTGACTGCAAAGAGGTCTAGACTCACACACTTCTTGGAATCACAGAATGGGTTTGATCGGAAGAAACCTTTCAAATCGAGTTCAACTGTTAACCCAGCACTGCCAGGTCACCACTAACCCATGTCCCTCAGCACCACATCTCCACAGCTTCTAAACCCCTCCAGGGATGGGGACTCCACCACTGCCCTGAGCAGCCTGGGCCGGGCCTTGACAAACTCTTCTATGAAGAAATTTTTCATGATAGCCAACTTAAACCTCCCCTGGCACAATTTGAGGCCATTTCCTCTTATCCTATCAACCCAAACACATAGCATTCACCACTGTGTCTAATCCTCTCACCTGACAGGTAAATAGGGAAAATCCAGACATGGCATCTGTGGTTTTGGAAGTCCAAAGCACTATCAAACAGCAGGGTACAGCTAAGGGCAGATCCTGCACACCAGATCCGCTGGCCACTCTGCCACTCCAAGCTCCCATCCCATCACAGATAGGGGTTCTTGTGCACTAGAGATACAGATAAAATGCAGCTTAACCTTCCACCAGTGCTTTACAGTACACAAATATTAATAGTTGCAAATAAATCCAGGCCTGCTTAATCCAAAACACACACAGCTGTGGCCAAGCACGTTTTCTTTGGAGAACAGACGAGACACTCTGAGCCTGGTTGCCTTGCCTATTTTAAAAAGCCAGATTTAAGCCAATTGAACAGATAACAACCAAGGTGAAACACCAATCTTCACCACAAAACCTCCTGCTCTTCAAGCTCTTGGTTGCCATTGAAAGGGGGGAAAACACCCCCAAGGTACAGCAATCATCCCTCCCCGGCCCCCCCCACCCCCCCCCCCCCCCACCACCCCTCACCCTTCACACCCCCCCGGCCTCCCACTAGCTCCTGGCCTTCACACCCTCTCAGCCTCCCACAC
>WUAM01000179.1:32692484-32707528 GCA_024336885.1 Actenoides hombroni
GCTTTTTTCAGTTTAGTGTTCCCCCCCCCCCAAAAGATGTAGAGAGGACATGCCTGCTGGGTCAGGTAGACAGGGCAGGCAGCTGCCTGCCAGCGCTCCTCACAAGTTATCAGCTAAATCACATTTGAGGAGCCCTGTGACGGCTCAGCAGGAACAGGGCTGGATGACCCCTCTATCTGCATTCCCATCCTTACAGTTTAGGCTGTAAATTCTTCAGGGACAGCTGCAAGCAGGAGGTCCTGCAGCTGCACTGCTGGCCACAGCTAGCTGGGACATCCGCAGAAAGCCCTGGGAGGTTACAAAGCTCAAGGAACTGGATGCTGGGCAAACGTAAAAACTGTGGAAAATGTTGTTTTGTTGTACTGGTGTGCATAGTGCACCTGAGAAACTGCTTAACTGGGCACAGGTAGAGGAATTGAGGCTGGAGTGATTTGTCTTAGGTGTAGGGAGTCCAACATAAGCCATGTAATTCTAGGATTTGAGGACTTACAAGGTCACCTGTACCAAGATGACCACAGCAGGGACACAGTCAGATAAGTTTGAGATTGCCTAAGTAGCAGGAACATGAGGTTTGGATATGGACGTAGCAGAGTTGTAACAGATGAGCAAAAAGTAGTAAGAGGCTGTTGTTTGGGAATCTGCACAGATAAAGGGAGGGACAGGGGCAATGAACAGAGGAGTCCTGAAATCACAGAATGGTGGGGGTTGGAAGGGACCTCTGGAGATCATCTCATCCGATCCCCCTGCTCCAGCAGGGCTACCCAGAGCAGGGTGCCCAGGATTGCACTGTCCAGGTGGGTTTGGAATCTCTCCAGAGAAGGAGACTCCACAGCCTGTCCGGACAGCCGGGGCCAGGGATCTGGCACCCTCACAGCAAAGAAGTTTCTCCTTATGTTCAGATGGAACCTCCTGGATTCCAGTTAGTACCCACTGTCCCTTGTCCTGAAAAACTGAAAATAAGGTGTAATATGAAAAATCAGAGAATAAGTACATAATATGAAGAACAAAGGAGGGTCAATCTTCCTGTGGTAGAAGCAGGGGCACCTAGGGACAGCCATGACCTCTATGTGCCAACTGAAACCTCCCAGAATGCCGAGAAACTCCCCTGAACAACCTACTGGACTCTCCACCAAATCCGTGTCCAAAAGACTCACCATAGGAGGGCAAGCCAGGAGGGACTCAAGCCCTAATATAAAGTGGCATGTGAGGGAAGGGTGACAGATCTTCAATTCAGCAGTGGTGTGATTTGTCAGCTTTAGCAGTAATAATTACCAGCTTTAGAGTTTTAAGTGTGCAAAATGCTCTAACTGTAAACTAATATCAGCGGTATTCATTAGTGAATCAATTAAATAGTCAATAACTTGACTAGCTTCTCAGTAGAGAATTGCTCTGTAATAAAGACCACAGTCTCTTGGATAGCTATGTCTCCAGCCTGTGCCTCAAAGGGCTGGGTCAGACCTGGGGCTCAGCTGGGACCTCCCAGGCTAGAGGTCTGGGCTAGCTGCTGTCTAGGGATCCCAGTTCAGCAAAGGAGCTTGGTTAAGCCTACATGAGCAAATGCAGTCTGGGCTGCTTGTGTTACATGCTTGTGCAACGCCCGACACAAAGAGGCTGTGACCCACCACTGAAAATCGTGCACACCAGCTCCAGGGTGTGAACACACCATTGGCCATGCTTTTAATAGCTTCTAATAATAAACAGGGATAAAGAGCTTAAAAGTTTGAAGTGCCTGTGTAAAGCACACCTGCAATTAAAGGGACACTCCTCAACCACATGTCAGCAACACCAGACAGCTGGTGCTGGGGACAGGGCCCACCTTGGATCCTCCCACTCTTCCAGCAGCACTGACCTAAATCCTCCCTCTTTCAGACTCTGGTGGTAGGAAGAAAATGAGCTGGTCTCATTAATTTTACCTCCTGCTGCCTAGAAGGAAAAAAAAAAATAAAAAAAATTCAAAGCTATGCTGGTGACCTGGCAACTCGAACCTTCTCTGGAGCAGGACATTGCAAAAGACCTGCTTCAGCCCTGCTCATGAAATGGCCATGCCCTGATCCCAGAGCTCAAGTTATTCAGCTGGGGACTTTTTAAAAAATCCAGTTAGGACACACAGCAAGGCAACCGTTTCTCTGCAGGGCAGTTTATGCAATGAAAGGGCATGCAGGCCACCATCAGCTGGTGACTTGGATATGCAGGAGACCCCGAGACTGGCATGCTGCACGACACAGGCGATGCCACCAACTCCTCCCTGCAGCTTCCTTAGAGCCTCTCTGGAGCCACGTGCACCAGGGCACCCTATTTTCCTGTGATTTCCAGAGTTCAAGTTTATTTTTTCATCTGATAGTAACAGCAGAAGACTATAAAAAAAAAAGTACACCGGCCTGAGCGGCTCCAGAGTCTAAAATAAACATGCCAAGCCCTATTTGTGAAGGAGTAAAAATAGCTTGTTTCTCATTCCTTCCCAGGACCTCAGCTTCATACAGAAAACCTTCACAGGTTAACTATAAAAATACCAGACATGCAAGGAATGTCTTGATTTGAGCTTTGCGCTCTTTGGAGGAGTTCAGAAACCCACCTTGGCAGCGAAGGGACGTGGCCTCAAAGCATCTCTCCCGCCCAGGGCTAAAGGCCAGGCGCTGCCAATTCCCTTTAATAGAAACTACTGTCCATCTGAGGGAGGAAAAAAACCAAGCCTTCACTGGAATTACATCTTGTGCTCTTTCTTGTCTGGATACTTTTTAAACAACACTGATTCCAAAGAGCATTAACTAGAAAATCTAGTGTGGCAGCCAGGACAGGCTCCCTGGGAAGCAGGGCGAGCACAACCAGCATCTCCATTGAGTGCAGAAGGCAAACACTGTAAGAAAGAGTTCTGCTAAATTAACTTTTTTCCAGGGCCTACATGTATCTCACCTGGCACCTGCGAGGCTCAGGCCTGAAGAGGACAGAAACAGCAGACCTAGGAGAGCAGCACCACAGGCAAGCTGTCACCAAGTGGAATTTAATTGTTATTTCTAATGACAGACCAAGCCGGACCCACGAGTGAACACCAAACTATTTATGACTCGGGCTTAAAAAACAGGACTAGAGGAGAATCTGAAACCTGCTGGTATTTATACAGGCACTGAAAGGTGCCAGGGGAAATGCCAGCCCCACAGGCTGAGCTCGCCAGAGCCACCAGCCCCTGGAGCTGCCCAGGAGGACCCAGCAGCAGGAGCCAGCAGCCAGCACACTTCCCTACAAGGCAGTCCCGATAGCAGCACACACAGCTGCCCATCTGCTGCAGCGCTCTCCTGCCTCGCTGCAGCCCGAGAGCACGCACCGGGCTTTGACCCACGGCAGGCACCTCAGAGCCCACGCTCCCCAGTACAGCCACCACGCTCTAGTGCCAGCACTGTGTTCACCATTAGAATTCATCTCCAGAAACTTCAGCTCAAATTGAAGCAGCATAAATTAAGCAGCGATTTGGGGCTTTGGGTGAGATGCAGCAATGTCTCAGAAGAGCTCTTAGCAGAGCCACGCTCATTTTAAGTGACAGGGACAGGAAAAACAAATTTGCTTGCTAAATACACATTTAGTTTAGCCAGTCATGTTGAAAAGCTCAACGTTTGTATTTTAGATTATGTTCTTAAATGTGCCCACATCACGTTGAAGGCCTGCATCTCGTGAGGTCTGTTACACAGCTCCCTAAAGTTTCCACCTCTCGATCGAAGTCAATCTTGTACATCGCCTCGAGCAAAGGCTTCAAGAGATGGGAAAAACAGTCTCCCCCCCAGCTACTTCTTCCCATTATTAAGCACCCTAGTAAATAAATAAGGAAAAAACACACCTTTTCCAGGTTTTTGTCTTCTCTGGCTTCATCCTCTTCTTGTCATACACAAACTTGCATCATTTATGGTCAAAACTGTTTCAGAGAACAAGGAGAACGATCTGGAGCCTCTCAGCTCTCTTGTCCCACCTGCCTACGCGCTACCAGTGAAGAGTCACCTCACCAGATGCTTCAAGGTAAAAAAAAAAATCACAGCTTGTCTTATTTACACTAATATTTTGTGTTAGCTGTTACATAAATACTGCTGCTCTTAAAGGACGCTTCTCTCAAGTCCCCTGCTCTCCTCACCTGACATCACTTCCCATTCTTTCAGCTTATTCTGAAAGGGCAAGGCTTCTGGAAAGAGATTTTCTTCTTATCTGATAGGCACTGATGTAACAGCCCAGCCACAAAACGAACACCAAATAACTGACGCCAATAATTTCTCCCCGTATATGTGACCCCAGATTTCAGCTCATACTTCCACAGAAATAACTTCCACCCCCCAACGCATGCATTACAGTGATGCTCCTGTCCCTGACGCAAGGCAATGCAGTGCATCATGCTTCCTTCCTGCTCTGGTGCACTTTTCCTCCTATTCAATGGTCCACAGAGATCTCAAGGGCTTATCACGCATCACGGGGCCCATGAGCAGCATGTGTTCTCCTGCAGTGGCAAAGACTTGGAAAGTCAGTGTTCTGTAGAGAAAGGAATGGCTGAACCTTCTCCCTGACTCTTCCTCACGGGGCAGACATGCCCCAACCTGTTTGAAGACCCACAGCAGCATCATGGCCAGCTTCAGGGCCATTTTAAGCTTCCAGTGGAAGCATTTCCACCTCTCCCAACCCACCGCTGTCTCCTCTTTGTTCTGGTACAAGTGTTACAACCACACAGAGAAGTGGATGGGGGAACTGACACACATCATAAAGAACCCAGCAAGAGACAAACAAGAGGCTAGTTTCCATCTGTCTCATCTTCCCAAGTGGATGAAAGGTCTGCAAGACCACTTCTTTTTTCCCTTGCACCAGCACAAGTGAGAGGCAGGACCACTTCCTCCAGCAGCATCAGCTCAAAGCAACAGAAAAGCTGAGCACGCCAGGTTCAGATATGTTAAAAAAACCTGTGCCATGCAAGAGCAAGGTTGGCCAAGAAGAACCCAGACAATTCCAAAAGATAAAGGGAAAAAGAAATCAAACTGGTTTCAGCTGGACATCTCCCATTCATTTCCCACTATTGTCCTAACCAGCATCCAAGCAGCACATACTGACAGCAAGGACCACCTCCCACAGCCAGCTGCATCCTGGTAGCAGGCTGTGCAATTCCCTTACAGCAGAAGTCTCCGACTGGATGTATTCCACATTAACAGTCTGCTCAAGCACTTCTGGGCAAACTGCAGCAAGCAGGCAAGTGACCTGACGCAGGTTTCTTTTCAGCCACTAAGCCACTTTAAAAGACATCTAAAAATACATTAAATGCTTTTCTCATGTGACTTTTCTATGCAAGGGACTGCTCTAAAGCCTGCCAACACCAAATGGAATGAGACGCTGCTGCAAGACCTTTTTCCTGCACCGACAGCCTCCACATCGTAAACTTGTTTGAGGCCAGGAGACCAGCGTAAGATGAAAACCTGGAGCAAGGCGCAGTCTGATCAACAGCATCAGCTCCTGATGTAGCACTGTCCTCCCCAAAGGGCTGTGCTTTCATTCGGAATCACCACCCAGATGGGAAGCCACTACATTTTGCCTTGTTTCTGCTCCAGAAGAGTCTTTAACTAGTTACATCCAGAACAGTTCAGTTGTATACTCCTCACAACCAAGCCTAAAGAAGAAAAATAACTTCCCAGCTCTGCTGACACAGGTAATTCCTCTCCATTGAGGAGAGGCGAGATAAACAGCACAACTGTTTGCCTTGGAAAATGTTTCGCAAATCATCTCCGCTGGCTTCCACCACAGAGCCTAAGCAGGAGGATGCCGGCAACTTCAGTTACTTCAGCTGATCCTCAAGCCCATCCCCTTAGACTAGATTTACATCAAGTTTCCCACCAAGACTCTTCCTTTGCTCTCAGTGTGGAGCAGACAGCTCTTCTCTTTGTTGAGATGTGGACCCACATGCTCACAAGCTCCTGTGCATGCCTGGGTCTGCCTTGAAACAGAGCAGACACAGACCTGCTCAAAAATGAAAGGTGTCTGCTCCCAGATCAGTTCAGGCTGCAGAGTTGAGCCATCTGCTTCTGCCGATACCAAGGGTGGTTCTTCCTCGCGCCAAACCAGACACCTAGCCGCATGCCCAGGCAGCTTCCAGCTTCAGCTGACCTTTTCCAGTTGGCACAGCCTCCGACTGCTGGTCCCAAACAAGGCTTAGAGTCAGCTGCACAGAATTCGCTAAGAATCATCATCTTAAGTCACTGCTTAAAGAAGAATCCCACCCCTAAACGCTTGCCCAGGGTGTGGGCTGGCTTAGCCAGCCTGAATTCCCATATATGACCAGGAGAGAGGACTTCAGCATATGAAGCGCTTTTTCCCAGGCTCTCAGCTGGAGCAACCATGCCACACACTACACCAGCCCAAAAAACGCTCACAGAGAAGAGCTCTGCACCCAACCTTGCTCTCCGTGATCTCCCTTCTGCTGGTGGTTGACTGCTTTTCCAGTGGGATCAGGGCAGACCAACCCATCACAAAACACAGGCATGTGTGGCCAAGGCACAAAGGGCAGTTCTGTCCCTATCTGCAGGGCCTTGATTGCATCTTCAAGGAAATTTAGACACTAAATCTCACTGCTTGTTTTTATGAAGCTGGGCAGAAGCTGCCTCAGATGAAGTCCTGAAGCATATCAAGGCAATGGTTTGCAACCAGTGAACAGACTACAAGAAACCCATAAAAGGTGCAAAAAGGCTTACCTGAGGTCAGCAGGATTAAGCTCGCTATACCAAATTATGCCACTCCAGGGGAAGCTTTAGAGGCCTGTGATTCAGGGAAGAGAAAGAGGCTGGAGGCTGCTGCACTGGGTCACACTGGAGCAAAGCACCCAGCATCACCAAGATGTAGCACAGAGGTCTGCAGGAAACAGCTTCTTCCTGTAACGGCAGGACAGGACCATGGCCCCGCTCCCCTGGGACACCCACGGGCCAGGCACGCTCTGCTTGACCGGCAGGCTCAGGGCTGAGTGCGCAGAGCCACGTCCAGTTTGCAGATCAAAAGCCACTGAGGCACCAGGGAGCAACGGTCGGCCCTACCTGTCTCAGCAGGTCCTGGGTCCAACCTGAGAAGAAAGCAGGAGGTGGAGGCAAGCGGCACTTGCCCCAACAACCGGGGCGTTTCAGAGCACAGCAGGCTTTGGCAGCACACCACAGAACCAGCGTGGCAGGGAGAAGGAAGAGGAGGGTTGGGATTCCAGTTTCTAGGAATAAAGGATGTGCAGGACTATGGTACCAGTACTGGGACACTGGTTTGAGGGGAGGGTGGTGACTGAACCACATCACAGCTCTGGAGTACCACTTCTAGACTCCAGCAGCTCATCCTGTCTCTGAGTGAGGTTTTTAAGAAACCTTCTCATGCCTAAATTAGCCATGGGAACTACGGAGGTATTCGCTCTGCCACGGTCAGCAGCCAGAATCGCACACAACTTTTATCCCGGCTTATCACATTACCTCCTCAGTGCTTTAAGTCCACAACATAAATTTTTACATCTTTGCCAGTAACAAATGAAGCCCTTTTCCCTAATAGCTTTGATTGCAAAGTTTTCGCAAGACTATAAAGCCCTATTCTCATACTTTTCTTACAGCTTACTACCAAAGGTTCGTGGGGTTTTGCACGCAGGACTGTTACAACATGGTGCTTCAGCTTTCTCTGGATGTTTCTGAAGGAGATTTGTATTTATTCTCAGCAACTGTTATTCTCAGAAGATCAAACTTCTTACCTCCCTAAAAGCTGACCCTTGATGTTGACACAAAATTTTATTCTAAGATGCGATAAAGTCTTTCCTGAAAGAGCAACCAGCACAAGGCTGCTGGCGTACGGATAAAGCACCAGCTTCACAAAGACCACTGGAAATCACAGAGTTGCACATTTTGGCCAAACAGCTTATGCTGGGGGAGCGGAACTGATAGGGTGTGAACATTTACAGCACCATGGCACACCCCTTTACGGTAGGCTGCACAGGCCCATTAGTCTTCACTTCTGTATTACTGCCACAACCGGAAGCATTAGTGCCCATCCCGACACCTGATCTGAGCTGGACACTAATTAAAATAAGGTTCACTGCTGTGTTCCTGGCGCTTGATTCTACCCAGGATGGGGAGGTCTGCACTGTGCCCACACCAAAGCTGGCAGGATGGCTCATGCTGCCCGTACAACAGCTACCCTGTGCACAAGCACCACGCAGCAGAGGCTTCAAACGAACGTACGGTGACAACTACTGAAAGCAATGATACAAGCTGTTCACATCGTTGTTTGCCTCTTAAGTTCAGTTTCACCCATGTTACTGAAATTATACTTTCCAACACATCTTAACTGTACAGGACGCAGTAGAAAGGAAAGATGCTGATTTTTAGGAATAGATGTGTAGGAAAATTTGCATTTCAGGAAAAATACTAGAGGAAGATATCCCTTGGAACTGGTGCAGCCAGTCTTTACCTTGTATCTGTAGAGGTAGAAGGTCTGGCTTTTAGAGGAAAAAAGACACAGCTACACGGATTCTGGCTATCTTCCCAATAGGAACCTGCAAAGTTTAACTTGGAGAAGGCTTTAGAATAACCCACCTTTTATTCTCCAATGCAGGCCCCAGGCAGTATCATAAAAATTCCACTGGAAATACTTCCTTTGGGGTGGGAAAACACCACGCATGGTCTGTCATGCAGGAATCAGCTCCTGCAGTGCTGAGAGCTCAGGCACTCTACGGATGTCAAGACCTAACCAGAAAGTCTAAGGGACACAATTCATCGCTGCCTCAAATATTCCTATCAAGACAATCCCAACGTCAAAATCATTGTGTCAGATTTTCCACTGGCATCAAATTCTGTATTTGTAGATGGCTGCCAGACCACATCATTAGAAGAACCCCTTACTTTGGGAAAAGCAAAGCACTCGGAGAAAGCAGATCTAGAGGTAAGGTCTTCTTAGACAAAGAAGAGAGCCCCAAGGTGTTCAGTATCAGCACACACTTGTATCTTCCTGCCTTCTGTCTCAAAACACCTCTCAGTACCCACCTAGAAGTGCATATCCGTGCCAGGCTTTCCTGCAGGAATGTCAGCAGCCACAACACAAAGGTAACAGAAGATCTCACCATACATTTCTACATCATTATTTCAGCAATATTTAGAGAAGGCCTGATGAAACTTTTCCTTGTTGTAGAGGGAACTCTCAGCTAGAGACCAGTACACTGAGGGACTGCTTTAGAGAAGAAGTTTACGGCAGAGGCACAGAAGCCATACTGGAAAAACTCCACAACTATTTCCATTCTGATTAGTGGTATCTGAACAGCATCCTGACTGCTCAATAGCTGAGCACTAGACACAGGGATTAGTTGTATTGACCACTCTTGGTCCCTCTCCCCCGTAATCAAAAAGTCCCAAAGAAGCCACACACACAAGGAAATCCTTTCAGGGCTTCACAAGAGCTCTGGGAAGAGATGTGTTTCCTGAAGAGCCTTGAAGAGTCCGTTTGCTCACTGACCTTGCACAAGAAAGAGGGAAGAAGCCTATGTGACAAGAAGCAAGCAGTGCAACCCCTGCGAGAGATCCACAGCACAGACATCACCCATGTTGTGATCTGAACTTGTGACAGTGGTGCATCACCTCTCACATTCAACACTCAAGTGGAAAACTGCTGGTTCAAACTATTGCCCAGACTCTTCTTACTCAGGCTCATCCACAATCAATCCCTAGCCCTTGGGACTGATATAAAATATTCAGTATCTTCTACTGGAAACTCTCATCAAAATTACTGAATGCTAATCCCCACCCTTAAGGAACACACTTCACAGAAGATTAAGCTTTCTGAAGTCTAAATGTACAATCTAGTTCAAAAATCAGAAAAGACCCAGTGTGAATTCATTGCCTATATGCATTCAGCACTTGTGTGACCTGTAAGTATGCTACAGTAAACTGAAACCTCTCCCATAATCACTTTTTCAGCCCTGGAGGAGGGAAGGGGAGGAATGCCGCCCGTCAGGTCCTTACCAAGGAGCATTTGCCACATCAAGTATTGCAGAAAGAGGTTTTCAAACTAATTTGTTGGAAAGCACCAAGAAGTCAGGATCCCAAATATTTCTGAAGCTGCCTACTTAACTATCTATGAATTGAGCCCTTCTCAGGAAGCACAGTACAAAATACACACCATACTCTTTATTCGGGGTTGCAGTGATGGCAAATGCCATAGCTGAGCACTGTGGTGAGAATGCAACACAAGAAAAGGGGAACAAAGGAGAACTCATTAGCAGAAGCCTTCGTTCAAATCTATCTTTACAGGTCAGATGAGGCTAGGAGCCTGCTTTTCTAAGGAAAAACCCAAACCAAAGCTGAACACTGTCCACCTGTAGGGCTGGCACAAGTTCTGCTGCTGTTTCCAAGGCCCACCCTCTGCATGTGAAGGTCTGCCAGAGACAAGGTACTTTGAATCCCACCAAAAAATTACTCTCTGGGCCTAGAGGATACCTTCTCGGCAGTAAAACTGGGACACACGCGCACACACGACTACTCGACCCTGAAGAAGAAAATACCCATTATAGCTAAGAGCACCATCCCAAGGGAGGGCTCTGTTGGTACAAGGCTCCCTGCCTCAAAGGATGGTCCGATTCCCCTCCTGAGCACTTTGCTGAGCCAGTGAAGAAAGGGCCTAGCTGAAAAAAAAGAACAATTTTATGCCAAGTTAGCAGGATCAGTTGATCAATGCATCAGCTCAGCACCACAGCTGGCACGTGGGAGGAGGCAAAAGGGCACAGCTGAAAGCAAGGAAAGAGAAGGGCCCTTTTAAGAGCATCAAACCATGAGGGTGGCTGAGGCAACCGTTCGTCCTGAGCTAACCCACTGCTCTCCAGCTTGGTGACCATGCCCACCTCTTCCTCTCCACCTTCACTGCCAAGGTGCTGACAAGCCCCTTCTGGATGGGGCATTTACAAGCTCCTTCCACAGATGATAAAAGTTACTAATTTGCAGAAAGTTAACCCAGGAAAAAAAAAACCAAACAAAAACCAAGATCAGCTCACTGAGACAACTGCACACACCAAACCACATGTCTGGAGGTCAGACCTCTCCACTCTGGGAGCAGCCAGCCTTACACCAGCTCAGCCGTCCCACACAACTTCCCCCTCTGCTGCTCACTGCGCCTCACCCGGGGACAACTGTGGTGGCACTGGGACTGATACGGCCCAGCAGCGACACAGCTCAGGGGGCCACATGGCAGAACACTGCTGGTGTGAAACGTTTGGGGGGGCGGGGAGCTGTTGTGAGCTCTCTGCAGTTAGACATGTGCAACAGCCACAGTAAGAAGCCATGAGAGCACACAGTAGCCCAGTGGCCCCCAGCATGCTGCCCAGGGATGGGACCCTGGACATGGAAGAGTTGCAAGGCTACATTGCTGCCTTCAGCAGATATTCCAGGGAATTTCCTAGCATGCATCAAGCCTGGCTCCCAGAAACCAGCACTGTCAGGGTGAGGTGACCTTGAGCACAAGACAGCATGTAGGAAAACAGGGTGCCTTGCATCACTTGCACCTCAGCTAACACCTCGGGCAGAAGCTACCATCAGGCAAGAAGCTCCAGCTTTAATTCAGACCGTGGTTTCAGCACACATCTGCCCATCTGAGTAAGTCACTGCCAACAGAAGAGAGAGGCCCCCATTGCCACCCCACAACCCAGACAAAGCCATGACGCTCACCTTGCTCTGTCTCCACCTCCTGAGACCCTCCAGAACAGCTCACAAACCATGCACAAGAGCAGGGAGCTTTCTGCTGTTCCCCAGGTGACCTGCTCACAAGCCCAGCAGGCACTGTGAGGGAAGGGAATGGACCTGAGAAGCCAGGGGATCTGGAACATCTCCTCTGGACAGTGTTGCACCAGCATACCAGCTCAGATGCTCATGAAAAATTAAATGAGAAAGAAAGAGGTAACATCAAACATACACAACCATCTTTCCCACTGGCAAGCTAAAATTTTATTCCTGAAAAGCTGAACCAGAGGCAGTTTAAGACAAGGGATAAGTGTGGGAGATACATGGAAATAAAAGGCATTAGACTAGGGAATGTACCTACCTAGCGTACTCACGAGGGTTAATATATTAGCTTTCCGTCCAGCAGCACCTTTGTAGTTTGCTCAAACTTGTTCAATCTCACCGAACAAGCCCTAAAAGCACAGGTTCTTCAGGTTGATCTTTTATTTTTCACAGCTTAAACATGGTCACAGCCCTCTGCGAATCAGGTTTAAGATACCAAGCTCTCCAGACTGCACAAACATCCCAAGAACAAACATTTTCAGCATACCAAGAGCTCAGATACACTAGGTCAATCCAACTGTTTATTTGTATTTTGCCCAAATCACCACCAAAGTACTCGGAGCTCAAGGAGCGACAGCCTCCCACTGATTCCGCAAGAGACCAGAAGTAATTGCTAGACAGTCTGCAAGCACCACAAAGAATGCCAGAGGCATTTATTTACGCGACCCCTGTTTGCCCAAGGAGAATTCAGAGTTTGCATTTTTCTCATTCAAATTAATCATTACTAGAATTAAATCCTCTGTGCTATTCCTCAGCTAACAGCAGTAAAGACATAAACCATCAAAAAACATCCCCACAGCACAACTTTTCAGATAGCTGTCACTGCTGGAATGAGACCGACAGTTTTGGTTCCATCAGCTGGGGTTCCTCCCGAGGCTGGCACAGCACCCTGGTGTCTCTCCAGGACAATCTCTTTTGTTAGCTCTCCAACAGAGATGGAAAAGGTAAGGAGACACCACTCCTACTGTTGAGCAACACCACTCCTGCTGGGGCAGAACCATCACACCTTCTCTGCCAGGCTGACAACACACCAAGTCTCACACTTGTGCTGCAGACACTAAAGCATGAAAATTCCCACAGGCCCCAGCAGCTGAAACCACACAGTCCTCTTCTCCACCAGACCTGAGCAGGACCGCTGGTCTTTAGTGGCAAGTACCTCTCAGGCTTGTCGGCTGGCATGCTCACACAAGCTGGGATGCAGCAGCTCTCCCTCCAACGTTCCCCCCTCGCTGCCGGAGCACAGCTCTGCCACCACGAGACATGTGAGGATTCCTCCAGACCAACTGCCCGTGGAAGACAAGTTACGGTCAGAGCTCAGAGCCAATTCTAACCACGCACTTTGCAGTCGAAGCTGGCAAAAGGTCTCACACGTCTTCCCTCGTTCCTTGTAGCAATCAAGCCCAGCACACTGGGCAGCGAGAGGTGGGAGGAGAAAGAGGTGGATAAGCAGCACTCGCACTAGCGATGAGCACCGGCCATTTCTGAGCACAGAGAAGTGCTCGGGGTTAACAAATCCCACACAGCGAGACACAGAACACCTTCCCTGGTATCAGCCCCACAGCTTTTGCTAATTCTCCGGGCCTAATATCAGCAATTAAGCAGAATTCACTATCCAGTTTACACAATGCTTAAAGAAATGGGTCTTTCTAAAGTAGCACGTGCTCTCAACATCTTCCAGTTATTCAAGGATCTGTGCCAGCTCCCACAGAAGTAAGCACAAACTCCTGCAGCAAGAAGACGTCGCAACCTGGAATCAGCCAGGCTTTGCTGATTACTCCTCTGAGTAAACAGTGGTGTTCCCAGCACTTCAGCCTGCTCTTGAGCTTCTCCCGTTGGCATACTACCCTATATTTAGGATAGAAGAGCGCAATGACAAGCATCAGGAAGAATGAATAAGTGGTTTAGGATGCTTGGAATAGCGGCAGAGTCTGCATGAAGGAACCTAAGCTGAATTGGAAACTCTTAAAGCGAGGAATCTGTAAAGCTAAAGCTGTGAAAAGACAACATTCCGTATATAAAGTTAAAAACCAAATTTTGTGAAGGACACTATTCCCAAGGCAAGAGACGCTGGTGGTCCATCCTGTAACAGCAGTGGGCAGTGAAAAGTTGCCCCTCCCTGGGGTGGCTGAGAGAAGATAAATGAATACTTGGTCTTTTCCTACAAAAAGAGGATTTTAGTCTCATTTTGGACAGGTGAGCGATGTCAGTGCCATTTTCCCAAGCCTGTGAGCTCAAAGCTCGAGGACCAAGGGAGGCACAGCACCTCAAGGAGTGACTGTGAACCCTGGTGCCAGCTCCCATATCCCCCTTGCTTGCACTTTTCGCCTCACAAGCAGCGGAGACCAGGCTAAGCTCTAAAGGCACACATGAGGAGTTTGTGATCTGCAAACCCGTGGCAGAACTTGCCAAATTCACACCCGCTGACTTGACAGGCACTAGAGACTCTCTGCAGCCTGTTGCTTCTGAGAAGCCAAGGAGGCCACAAAGAACGTTCTGCATTTACTTCTTTTTGGGCAGCAAAACTTGCATTTCGCCACTCGCACCGCTAACCAGAGGTTGACTGTGGGTCTCTTCTGCCCGTAACAGCCTCTGCTTATGGTCACGCTCGCAGCAGTGAGACCCAAGGTCAGCCCTGCGAACCCATGGTGCCCACGGAGCCCCATGCCAGGTCGCCATGTCCCGCAGCGCGGTCGGGAGCTGTCCCGGCGCCCCTGCCTGGGGCTGCCAAAGGGAGAGCACTCCGGGAAGCGCCGACCACCTGGCAGCCCACCTGCACTTCCGTGGAGCCGAGCCCGCCCCGGTGAGCGGGCAGAGCCTCCGGGTTCTTGCACCTTCCGCGCTGGGCCGAGCTCGGGAAGCCCGCGCGGGCTCCAGCACACCGCGCCTGGACCCACAGCACACCCCGGGAGCGGCTGCCACCACCTCCGGCACCCGGGCCGCTCCCACCGCCCCGGCGGTGCCCGTAGGGAAGCCCCACGCCTCGCTCGGTACAGCCCAACCCGGCCCAGTCTCTCGGTGCCCCGGGCCGGGCCCACTCCGCCTTCCGCCCGCCAGCAGGGCCGGCACCGCCGGGCACTCCCGGGCGCGGCGCCCACGCAGGCCCCGGTGGACCCCGGACGAGGCCCAAACGGCAGCCCCGGCGAGGGCTGGGCACGGGGCGGCGGGAAAACAACGAGAAGGAGGGAAACGCGGCACGACAGGGGCAGCGGCGCCAGGGCCGGACCCCGCCGCCAGCCTGGGCCGCCGCCCGCGCCC
>WUAM01000179.1:32712797-32722799 GCA_024336885.1 Actenoides hombroni
ATGGCATCCCCCTGCCCATGCCATCCCCCTGTCATGGCACCCCCAGTCTGTGCATCTGCCCACTGCCCCGTGTGCTTGCTGCCCACAGGCACAACAGACAGCAGCGTGCTGAATGTGGCACAGTTGCCTGTGCTAGCCCACAGCGAGTGCAACGCAGCGCTGCGTGGGCGCGTGAAGGAGAGCGAGCTGTGCACCGCCCCACTGCGTGCCGGTGTGGGGGCCTGTGAGGTGAGCTGGGCCAGGGACCGCTGCCTTGGGAGCCTGTGGGTGCTTGCACCGGGGTGACACCGCTTTCTGGGTGCTGTAGGGAGATTACGGAGGGCCTCTGGCTTGCCTCACCGCCGACTGCTGGGTGCTGGAAGGGGTGATCACCCCTTCTCGTGTCTGTGCCCGCACTGACCAGCCTGCACTCTTCATCCGCATCTCTCTCTACGTTGACTGGATTCACAAGGTGATGAAGATGGGCTGAGCCATCTCAGCCCCAGCCTGGCACAGCTGCCACTGCATAATAAAGGCCCGGCCACGGCTGCAGGGGTTGGCACTGCACAGGGTCTTGCACATTTATTTCACACCAAACCCCAACCCACGCCTTATCCTGCCCCCGGCTACACTCTCTCCATCCTCCTCTGGTCCTGGTGGTGTCCGCAGGGCTAGCAGTCACCCTGATGCTAGCACAGCCGCAGGGCCACCATGGATGCTAGGGGCTGTGTTGGCCCATCCTGTCCCCCCGAGGCTGGTCCAGGTGCTGGAGAAACCAATGGATGCAGTTTCTGAAGACATCAGCCTCCGTCTTCACGCCGGAGAGAGCATGGCCGCCCTCTGGGTACCACAGCAACCTGTGGGGCGGGACAGGATGGAGGATGCTGGCTGAGCACCCTGGGGTTCCCTTCCCACTCTTACCCACCTCTACCCCACTCACCGTGCTGGCACCCCCCTGGCCCGCAGCAGCCGGTACAGCTCCAGCGCCTGTGTGGGGCTGACGCGCCGGTCCTGGGCACCCACGCACAGCAGCACTGGTGTCTGCACCTGTGGCACAGCTGGCTGTGGGTGTCTGCCACCCTACACCCGGCACCCCACACCCCTCCTGCCCCTGCCTTACCCGGGCCGCCTGGGCGATGGGTGAGCGCAGCAGCATGGTGGCCACCTCCTCAGCACGGGGCACCCGGTCAAAGGAGTAGGGCAGCCCCAGGGAGGTGTAGCGCCTGTGGCACAGAGGTGCTGGTGGGTGTCATGGGGATGTGGCACAGTGTGGCATGGGTTGGGGGCTGGCACTCACCAGTCAGGGATGTCGGAGGTGCCCAGAAGTGCAGGCAGGTTGGACACGGGGCTGCGCAGGGCACAGGCTTGGTAGCGTTCAGGCTCACGTGTGAGGAGGTGGAGAGCGATGAAGGCTCCGTGGGAGCCGGCCAGCAGGGCCAGGCGGTGAGGGTCCAGGGGCTCGCTGCGCAGCGCCTGCTCCACTGCCATCTGTGCCCATGGAGCACCCACCAGCAGCACCCAACCATCAGTGCCCAAACATCAGCACTGCATGATCACCATTCTTCTAGCAGAGCCCCATCCTCCTAGCAGACCCCAAACATCAGCACCTCACCATTGGCATTCTCCCAGCAGACCCCACCACAAGCAGCCAACCATGAGCACCATCATCACCCACTCCAGCACCCCCCAACCCAGTGGTGTTCACCTGGGTATCTGCCACGTCCTGCTCACCCACATGGGAGAGCAGGGAGCTGATGCTGGCCTGGCCGAAGCCCAGAGAGCCGCGGTAGTTCACTGGGGAGGTGGAAGCCATGGGTGCCACATCTTCAGTAGGGCATAGAGGCCACATGTCCCCAAGGCTCCCAGGCACTCACCCAGGAGCACGGCGAAGCCCAGCTGACACAGTGTGGCCATACTTGGGCGCCAGCGGGCATCAAAGACAGCATGGGGGCCACCTGGGGGCAGAGGAGATGTCACCCCAGGTGCCACCAGCACTGCCATGGTGTCCCCACTGCCCCCTCACTCACCATGTGGGCACACGATGAGGGGGTATGGTACCATGCCAGACAGCGGGCTAAGCAGCAGGGCCTCAAAGGTCTGGGCGCCTGTGCCAGGGAAAGGAAGGTATCCTGCTCAGCACCCTAGACACCCAGCACCCTGCCCACCCCCTGCACCTGAGGGCCCCTGGCACCCAGGTGGCATCCAGGTGGCACCCAGGTGCAGCGGGGGCCCCCCGGTGTTCACCGTGTGCAGCAGAGCTCTGCCCACTGATGGTCAGGGTCTTCCAGGTGACACCAGGCACTGGTGGGGTGTCCTCCACTGGCACCCACCGGAGGGGCATCTCTTGGCCCATGGGTGGCAGCACTGCCACCACCTGAGGACAGGGAGTGAGTAGCACCAGGGCACCCCTATCTCAGGCAGTTGGACCCTGCTGTGTTGTAATTGGCCCAAATGCACCCACAATCCCAGTGCTACAGTGCTCTGCAGTACCATCCTGTGCCGTGCCATGCCATGCTGTGCCTGCTCATACTGCCCTGTGCCATGCCGTGCCTGGCCCTGGTATGCTGTGTCTTGCCAAGTTGCTCTGTGCCTCGCCACGCCATGTTGGGTCTGGCTATGCCATACTATGTTACACTATGCCATGCCAAGGCTATGTTGTGCAATGCCAGACTGGATCTGGCTATGCTGTGCCATGCTGGGCTCTTCAATACCATGCCAGGCTGTGCTGTGCCTCACCATGCCTGGTTGTGCCATGCTGTGCCACACCGCATTGTGCCACACTATACTTTGCCATGCCATGCTGTACCTAGCCCTGCTGTGCCTTGCTGCACATTGCCACGCCATGCCATGCTCTGCCTGGCAGCACAGTGCTGTGCCATATCACACTGTGCCACATGGTGCCAGGGCTCTGCTCACCAGGCTGGGAGGACGGTGCGGGGCCGAGCAAGTGGCCACCATCAGGTCCCAGTGGAGGGCAAGCAGTTCCCAGCACCCTTCGGGTGACCCTGGGGACAGAGAGCACACTGGCACTGGCGGGGTCTCACCATGGCACTGTGGGCAGCCTGGTGCTACATACCTGCCGTCAGGTTGGTGACGGTGGCCACCTCTGTGTCCACAAGCAGCAGGTCCTGCAAAGGGGCAGAGCACAGGCAGCAATGTCACCAAGGGCCGCAGGAGCCATGTCTCTGTCTCCCCATCCCCAGGGCTCACCGTGCGGCTCCGCTGTGGGGTGCCCAGCACTACTCGCCGGCTGTCGGCTGCCCAGCACTGTGGTGGCAGTGCCTCCCCGTAGAGCCCGGCAAAGGCTGTGAGCAGGACAGATGGTGACCTGGTGCCTTGGGCACAAGCCATGGAGGGATCCTGGTCCCCCAGTAGTGCCCAGCCCAGCCTGCCGTGCTGCACTCACACTCTGTGGGCTCCTGCACCACATCAAGCACTGTCGCCATCTGTCTCGTCTGCCAGGTGAGCTGGGGAGAGCCAGCGGTCAGGGAAACTGAGGCAGGGGGATTGGGGGCCAAGCCCACCCACCACCCTGGCTGGGCACTTTGAGAGGCTGTGACATTCCAGGCCAGGTCCTGCCCTGGTGGCAGAGCCGTGCCCAGTGCCCACAGGACCCCACTCACCATGCACAGGCGCAGGCACTGCCGGTGAGGCCCCCCCAGGCTCCCCTCCAGGTAGAGCAGGCGTTGGCCATCGGGACTCAACCGGGGAGAGCAGGCGGCACTGTGCTCGGATGATAGCAGCTCTGTGGGCAGTGGGGGGTCAGCACCTGGGGTACCTCTGGGGCCCCAGCCACCCCCCAAGTCCCCAGTGCTCACCGCAGTGTCCACTGGCCAGGTCCAAGTGGAAAATCCCAGACCTGGGAAGTAAGGCAAGGGTCAGTCTGGGGCCCCATGGGCATGCTGTCAAGGGGTGGGTGGGCATCCTGGCATAGCATTGGGTGCCGGGGGGACCAACCTCCTGTTGGAGCAGGCACTCAGCCCCAGGCGGAATGGCTCATGCCACCAGCCCACGAACACCACTCCACAGTCATCTGGGGACCACAGGGCCTGTGCGACAGTCAGGCTTGTCCCACAGCCCCAGGCTGGCCCTCCTGGGCCTCCCTCTGCACCCAGTCCTGACCTGGCCAGCAGAGAGGTGCTCTGGGATGCCCTCCAGCACAGTGAGGCTGCTGCCTTCCAGGTCCAGGATGCAGATAACGGGCATGCTGCGGGTGCTCAGTGCCTCCCCCCAGTCCTCGTGGTACACGAACTGCTCACCCTGTGGCACAGCCCCATCACACCCATGGCCAGCGGCCCCAGACGTGGGGCTCTGTGCATGGCAAGCTCAGGTGGTGCATGACACTCTTAGGGGGTGCACAGTGTGCTCGTGGGGCACACAGCACGCTCATGGAGTGCATCACACACTCAAGGGGCACATAACACCCACCTCCTCATCCTCATACTCCTCCACCAGCCTGGCTGCTCCTGGCACATCCCAGGGACAGGGGGCCCGTGCTTTGGGTCGGCTCTTCTCAGCCACATAGAGAAGCCGTGTCTCCGAGTGGGACCAGGCCAGACAGGCGAAGGGCCCTGACATGGTAAGAGTGTGCCAAAGCCCAGCCTCGTGCAGGCACAGCCAGGTACTGGAGCCAGCAGCTGTGCTTGTGTTGCAGACAGGGGGCATGGGGCAGGGACCCTACCCTCTGTGTAGATCTCCCCATGCTTCCCCAGTGCTGTGAGGTCCACGCTGTGGCTGCATCCACCACTGCCCCACACCTGGGGGGGGCAGGGTTCAGCATGGGCACACCATGGCTGTGGTGCCTACCACTGGCAATCCAGCCATCCCAGTGAGCCCGCCATGGCAACCTGCATTACCTCCAGCAGCTCGTGGCCCTGCTGCTGGCAGCGGCTGAGCACTGCCCGGTGCTGCCCGGTGGGCGAGTCCTGGCTGAGGAGCCTGCAGGGGGGAGGGAAGGAGGCTGCGGTGGGTGGCACACTGTGGGCACTGGCCACGTCACAGGCACCAGCCATGCCACAGGCATTGGTCACACCACCCCCACCGGTAGCCCATCGGTGCCATACTGGTTGTGGATCTTGGCGCTGAGTGCTGCCTGGCTGACGGCAAGGCCGCCATCGCCTGTACGCCGCAGGCTGTAGTGGCGGCTGAAGCGCAGGAGACGGTGGTGGGACAGGTCAGGGCGGCTGCACTCTGCAGGAGGGGACCGTCAGCACCCACCCACACCAGCCCCATGGTAAAAAAGCTCTGGGGTGGCTGAGCCTGCGACTCACCGGTGTAGAGCAGGAAGGTCTGTCCCCCATCGGTGGCCCCAAGGGCGGCATGGGTGATGGCAGGGAACTGGCTCAGCTCCCGGTAGCAGGCGGCAGGGCTGCCGGCCGCCTGGGTGGTGGAAAAGGCATGCTGGCTTGGGGCGAGCTCACCCCTCTGCCCATACCCACCCCCAAAATGGGGCGGTGCCCACCCATGCAGCACCCCCCAGACCCCTTGCCCACCTCCGTGCCCCACTTGGTCTCGGAGGCCATGAGGCCTCGCTCTCCTGTCCTGGGCTGCTGGCGCCTGCCGCTCAGCAGTGGGCAGGGTGCCAAGGGGTGCGCGAGCAGCCCAGCCAGTGCCAGCCCTCCAGCTGGCCTGCGCTGCCCGCGGCGGCTGGGCGGGACTCCGCCTCTGCTGTGGCAGCCCCGGTGGCACAAAGGCCAAGCTGTGTGGGAGAAGGGTCCAGTGGCTCTCGGGGCACCTAGAGCAGAGGCAATGCTGGTGCTGGCACCACCACCACAGATGCTGGGGTGCTGAGCTACGTGTTTATTGGAGGGCAGCAGCATCGGGGGGGGCCGTTAGCACCACAGGTGCTTGAGCAGCCACAGTGCCATGTTCATGAAGCCGTCGGCTTCGGCTTCAATGCCGGCCAGTGCGTGGTTGTTCCCTGGGTACCAGAGCAGCCTAGACAGGAGATGAGAGAGGAGTTAGCGCCGTGCCTGTACCACCTCACCCTGGCACCCAGCACCCTGCTCACCGTGTGGGGACCCCCTGGGCCTTAAGGGCACGATAATACTCCAGCCCCTGCTTGGGAGGCACGCGCAGGTCGTCCTCCCCCAGCATCAGCAGCACGGGCGCGCGGACCTGGGGAAGCGGCACAGCCTCAGTGCTGGCACTGCCAGCAGGGATGGGGACAGGGACGGGAACAGGGACGTACCCGGTCAACATAGCGCATAGGTGACTTGTGCAGCATCTCAGACCACTGGGACGGGTCTGGCAGGGCGTGGGGCACGTAGGGCAGCCCCGTCTCCGTCAGGCACCTGCGGGTGAGAGGGATGGGGGCACAGGTAGGGCTGGGGTGGCGGCGGCTGGGGGCAGCAGTACTCACCAGTCAGGGATGTCGGTGGTGGTCACCATGGAGGCAATGTTCACCACGGGGTTGCGGACCACGCAGGCGTGGTAGGTGTCGGGGAACTGGCCAAGGAGGTGGCATGCCAGGAAGCCCCCATGCGAGCCACCCACCAATGCCACCCGACCAGCATCCAGTGACTCCTCCTGCAGTACTCGCTCCACGCAGAGCTGCCACCACAAGGGACACTCACTGAGGCAGGCAGCCCTGCTTTCCCTCCTTGGAGGTACCAACAGGCGTATAGGGTGCCCCAGGACCACGTGCTGGGGCTGTACCTGCACATCATGCACATCCTGCACGCCCACATTGCCTGGCAGGGAGGCCACGTTGTCCTGTCCGAAGCCCAGCGAGCCACGGTAATTCACTGGGGGCACGGGGAGGCTGTGTCAGAACCCTTCATCCCTCTGTCCTGGCTCCACCGCAGGCACCATGCCACCCAGCAGTGCCCAAGCACCCTGGTATCACTCACCCAGCAGCACGGCGAAGCCTATGCGGCAAAGCGCTGCCGGGTACAGCATCCACCCAGCTGTGAAGACGGAATGAGGACCCCCTGTGAAAGGCAAAGGCAAAGGCAAAGGAGGGTGATACTGCCCGGCCAGAGACACCGAGAAGTCCTGGTCGATGGTGAAGACTGGCCAGCTTCCCTGGGGGGCATTTGGGGAGGATGGGGGCTCAGACCTGCAGGTGTGGGCCCCTCCCCAACTCTTACCATGGGGCATCACTACCAGAGGGGGCTTCTGTGCAGCTGTGCCCTTGCTTGGGCGCAACAGGATAGCATCAAAGTCCAGGCCCCCTGCAGAAGCAGAGCGAGGGGTGTCAGAGCTCGGTGGAGGTGGCAGAGCTTGGCCTGCCCCCTCACCAGGCACTCACCATATTGGGGGTGCTCCTGCTCTGGTGGGGGCCGCAGGGTGCGGATGCCCCAGCTGATGCCAGGCACAGGGGGTGTGTCCTGCAGGCAGACCCACTGTGCCCGTGCCTCCCGGCCGGCCTCAGGCAAAACGGCCACTCTCTGTTCAGAGAGAAGCGGTCGGTGCTGGTGTCAAGGGGCTAGTGGGTGCTGGGGAGGGGGGAGTCACCTTACCAGCGTGGGTGGGCAGTTTGGGGTGGAGAACCTGGCCACCAAGAGGTCCCGGTCGATGGTGAGAACAGACCAGCATCCCTGGGGGGCATCTGTGCAGGAGGGGGAGGGTCAGACCTGCAGGCGTGACACCCTCCCCAGTCTCACCATTGGCCTGGTGCTCACCAGCCGTCAGCGAGGTCGTGGTGCCCGTCACCGTGTCCACCACAAACACGTCCTAGGAGCAGCAGAGCAGAGTCCAGTGGAGCCCTGATGTGGCCCAGCCCCCCTGCACGTCCCTGTGCCCTCCTGGCACAGCAGCCCTCACCTGCTGGCTGCGCTGAGCTGTGTCCAGTACCAGCCTGCGGCTGTCAGCTGCCCAACACAACCCCGGCAGAGCGCCGCAGTAGATGCCCGGGAAGGCACCTGTAATGAGAGCAGTGGTGCTTAGCACCCCCATGTGCCCTCTCCTCCACTACCCCCAGGGCTGTACTCACCCCACACCTGCCGCGGCACAACCTCCAGCACTGTGCTGGTTTGCTTGGTGCACCAGTCATACTGCAGGAACCATGAGATGGGATGAGTTTTGCAGGGCGTCAGCCTGCCCACCCTCACTGCATCCCAGGGAGGGGGCACCACCATCCTCCTCCTGGCCCTTGCCCCAGCGTGGGTGCCCCCTTGCTGCTGCTCACCATGCGAAGGCGGCTGCACTGCTGGTGGGGACCCAGGGCCTCGTTCTCCAGGTAGACGATGTGGCAGCGATTGGGGCTGAGCCGTGGGGACCACACAGCCTTGGTGTCCTCGGAGAGCAGCTCTGCACGGGCACGAGGGGACAATGAGGGACTGTGGGGAGCTGTGGTGCCGGCTGCGTATGGGCACACGTCACTCACCGCATCTCCCGCCTGTCAGGTCCACGTAGAAAAGCGCTGACCTGCCAGCAGAGAAGGGTGTCACTGCGGGGCCCGGTGTCCCAGCTGCAGGGGCTGGGTGCCCCGCAGGGACTCACCGGCGGTTGGTGCAGTGCCGCAGGCCCAGGCGGAAAGGCTCGTGCCACCAGCCCACAAACACCACACCAGTATCGTCGGGGGACCAGAAAGCCTGAATGGAAAGGAGGGGTGAGCATATTAGCTGGCCACTGGCCCCCAAAACCTCCCTTCTGCAGTCCCTGGGGCTCCCTATTCTCACCTGTCCAGGAGAGAGGTGCTCTGGGATGCCCTCCAGCACTGAGATGCTGTTGCCCTCGATGTCCAGGACACAGAGGACGGGTACACTGCGGGTGCTCAGTGTCTCCCCCCAGTCCTCACGGTACACAAACTGCTCACCCTGCAGCACAACTCCATCAGCCTTACGGTTGCCCCACAGGCCCCTGCCTGCTCTGGGGCAAGAGGACCCTACCTTGAGGGGCACATCCTTCTCGGGGTGTTCTGTGTCCTCTTCAGAGGTGCCCAGCTCAGGGGCTTTGCTCTGGAAGAAGGACTCGGCCTTGGGACGCTTCTTCTCCGCCACATAGAGCAGGTGGGTCTCTGACTGAGACCAGGCCAGGCAGCCAAACTGGTCTGCAGGGGTGGGTCAGGCACTAGCCACCAGGTCCCCCCAGGACCTCACATACCCCCACATCCCCTGGTCCCTCACCATCGTCATAGATGATGCCATGTTTGTCCAGCGCTGTCAGATCGATGCTCTTCACCTTGCGGTTCTGATCCCAGATCTGGGGGCAGAGATGCCAGGATGGCTCCGAGCCACAGCGTGCATCTAGCCCCAATTCCCAGCTTGGATTTCCCTGCCCCAGCCCCCTCCTCACCTCCAGAAACTGCTTCTCCTTCTCCTTCTCCTTGCCAGGGACCTTGCGCAGAACAGCCTTCAGCACTCCACTGGGGGACTCCCGGCTCAGCAGCCTGCAGGTGGGTGGGTGCCCGTCAGCTCCCTGCCATCAGCACCCCGAGGGGCCACCAGAGAGGATGGGATGAGATGGAACTCACTCATCCTTGATCTCGGAGCAGGTGCCAGCGGGTCCCGAGTAGACAACGGAGGCCCCGTCGTGGAAGATCAGGTACTGGCGGCAGAACTTTATGTTCTCAGCCCGCGCCAGGTCCCGCTGTGACCACTCTGCGAGGAGGAGCGTGGTGAGGACTTGCACTGCATCCCTGCCGGGCAGGCAAAGGCCCCCCAGACACCCCTGGCCTTCCCAGGGAGCCACCCCATCTCCATACCGGTGTAGAGGCTGCAGTACTTGCCCCCATACTGGGTAGTTACATCGGGGCCAAGGCAGGCGGTGCTGAGCCCTGGGTGCTGGCTTAGCTCCCGGTACAGCTCCACCATCTCCTCTGTGCTCGGCAGCACCTGTGGGACCCACTGGGGTGGCTGCGGGGCATGGGACCATGCTGGGGTGCAGGGCGGGGTAACAACTGGGGAGTGGTGGGGCTCAGGGGGCAGTTACTGGGGCACCAGCGTACATGGGGGGGATTAGGAGGGTACTGGAGGCACCTACTGGCATTCTGGGGGCAGTGCCTGGGGGGACAGTGCTGGGGTAGTTATTGGGGTACTTCGGTGAGTTAGGGGTTACTAGGGGGCAGCTGCTGGGGTA
>WUAM01000179.1:32738144-32761623 GCA_024336885.1 Actenoides hombroni
TGCCCAGCTTTGGGGACACTGTACTTGGCGTGCCCGTAGCTTTCCTCCTCCTCCTGAAGGTTGTCCTCCTCTGCGCTCATCTCCAGGATCTGCCTCCGCATGAATTCCTCGTCGCTCGTCTCAGCCTCCCGGCCCTTGGGCCGGGGGGGCACCGGGGAGAAGCCCCCCTCGCTGCTGTCCTCCACGTAGTCATGCCTCAGCTTGCTGCCAAACTCATCCGAGGACTCTGCACTCTCCCGACGCTCCCGCTGGTTCTCCCATTCCATCGAGTCCTCATCCTCCTCCAGGATGTCCTCCAGCTCCTCATCTGAGTCGAAGGCTTCAGGGGTAATGGAAAGGTACCGTGGCCGCTGCCGTTGCCGCTGCTCCTCCCGCGGCTCTGGGCCACCCTTGCTGTGCTCAGCAGGCTCTGGTGGGGCTCCCCGGCCCTCCAGAAGGGGCCGCATGCTGCTCTCCAGCTTGGTGAGCTCGGAGGGGCTGGGAGGGCTCTGTCCAGCCAGCCCGGTGCCACTCAGCTTCTCCTCTTCCTGCTGCACCAGGCCGGTGATCTCGCTCTGTGAGCTGGAGATGCCATCGGAGGAGTAGCCGGTGTCGCTCAGGCTCTGGGGGCTGCGGGACAGGTCTGGGGGGTAAGGCTTGCTCCCGTCCTGCAAGCAAGGGAGAGCACAGTGTCAGACCCAGGTGGCTCCGGAGCTGCTCCCCCCGCTTGCCCCCCACATCATAGAATCGTAGAATGGTTTGGGTTGGAAGGGACCATTAAATGTCATCTCATCCAGCCCCTCTGCAGTGAGCAGGGACATCTGCAAATAGAGTGGGTTGCTCAGACCCCCATCCCACCTGCCCTGGAATATTTCCAGGGGTAGGGCTTCTGCCACCTCTCTGGGCAACAAGATGTTTCCCCAGATTGTACTCGATTTTAAAAAAGGTGGGATGAGGAGCTTGAAAAACACCCACTGCTGCAACATGTGACCTTGTGAAATGAGTTTTCTGTTTAACAACAAATTCAATTGCCCTTACATTATTTTAAAACAAATCCAAAGGCCAGAGCTGACCTGAACTATTGCGTTATGTCCCAATGGATGTGATCATGATAAAGAGGAGGGAAATACCAGCATGTTGGTCTAGAGCCTGAGGAGGCCCTGGGCGGCTGAGGCAGCAGTGGTTGGAGCTCACCCTTTCCCAAAAGGCCATTTCCCAAGGCAAAGGGCCTCAACCACATAGTTTCTGCTCTGACTTGGAATAACCCCCCTGTTTCTGAGCACAGCTGCCGGCAGAGGCATGGCTCAGCACCAGGTCAGGATGCCACCAAGCCAGGCCCGGGCAGGATGCTGTCCCCAGGGATGCTCAGAGCTTGACACATCCCAAGAGCTCACCTCCTGCTCCTTCACCCGTGGTGTCTCTGTGGGTGCTCGGCTCTCCTTGCTCTCCAGCTCCAGTTTGGGGCTCACGCTCTTCCCCTTTGGCGCAGTGCTCTCAGGAACTCTGGAAGGCTCTGGGACAGCTTTGGGCAGCGGCTTTTCCTCTGCCGGTGCTGGTGGCTTCTTCTCAGCCAGGGCTGGGGCCGGGCTTGGGGTCTTGCTCTGCTCGGCAGCCTGGAGGGTCCTCGCAGGCGAGGGCTGCCGCTGGGGGAGTGTCACCGGCTCGGTGGGTGCCGGTGCTCTCTGCTGCTGGCTGGCAGCTGGTGGCCGGTGCTGCGGGGAGCTGGTGGGCGTTTGCTTTGGGGTAGGCATCGGCATCGGGGCAGGGTCGCCAAGGCTGCCTTCAAGCAGCCGCTGAGTTTGGCAGTTCAAGCACAGCCATTCGTTCTTCTGCAAAACAGAGAAAGGAAAAGTTCCGTTCAAACTCTGGGAGCTTTGTCCCAGTGGGGACCTCACCAAGAAATTTGGCTGATGTGACACATCATCCTGACATAGGGATTTCACACTCTCCCCCACACCACCTCAGCATCACCAGCTCTTTTCATCTCCAGTCTTGCCAGTATTTCGGTTTTAAGAGAAATTAAACAATGAAGGCAGATTACTACTGTAGCTTAACACCTCTCGGCCTCCATGCAGCTCCTCTCTTGCTCTGATTTGTTTTCCTCGCTACAATAAAGGTTTAATAGCATAATCATAATGCTTAGGGATCTTTTTTCTAGGTTATCAGAAAATACTGGGTATACAAGTACGCAAAATTTTGCCAGAGATATTACCCAAAGTACATGCTGTGCGGGAAAAGAACAAGACAATCTCGTCTAGTGAAATTCTCAGCAAGAGCCAGTGTTTTATGGCCTGGAAAAAGCAGCTTGCAAGCAGGGCCTTGAGTGGCA
Organism: Actenoides hombroni; assembly: GCA_024336885.1. Classification (NCBI taxonomy): domain Eukaryota; kingdom Metazoa; phylum Chordata; class Aves; order Coraciiformes; family Alcedinidae; genus Actenoides; species Actenoides hombroni. The sequence goes on from WUAM01000179.1 coordinate 32,740,453, forward strand.
GAGAGCCTACAGGGCTACAGCAGGGGCTCTGCATTAAGAGATCAGAAGCACTTTCCCCTCCCTGGGTCATCCAAGGGCTATTTTTACCCACACAGGAATGTCCAGGAATAGGGACCTGACATTTCTTTTCTTCTTGATGTTTCATCATCTGAAATCTTTTCAGCTTTGCTGCTAATGGCCGGATGTGCTCCAAGTCCTTTTCCCCAGACTCCTCCATTGCTCCCAAAGCTTGGAGTAGCCAACCTCGGGGGGTGGTTGGCCCCAAAGGAGCTGTCACACTGTTGGAAAGGTGCTTTTTTTCTTCAGCTGGACCAGCCTGGGACTGGGGCTGCAAGCCAGCTGTGTCTCCTGGGGCACAGAGGCCATGGTCTCCATACAGATGAGGTTCACTAAAATGGCTTTGAAGAAACAGACTCAGGTTGCATCAGAGGAGGTTTAGGTTGGACATTAGGAAACATTTCTTCCCTGAAGGGGTTGTCAAGGCCTGGCCCAGGCTGCCTGGGGCAGTGGTGGAGTCCCTATCCCTGGAGAGGTTTCAAAGCCACGTAGATATGGTGCTGAGAGACATGGTTTAGAGGTGCCCTGGCAGTGCTGGGTTAACCGTTGGACTTTTCCAACTTAAATCATTCTATTCTACAACTCTAAACCCCACACCTATGTGACAGCAGCAGCATAATGGGCTTGGCACCTGCATCCCACACCCAGGAACCCCCACGTTTTGACAAGGTGCTGGTGATGCTTCCCAGCTGGTGGCAGCCAGGAGCAGCAGGCTTCCCCACGGACGCTTCTTGGCTCACACAGTGACCTGGGCCAGGAGCAGCCATCCAGCCCATGCTCACTGGGGAGGAAAGCTCTTCCTGCAGGGAAGGGGCAGGCGTCCAACAGCCTCCCTCCCACCCTCCCACCCCCTGCTCCTCACACAAACATTCCAAGAATACATTAGGGCTTCGGAGGGCCATTAAAAAAAGAATCCCTTTCAGCACAGTAATACTTAATTAGTGCTTAATCAAAGAGAAAGTCTAATTAAGGGGCAAGTGCAGCCTATTGTATCTTAATGATTGCATTTGTCTTCTTTTATTTCAGAACTTGCTCTTGTCCCTGCACCTCTGAATCAGATCTGCTCGCCCTGCTCCGTGGTGTAATTATTGCAGACTGCAGAAGGAAATGTGATTGCGTGACACAAATTGAATCCCTGCCTCATGGAAATACGTGGCCTTTCATTTTCCTCTCAGAAATCCCATTTTTTTCTTCACCAGAGCTCCCTGCCCGATGCCAGCAGCGAGGGGGAGGTGCAATGCAGAGGGGACACGCTGGCTGTGAAAGGGCAGGGCTCAGCTCAGCTCCCAGTTTGGTCCTGCAGGAACTGGAGAAGATCAGGCCACCTTTTACTACCCAGCCTGCCCCATCCAGGCCCTTAACACACTCCCGGAACCGGACGCTGGCTATGCTCATGATATCCCACCCTGACAGACAATGGTGGCTGGGAAGCTCTGGATGAGGGGATGGGCACAGCTGCTTTTGCCCTTCCAAGGCAAAATTCAAGCCAAAGATGACCATGGAAAGCCAATGCTGGCCACCAGATGCCAAATGAGGATGCTGAGTGCCATTCGGAACCCATCCAAGGAGGGATTTTGTGCCAGTGGAGAGGCAGGAGTCACATGCACTCTGGCCAGGGCCCTGCTGGGACAACCACCATGGCATGACACCCTCTAAAAGGTGTAGCGTCCCAGATCAGTACACTCCTTTTGTCTAGGTTTGTCTGGATACAGGTATATGTGCTTTGAAGAGCAGAGATTCAGGGTTGACATTAGGAAAAGCCCCTTTGCTGAACCCAGGATAGTCACTGTGGGGTCTCCACCCACAGAAGGGTTTCAAGACTTCACTAGACGAAGTCCCTTGTGTTGGTGGCTGCGCTACTCTGTGTGGGAGGCTGGACTGGAGACCCCACACTCCCTCACCAGCATCTCCCTGAGTCCATGCAGCCAAGGGACACCACCATGGTGCAAAGCAGGTGTCAGCAGAGAGGACCTGTTGGTGTCATCTCATCAGGATGAGGTTTAGGGGTCCTCCAAGACAAGAATTGTCTGTGCCATGGTGACCTGATGGCTTGGCGGATTAGTCTGAGCCCCTTCCCTCAGGTTCTTCCCAGCTGTGTCTCTACAGCCATTCCTCCTGGCAGCTGCCCCAGTTTGTACAACTCACTCTACTATCCTGCTCTCACAGACGTGACAGTTTGACTCTTCATGGGACTGCACTGGTAAGTGGACAAAGGAACGATCATTGGTAAAAATAGCCCTGCCAGAAAGGTTGTGGAGCTCCACTGAAACACCCCTTGCTTTTCACAGCAGGCAGGAAGGCACACGGGTACAGGGGGAAAGCAGAAACCAGGGAAAGTTGCAGGCAGAGGTGGCCCTCAGCCTTTGCCAGCCATGAGAGGTGCTGGCCAAGCCACAAGAGATGCCCAAGATGAGAGACTGGCATATACTGAGTTTGCATTTTCTCCTCCTGGCTTTTCTTTTGGCACCTCTGGGGTCTCTTGTGCTGGGGAGACCCTGCTGGCAGCCCTGCAGCCTGTGCTTTAGTTTGAGCCCCCAAGGAAAATCACTACGTGGTTAAAGCCTCGGATGGCAGGAAACCAGGGAAGGGATAACTGAATTTTCCCGAGCTGTGGGAGATCCCCCAGCCCCATCAGCAGCCAGTGCTGCACACAGCTGTGTGTACACTGTGAGCGCAGGCTGTGTGGCAGCAGCCAGTGCAGCAATTCCCACCGCATCCCAGCGCTTGCTGCAGTGAACCAGTGGGAAAAGCTCTGGCAAACCTCTCTAAGCGCTCAGTCCGGATCACCAGGGACACCCCGTGGTATCCTCCAGGGCTCTGTACTGGGACCAGTGCTGTTTAATATCTTCATCACTGACACAGACAGTGGGATTGAGTGCACTCACCCACAGCAAGTTGGCAGATGACACCAAGCTGAGTGGTGTGGTTGGCACGCCTGAGGGATGGGATTCACCCAGAGGGGCCTGGACAAGCTTGGGAAGTGGGCCTGTGTGAACCTCATGAGGTTCAAAAAGGCCAAGTGCAAGGTCAGGGCAATGCTGAGTATCAATATGGGACAGGGGAGCTTCCTGGTGGGAGACCCCTCCCTGCTGTACTGTGTCCAGCTCTGGAGTCTGCAGCATAGGAGAGACATCGACCTATTGGAGTGGGGCCAGAGGAGGGTCACAGAAATGCTCAGAGGGCTGGAACACCTCTCCTATGAAGAAAGGCTGAGAGAGTTGGGGTTCTTCAGCCTGGAGAAGAGAAGGCTCCATCCAGGGAGACCTTACTGTGGCCTTTCAGTACTTAGAGGGGCCTGTCAGAAAGACACGGACAGACCTTTCAGCAGGGCCTGTTGTGACAGGACAGCAGCTGATGGGTTTAAACTAAAAGAGGGAGAGAAGGAAGAAAATTTTTACACTGAAGGTAGTGAGACCCTGGCTCAGGTTGTCCAGAGAGGTGGTCAATGCCCCATCCCTGGAAACATTCCAGGTCAGGTTGGACGGGGCTCTGAGCAACCTGCTCTAGTTGCAGATGTCCCTGCTCACTGCAGGGGGTTTGGGCTAGATGACCTTTAAAGGTCCTTTCCAATCCAAACCATTCTATGATTCTATGATCTTTAAGAGACCTCTGCAGTCCCATCAACACCAGCGCTGACACCCATGTGGTGCTGGATGCTACAAACTCAGGGGCTCAGTGAAAAAGCTGCATCTGAGACATCTCACATCCCCACACCAGCACCCCACACTCTGCCTGTGACATGACCCATCCCTCTCCTGCTGTCCTGCAGCCTTGTCAGGTCAGGCTTTGGTTATCCCACAGCACCTCTGCTCCCTCTCAGCGGGATCAGCTCTGGAGCAGCTCCCCCGTACACAGAACTTGGCCGCGGGCATTTGCAAGCTAACACTGCCAACGGGATTAAGCCACCCCTGTGAAAAATGCAAACATTCAACAACCAGCTGATTTGCTAACAGCTTGTAAATCCCCCTCAAGATTAACCAGATCCCATGAAGATAATAATAATTAGGCTGTATTTAGTGCTTTGCATGCCCAAACGGTTGGATGGCCAGGAAGTCAGGGTTCCCCCTCGCCGGGGCGGTGAGCGGGTAAGGAGCTTATGGCAAAGGCACGGCAGCGTCTGTCTGAGTCTCCGTGCTTAAAGACCCTGGAAACCTTGGCCCTGACCAGGGCAGGGATGGGGGCTTGCTCGACACCAAGGTTTGCTGCCTGAGGGTGCACTGTGGAGGTGGCTACGGGGGGGGTTAACCACGGGGAGCGCAGGCAGTGGGGAGCTGGGGTCAGGGAGGATGTGGTGTGTGGGGACGACCAGCAGCAAATGGGCAATGCCACTGGGATGCAGAGCAGGCTCAAGGCAGAGGAAAGCATCAATCATTAAAGAGAAGGATGAAACCAAAGTGTGCATGAGGTGCCATCTTAAATGAAAAGGCGCTGGCAGGGCAGGGAGCACCGGCAGCCAGGCAGGAAAGCAGGTGGGTGAGGGTGCTGGGGGCTGCCCAGAGCAGACAGGTTATGAGCTTACACCCTGGGAGGATCACTGCCTTTCTCATCCCCAAATCTCTGTGATTTGCAGAATTTAGGAAAAAGTAGGTTTCTGGAGAGAGAAAGGGAGTTCCTGTGGTCTTTAGGGGCAAGATGGAGCCTGGGGTGCAGGGCAGCCCCGCTCAGTGACCTAGAGCGGGTGGCTTCGTTCAAGGCATCACATCCGAGCAGTAACGACTATCCTGGTTTTTAATTGCGCACCACATGAGTGGTGCTGGGAGGTGCAGGATGTGCCCATAATTCTGGCAGGCTCTCACCATTGCCATGCCAGTGGCTGCCCGCTCTCCCTCCGGGGGGGCAAGGGGACATCTCCAGCAGCCTGCTCACAGGGTAGTCCTTGGGCTGCTGCCATGACACCCCTGGGTGATACGTGGGGACAGGGTGTGGGGTTGGTGTCTGTTGGGCGTCTGGGGGTGCGCCCAGCTCCCCCTGAGCTCTGGCATCCACTGGCAGGTGGCCACAGCCGTGCTCGCCAACCTCCGCTGCGTTTTACCCTGCAATTGCTTTAATTTACTAATGGGCAACCACAAAACTGTAATTAACTAAAATAGAAGCCTTCCCGTGTAATTTTGGTCAATGTTACCGCTTGGCAAGTTAATTAAACACTGAATCCCCCAGTGCCACTGTTGGTCTTTTTTTCTAACGATGGAGCCAGTGAGCTTCAGCTTCACAGTTGCACACAGAGCCAGCAGTGCCAGAGGCTTCCCTGGAGGCTTCCCAGCTTCCCTGGTTAGGTCCTGTCTGCCAGTCCCACCGTCCCTGTCACACCTGAGACCCTCGGTGCAACCTCTCTGCCTTCTGGGAGATGCACAGCTGTGGTCTTCATCCCAGCACAAACCACTCCCTGGATATCATCCCTAGGACTCTGCCCGGTTATTTATGCTCTAGGATATTATTTTACACAATCTAAACAGTATCTATTAAAATACCAGGACAAAAAATCTGTACAAAATAAGATAAGCTGCATGAGGTGTAAGTATCTCACAAGCCAGATCTCATCTCCCAGCATTAAATGCGGTGAATCTCACAAGAATATTTCATTTATTTGCTGACAAGTACTGTGCAGTGCTCATCACTGTGACAGATGGGTGCCTGGAAAATACGGAAAACACTTCTGGTATCTGAATCAAGATCCAAATTAACAAGAACCTCATAAAATCACTTCTCCAGCACTCGTCTCAGTCCTGCTTGCAGGAAACCTCCTGTTCGGGTCTCCTGACATCCAGACACCTTCTACACACCCTCCTGCAGCAGAAATGGGGGCATTTCACTGCATGATCCCATTTCCCAAGCACTCGGCATCCTTGTGCTAAGAACCCCACATCTCTGTCCATACTGTGCATGGCTTTTAGCACAGTTTTAAAGGAAAGAGACTGAGTCATGCTTGAACACTGGCTGCCAGGGCTGTTTCAGACCCATCTTGGGCAGTGCCTGGGGTCTGGCTGGCAGGTTCTCCTCTCTCTAAGAGCTCCTGTGCCCTTCCCTCTTTCTCTGCCAGCAGCCTTTCTGGGCAGACCATTAATTTTGGATGCTGCTGCCCAGTGCTGGCTGACGTTGCTCCCCCTCAGTTTCAGCCCATTCACCTGAGCCCCTCCAAATCACCTCCCCAGGGCTGGAGGCACGGCACGCCTCTGCCAAACCCCTTCGACCAAGCTGCTGCAGTTTTAGGAGGTGAGGGGGAGCGTTGCTGACCCATCCCAGCACTTCTCCAGAATGCTCGCCTACAGAGGGGAGGGTGTACATCACAGTCATGACCACAGCACTATTCACAATGGGCATTTTGAACCTCATGTGCCATCAGCAAATAATCATGGGCCTGGTTTTACCTCCGCCCCAGCCCTTATCTCTCCTAGGAGGCTGAGGCGGTGACGGGATTGGAAATGAGGACAAGGAAATGCGCTGCGATGGCAGAAGCGCTAGAGATCAGGAGGCGAGATGGAGCAAATGCAGGAGATGCTCGTGCCTGAGGTGGGAAGCGATCAGAGGGGATTCAGATGGTCCAAGCACCAAGAGGGGGGGACTGGAGGTGGTGAGCAGGCAGAGAGAGCCCTGGAGAGAGGCAGGGCTGGCTGTGCATGGGTGGTGGTACACACACCCCTCTTCACACATTGCCATGGGATAGCCACCTCTGGGACAGGGCAGAATGTGCAGGGTGTGCTATTGCCCTGATCACACCTTTTTTCCTAAAAACACCCTCAAAATCGCACTTGAGCTGGATGCAGAGCTGTCTCCACTCATGTTTGCTAACTGCAGTTATGCTGGTATATGCACTCTGCTTTGGAAGTTTATGCATGCATGCATAGAACCATAGAATTGTTTTGGTTGGAAGAGACCTATCAGATCATTCAGCCCAACCATTAACACAGCTCTGCCAGGGCACCACTAAACCATGTCCCTCAGCACCACATCTACATGGCTTTGAAACCCCTCCAAGGATGGGGAATTCACCACTGCCCTGGACAGTCTGGGCCGGGCCTTGACAACCCTTTCAGGGAAGAAATTTTTCCTAATGTCCAACCTGAACCTCCTCTCGTGCAACTTGAGTCCGTTTCCTCTTGTCCTATCACTTGTTAATTGGGAGAAGAGACCAACCCCATGTGGCTCCAACTTCCTTTCAGAGAGTTTAGAGAGTGACGTCTCCCCTGAGTCTCCTTTTCTCCAGGCTGAACAACCCCAGGTCCCCCAGCCACTCCTGACAACGCCTGTGCTCTAGACCCTTCCCCAGCTTCGTTGCCCTTCTCTGGACATGCTCCAGCCTCTCAATGTCCTTCTTGGAGTGAGGGGCCCAGGATTTGAGGTGCACCCACCCCTGTGCCCAGTCCAGGGGAATGATCCCTGCCCTAGTCCTGCTGGCCACACTAGTGCTGATACAAGCCCAGATGCTATATATGCATCTCTATAAAATCTGTAAACAAAAAGGGAGCACTCAACACAACAGAGCAGGTCATGTTTCTCAAGCTGAGTTTCTGTTGGAGAAGCCAGAGGGGCCAGTGGGCTCCCTAGGGATCCGCTGTGTATCCTTCCCACTGCCCATGGGGTGACCATTGCAGCAAAGAGCCAGCGCTCCCCTGGGGTTAAGCCACAGGCTCCTGGGACCGTCCACAGGGAAAGGCAGCAAGGCGTCCGCATACACCTCCTGCAGCCGCGTTTCCTCAGCTGCCAACTGCTCCACACTAACTGACTCCATTACCATCGACTGGGCAAGTATTAGTGCAACCAGGGCTCACAGATTAGCCCAGCTGAAAACCACCACAGTTATTTCAATCCCTTGCTAAATATAGTATTTGACTAAGCAACCCATGCATGTGTTTTCCAGCATCAACCTATTCTTATCTGTTCCCGTGGCCTCTCTCAGGCTGATGGAGCCGACAGTCCCTCCTCAGTTCTATTTCAGATATGCGCAATGGACCAGTGGCCTTCACACTGCAATAATGTGATTAAAAGCAGCACACAGTAAGGAGCTTGCTGGGAAGAGCTTTGCATCGCAGGGCTTGTTTTCTGCCTCCCATCTGCTCCACTCCATCCCTCTCCCTTCTCTGTGCTGGGACCTCTCCCAGTTGGAAAAAAGACACAGAAAGAGAAGATGGAAGAAGCTGCACATGATGGCTGAGTGCTGGGGCTGCCATCAGCTGTGCTGGGAGGGAACGGCAGGACACGGGCAGTGTCAGCTCCCAACCCCAGCTCCACAGCAGCCATGTGGGAGACGCTGAGTCTCACACAGATGCTCCCTCCCTCACCAAACCTACCCAGAGAGGACCTGGAGCAGAAGCAGTGGTGTCTGTCTTACCACCCGTCCCCTTTACCAGTGCCCTGGACAGTAGAACGCAGAGACAGGGAGTTGGGCAACAGCCTGGTGCCAAAGTGTTCATCCCAGTCCTGTTCCTGCAACATCCAGGAGCATCCTCCTCCCTTAACTCTCTTTTCTCCTTCCCCTTGAACATGCCTCACGCCAGGGATTTTTTTCCTCCCTGCTCCTGGTCGCAGCAGGGGTGCACCAACCCTCCAGGACTCAGCTCAGGGGTCAGAGAAACACCCCCCGAGGCATTCCCAGCCTCCCACCCTGCAGTTCATCACACCGCAGAGCCAGCGGAGGATTATTCCAGCTGAAATCTTGGACTGATGAGTAATAGCAACACTCCCCTCCACTCGCCTTCGAGGAATAGCTGTGCTCCTGCCAAGTCCAGCTTATTCCACTGCAGCAGCAATGGCCAGGCTGGTGAACGCTGCCTCGGTGGCCATAGGAGAGCTGCAAATGTGGTTTCCAACAACACAGCCAGCCTGGACAGCCCACCTACAAACACCAGCAGCTGTGCCCCTGGCTCAGGGCATCACCATCCTGGGCAGCCCCTCCTGTGGCAGACATGGAGATCTGCAGAAAACCAGTGGGCTTTTTGGGGTGCTGACCTGCAGACAGGGGCATACCCTGCTCTGCTGTCTCCTGAGTTGCCTCAGGGCTCCCAGCAAAAGGGTCCTTTCCACATTTGGCTTAATAGAGACTAGAGGAAAAGGATGTCAACTTTTCCATGTTATTAGGAATTGTGGCGTTAGAGTCAAGCTTAGACTACTTTTAGATATTGTTATTTCACTGGTGAGCCTCAATAATTCTATTCCATGAAGCTGGGAAAGGTCACCTTGATTGACTTGAATGCCAAGGGGCCAGTTGGACAACCAGTCTGGATCATCCGGCAAGGACCCCAGAATAAATCCCCCCAGCTCTGGCATCCAGACAAAGCACCTATGGGTGAGTGGCTCCCACCAGAGCCCACCTCCAGAGCATCTCAGCACCTGCATCCTTGGGAGTCCACAGCCAAAAGCCAGGCTCCCCCAGCTCATCCCAGCCCATATTCCACCATCTCCAAAATTAGGGCAGCTGCTGCAGCAGGAAGCACCTCCTGTATTTTTGGGGCTTAAAAAAGAAAAAAAAGAAAAAAAAATTCTTTTCAGATGGTGACAATGTTTCTAAGTTGAAGGATTGAAACTATTTTGCAATCAAGGAAGCATATTTCCAAACGAGCGCGATTGCAAGAGCCTGGGTGCTGTGTGGGCTGTGTGAAGGGGCTGCTAAAAAAGGGTACACAGCTGTCCAAAATTTGGAAACCGGTGCTTTTGCAGAATATATATAGACACCCCTCCCCACTCGACATATTTCCTTCCAGTTCACAAGATTTAAAAAAAAAAAAACCAACCCAAAAAACCAAACAAAAACCCAAACCAAACAAAAAAAAAACCCACAAAACCCCCAAACCAAAACACACTAAAAAAAAAAACCCAACCCACAAAAAACCAACAAAAAACATCAACAAACAAACAAAAACACACCCCTCACCCCCCCCATTTTGAAAAATCAATGGGATATTGAAGAGAGGACTTTGATGTTTTTAGCTTGTCTAAAAGCCACAGGACCAATTCTCAGGGTTGCAGGTGAGCATCCATTGCCCTGAGAATGCCTGCTGAGCATCAGAATCACTGCCATGCTTCTGCAACAGCACAGACACCGAGCAGCAAAACCGCTGCCATCAGGAGCAGGAAGCAGAGACACCAGCTCCCAGCACGGCCATGGCAGTGGAGAGGAACACAAGCCAGTTTGCCTCAATATGGTGAGGAGGTGAGACTTGGAGGCCAACCACACCTAGGTAGAACATGGGCCATCCTCTGCTTTACTATTTGAAGAAAAGAAGGCTGGTTTTGGGGCCAGACACAACCACCAGAAATGCTCATCCCTACTCCAACCCAACAAATTCACCCGCTACTTTCTGCACCAGGTCACCCCTGGGTCAGATAAAATACACCCTTGATTTCACATGGTTACCACTGCTGGGCAGCAGCTTTGACACTCATTTATCTCTGTTGTTATTTCCAATCTGCATGTTCTCCCATTTTTTCCCTGGCCATTGGCTACCACCATGCACCTTCTGCTACCTTGACCCTTACCCGCTGTCCCCTTCTGCAGTGAGCAGGGGAGATAAAGCTGCCCCTTGCCTGGGGCAGACCCAAGACACAGCATCTTTTCAAAGAAGTGGGAGAAACAGCATGTCCAGGTTGGGCACCCAAAGGTGCCATCGTGGAAGGAAACACATGAGTGCAGCACTGCATATTTAAGAAAAAAGAAAATCACAAAGAGTAAGAAAAATCGGAGGAACAAGAGAGCAAGTCTCAGATCCTGAAAAGGCTTTTTGTTTTCCTTTTCACTGAGCCTATTTCCCACCATTCTATCTCGGAGAAAGAGCTAAATTAACTACCAGCTCAGTTCCAAGAGACTGGATCCAAACGGATGAAGAATTAATAAGATTTCCTATTCACAGTAAAATCTAGCCAATGGTATTAAAGCAGCAGAGAGTTTGGTCTGGTTTTCAAAGATTAGCTATGGCTGTCCCAAGGAAGACAAGCTCTGATTTTCCCATTTGGCTCCAACATGACGTTTATAAAACTGTCTGGATCATTTACAGTCCTTACAGACCAGACTGTGATGACCATCATTTAACCACGTAGAAGAGAGGGACGTGGATCTTGTCCTTCACTGCGTCCCAGCTCCCTGTCCCCTCTTGTCCACACAGAAACCAGTTTCCTCCCAGTGCACACGCCCCGCAGACCCCACTGGGTTCCTGCTCTGGTGCTGCCGTGGCTGCACCCGCCAAGAAACTGCACCTTCTCAGCAAGCCCCATTGCTGACAGAACGTCTCAGCTCCGCATCCAGCACTAAAACCCACCGGCGCAGAGCGATAAAGAAGTAATATATTGTTCATTTTTGTCTGCATCGATCCGGCCATGCATTGTAATTTACTCCATGATGTAGTACTCCTTAACAAGATTTATCAGCCTGCCAGCTGGCCTTATCTTTAACAGTCCCCATTATCAGGATGTATTTCTCAGCCAAGGTTAACAGCAGCAGGAGGATCTCCAAATGCCAGCTGCATGATAATAACCCTGCAATAACGCCCAGGAGACGTATGTTGGGTCCAGCAGGGCCTGGACCCAGGTCACCACAGATCTTAACACCCTTTGGTGCTCTGGCACGGTGAAGGTGCAAGGGGTTGCTCGTGGCCACGCTGCTATTTCACGCATACGTTTGATGCGATAACCGTGTCTCTTCAGGAACCGTCTGAACCTGTATGCAGAAGATTTCATGTTTGCAGTGAAATAATGCTTGAGAAATCTGGCCAAACTATGCAGAAAACAAATAGAATAGGCTGTTCATTTTCCCAGCAGAATGGAAGAAAAGCTAAGTTTATCAGAGAAGTCTTATTTAATCGAAACCTTGGTTTTTCATAGGCACCAGTGCTGACTAAAATATCCATCCATCCAACGAGTAATTTTCTGCATCTGATAAAAGCAGATTCAAGCTGTCTGATTGCTCTCTTTGAAATTGCAAAGAGCCCCAAGTGTCTATCAGGCAGCAGCCACTCACTTCCAAACCAGAAGAAAATCTGCATGTTCAGGAGCTTCAGCTTCCTTCCCATTAAGAGCTGTTCAGTCCCCAGTCAGCTCACCCCCAAACCAGTCTAGCAGCAGCAAATGGGGTTTGAATCTATTTCACGATTGTGATGGATCATTTTCAAAGCATGTTGCGGAGTGGTATGGCTTGGAAGCTGAGAACATGACAAAGAGATGTCATGCACAGTCATATAATGCTTTCAAAACCTTAAAAATAACTGTATTTTCCCAAGAGACAACCCTACATCATCTGAGACTGAAAACACCGTGTGGAGGTGGCTGAGGGTACACAGGGTTCCACCCCTGAGATCTACAAAATCCACCTTCCCATGGCCATTGCATGTTGGGTAGATGCACCACTGGAGAAGACATCTGCTAATGGTTGTCCTCAGCTCTCCCAGGCTCTGCCACACAGCAGGAGGTCACCTCTGGGCTATTTAGCACTTGGAAAATAGAGCATCAAAGGTCAAGGGCTTCACCTTTGGATGGAGAGCAGCCAGTGCTGCATAGACACAGGTAGACATCTCTGGTAACCCGTGACTCTTGATTTCAGCCCTCTGCCTTTCTCTCTTTCTTCACAGAATGGTTTGGGTTGGAAGGGACCTTTAAAGGTCATCTATTCCAACTCCCTTGCAGTGAGCAGGGAAATCTGCAACTAGAGCAGGTTGCTCAGAGCTCTGTTCAACCTGACCTGGAATGTTTCCAGGGATGGGGCATTGACCACCTCACTGGTATTAATGGGACATCTACCACCTCCACCCTGTTCTGCTTCTATTTCTATTGAGGACTGTTGTCCTCAAATACATGTGTTCCTAGAGAACTAGAAGCTTTGGTTTCTGCGGGCAATGATGTTTGACCCCATTAAACAAATGCTGCTCCAAAAAAGCCCATATACCCTGTTCCAGGCTTCAAGATTGTGAATCCCGATTGCAGCAGCAGAAATACTTTAATTAAATGAACTACCTTTATGGAATAAATCAAGGGATAAGCTTGAAAAATTAACTCTCATAATCTTTCATGCTTCTGTGCAGGTCAATAAACTATTACAGTAAAAGGCTGGGAAATGTTCTAAAAACACAGGTTGTTACAACGGAGATGGATGAGCTATTTTACTCCCCAAATTTATACACAGCAGCATCTTACCAAGCACATCCTCTCCCATCCCCTCACCTGCTGCCCACAGCAAAGCTGGAGCGGCATGGCCAACATCTCCCACCTGCTTGGGTCCAACTCCCAGCCTTCCTCATCGGGAGAGCATCTTCCTGTCCTCACCGGTTGTGATCATCCTGTCCAACTCCTGACTCCACCAAAATGCCTAAAATCTGGGCTGTAAGAGCACAGTTGGGGAACCCACGAGTTGTCTGCAGAGAAGGTACGTGTCTTGGTGGATCCCATCTGATCTTCATCATCTTCAAGACTTACTTTAAAAATTAAGCTTATTTTCAAAATCCCCTTATTTTAACTGAAACTGATTTTTAAAATAGCTGATAGCTTCCCAGCTGCCACATGGTGATTTGATGGTGAACCCTGACCTGGATGGATGTTCCCACCAGCAGTGCCAGGTCTCTCTGCAGCTGGAAGGTAGTAACTGGCTAGGTGCTGGGATGTAAGAGCGATTTTCCATCTCAAGCGTAAATGCAGCAAGAATGAAGCTAAGAAGCCAAACCAAAATGACATGGTGAAGTCCACATAAAAAGAGTGTTTTTAACACACACATACACCCCCCCTTTCCCCCAGTGAATATTTACTCAGTTTAACAGGCATCTGTGAAGGCATTTCTTTCCCCAGCTGCCCTTTTTGCAAAGATAGACAGATGCCTGTGGGACCTCTTGGCTACCTGAAGCCACAGGAAGAACCACCTTCATATAAACCTTTTAAGTAATTTAAGAAGCTCCACTTTACGGGTAGTTTGGGGCCACCGCAGAAACCTGCTTCTTTGACGGCTGGCAACACTCATCTGACTTCCAGCCTAAAGAAAACCCCAGATTTGTTAAAAATAGTGCTGCCTAGCTCTAGTTTGCTCTTCGTTTCCTGATGTCCTACTTGCTCTCAGCAAACAGATGACTGTTGGTCATACTTAACAGCTCCTAGTAAATCGGGGAATTATGTAAAGCTGGGAATTTCACAGCTCCCTTGCAGTCAGCGAGCCCTCTTGGTGCAGCGCGGGTGTTCGTTCCCGGCAGCAAGCAGGATCTGCTGCCGCAGCCCCCTCGCCTGAGCTGGCGAGAGCCAGAGAGCACCAGGCTGGCACTTGGCCACACGCAGCCCAGGCGGTCCCACTCCAGGGCCTGGATGCAGCCCCAGCTGGGACAGAGCCCAGACCTGCAGAGCCATGGGTGAACCCACAGCGCAGGTCCTATCCTTACACCCACATTCACGCTTTCAGGCTGTAAGGTCTTATCTTTATACCCATGTTCATGTTTCCCAACCCAATACCTCATTTCTTTGCCAAACGAAGATTTTTTGAGAATATTTGTTCTCCGAGGAGACCAAATCCAACCAGAGTCGATGCTTTTCTGCTTCAGCAAGCTAGTGCATATTGCTCAAAACAACTGAAAATAGTCTAACAAAAAAAAAAAGGCCAAACCAAACTCGTGTCAGAGATCAGAGAGTGCCTGCTAGTTATCTCCCAGTCACAGCACAAAGAAGGGCCAAAAGCTTCTAACTGGGGCATGGGAAAATGTGATGCATTCAGAGATGCAATCTGAAGATCCCAAAGCAGATCTCTAAATTAAAAAATCCCTCTTATCTCTCCCAAAGATATCTCCACTTTCCCCAAACCCTTCCTCCAGGCTGCAGTATTTTGTTGCTTCAAGTAACTCAGGGCAATGAAGTCTCCAGGTTAACTCTGCAAAATATCTCCTCCCTACTTCCCAACCTCACCGTTCTTCTTGTTTTAGTGTTGTGAGAAGCATAACAGCCGGTGCAGGACTATGCTCCGCCGTGTCTCTTCTGCTGCAGGGCACTGAGCAACTCCCATCCCACCCGGTCCTGAGCATTCGCTTCATCGGGTGCAAAGGGGCTCTCAGAAAATCTGCCTTTGAGATGTTTCATCATGACAAGGAAGAGGGTGGTGAAGGTGGTCCTGTGTCCATTCTCCTGTGGTCACTCCTCTGCAAGGAGAGCACGGGACAGGGCATCGAGGGGTTAGACAGTCATGAAGAACTTGGGCTTTTTTCCACGTAAGGTCCCTAAAGGTTCATTTCATTTAACTGTCTGAAATATGGGCAGCTGGTCTCAGCAAGTCATCATCTGTCTCAGGTGTGAGATAAGCATTTCCAGAAGGAGAAGCCAAGACCTTTGCAAGGAGTCACCCTTGGTGGGTCTCACTCTCTCCATCAGCATGGAGAGATAAATCTGAAACCAGTGGGAACAAACCCTACCCTATCTGGCAGCACTTTCCCCTAGGTCACGGCAGAAGATGCCCAGCAGAAGATCCCCATGCGCTGAGCTGTCACACCTGGCCATTGGACAGCCCGGGCAGGGCGGTGTGGCTCTCCCTGAGAGCAGCACACCTCACCCGCAGCATGCTGCCTTATTTTAGCAGGCAGAGCAGATGGCAGTGGGAAGATAAGGAGGCAAAGCAAAAGCGAAGAGAAGGTTTCTGAAATAAAGCCCTGTGCTCTGCTGAGGGGGTTTGGTGCATTTTGACAGTCATAGCCAGGATGAGCTTTGAAGCAGCTCAGGGGTTCTTTGGTGGGAGACCTACAGCCACAGAGAGAAGAAATGGAGAGAAGCTTGCCCTGGTTCCCAAATACCGCTAGGCAGGGACAGCTGGCATTGGCTCAAAACTGAAATAATCCTCAGCAAAAGGAGGAAGAGCCCTTGCAGAGGCTTTCAGCCTTGGCAAGAAGGTGCCTTGGCTCCACCACCTCCTGCCTGCAGGGCTGGGGGGAGCTGGGACTATTCCCTTCCACAGTGCCGCTGCAGGTTTCTGCACGGCTGAGCCCCAACATCTCCCAAGTCTTCCACCCAGGATCTTCCCTGGCTGAGATGCCGGCAATGCTCTGGAGAGCACCCTGTTTTTTTTCTCTTCTCTGAGACTCTGCAGAACTGAGGACCACGACAGCAGCACACAGGAACTGGTCCAGCACTGTGTGTCCCAGGATGGGATTCCAGTCAACATTGAGAAGATGGTTTATCCCCCACCTGCCCTGTGCAGCCCAGTGCTGGGTGGCACAGCCCCTGTGCACCCCAGAAACCATATCCCACCAACCCGGCTACCCGGACGCTCAGGGAGACGGTGCCAAAGGCTTTGCAGGGCAGATGACATCCACGTGGGACCTGAGGAAGCCATGAATGCTGAGTCTCCCTGCTGACCCCTTCACCCAGTTCCACATTCACCGTAATCATGAGAATAAAGCACTGTAGGGCAGGGAAGGGGAGCCCACAATAACCACAGCCACATCCTCCTGGATCTTGGCGTCCGCCTCGCCCTCTAATGCAGAAAATACAACTCCAGCAGCTGTGTCTTTAAAATTGTTTCTCTTCCAAACACCCCAGAAAGTTGTTTAAGTTGCTAAGTATTACCTGGGGCTTTCGCATCAGGTTCTTAATTAGCTGAAATGATTTGCTTTGTTGGGGAATCATTTCCAGGAGCTCCTAAACAGCTTTTAATACCAGCTCCAGGAACAGCCTCAGAAGGAAAAAGCATTTCTTCCAGGCAGCGAGTCGAGCACTGGGCTACACCTCTACCCACCCCCAGCCAATTTCTCTCTGCCACACAAAGCAGTTAGGCAATTTTTTTCATACTCCCTCCTGCCAGTGCAGGAGGCTCCCCAGGCTGCACTTCACAGGCTGCTGCTTCCCTGGATGCCCGAAGCGGAGGCAGGGGCACGTTGTGCTCTCCGCTCCTTGGCATTACCCTGGCCGGGAATTCCAGCTCCCAGCTGCAGGCAGGCACTCGTAGGGGAAGAGTGCCTGGGTTTGTCTGTGACTGCACCAGAAAGAGCAGGCAGCTTTGGATCACACCAGGAATGTAAGCCAACCACCACTTAGTTTCCAAACAACCTTTTACCTACCCAAACGGAGGACTGTGTGACACAGAGAGAAGGTGACAGCGCTCCCTTTAATGGGTTGCTTACTTGCAATTGCTCATTTTACACACTTTCTAGACGATCTCACTTCTCTAGGTGCCATTACAAGCAACAATATTTAGAAACACTTAGCAAAGTATAAAAAACTAAATGATTTTGGATGTCCTTTCCCAAGAGGGCAGGCACATCAACTCCCACTCACTGTGAGAAGCAGGCTCCTGAAGGTATGGCAAAGCCGTGGTTCTTTAACTTTCCATTTTGTGTCCCATTTCTCATGCCTGGCTGGGATCATTTTCAAAATTGGGGGGATTTTAAATTCAAATTCATTAGGTGGCAGAGCAGCCATGCTGATGCCACTTGCAGGCAGCACCCCCGTCATTACCCCCTGACACTGGAGGGGGCACAGGACAGGGAGAAGTGCTGGCACTTCCTCCCCACCTGTGTTGGGAGATGGAGACATTTCACAGCTACAGCCATACCTGGCTGAATTAAGGAGAAAAGATAATGGGCACTAGCTTGGACATCACCAAGCATTTCAACACGCAGCAGCCCAAGCATTGGACAAACCTTTCCACCTGTTCACAGGAGCAGAAACAGGGTAAAAATCGAAGATGGAAAAGAGCGCAATTGTTGCAGGATCAGGCATGAGCGCCTACGTTAACACCTTGGCTTACAATTACAATCACTTGCGTTAATAACTGCACCTCCTTGCTAATCCCTCTTGCACTTCTGATTATTGGCCAGGAGCTGGTTCACCTTAGGTAAAAAATGAGACTATGGAAGCATCGGGCTTGGTAAGAAATCCTGTATCAGCCCCTAGGAAGCCGCAGCGTGGCTTTCAGACTGCCCAGTGGAGCACATGGGCACACTTTATAGCAAAAATAAAAGGGACACATAGGAAAATGAAGCTGTTTCAGTGTAAATAGCAGGGGCAGAGATAATGTTGTGCATGGAACAGGTTCACTGAGAGCTGGGAAACAAACAGGGAGTGAAAAACACAGGGACGTGTCTTTCCCTCTTCGGCTCTGTGAATAAAAACGTGTGGAGGAAGCCAGGGTCCATGAGACTGAGGGCCCTGGATGCCATGATGACAGGTGTGCAAGGGCTTTTTAGCAGATGAAGAGGCAGATGAACCCCCCATAGGGGTCACAACGCCAGTAAAAGTTTGGTACCCAACTCCTTTGCACACTGGGATGTAGGTCCACAGAAGCCACCCCAAGAATCGCCTTTAGAAGAGCAGAAAATAAGTATAAATAAATAATTAAAATAATACAGTTTCTACCATCTGGGGTTTTGCCAACCAGCCCCTGCCCTGGGCTGCCATGGGGGCACCCAGCTTCTGCAGCAATCTCTAGAAGTCAAACCACCCCTGTGAAACATCTCCCTTTCAACTAGGTAGCAAAAGTCAACTGAAAAGATGTTTGATCATGTGTTTCCAGCCAGTTCTTGACTGCTGTGTCTGTAAAATTACTCAAAAGGCAGCATTTATCCCTCCGCGACTCAGTCCCCTGTTCATTAAGAGCGATTCCTGCCCCGAGAGGTGAGGAGGGCTGAAGTTCAGAGGGCAGTGAGGTGGTCATGGGCCATGCTAATACGTGCACCACCGAGACCGAAAATCAGCTCAAATAACGTAAGAATGAAACATGGCTCAAAGTCTCCATTCAGAGACCTGCACAGGCTCAGAGCCTGTGCTTCAAAGAGTGAGCTTGCTTCCAGTTTCCATTGCGCTTTTGCATTTTTTTTTGGTGCAGGGTTGTACCATCCACCTTCCCCAGCTCATCAGTCCAGAACCAGGCCAGGAGGAGGAGGAAGCATCCAGCCATTTGCTGCACACCCTGGTCCATTCAGCTCTTTGGCTTTTAACGTGCTGTGAGGTTCTATTTTTTCAAATAAAAGGCTGTGGCTCACGCTGCTTGCTCCTTGCTGCCGCCCACATCGCCCAGCTAGAGGAGAGTAGGGCACACTGCACCAGAGCTGAGTCCAGGGCACCGTGACAGTGCAGAACCCCAATTCCCCCACAATACAAGCTAGACAAGGCTTCCCTTTCAACTGAGGACAAAGGTCCTGTTTCACAGGAGGCTGGAATTTATAGAACCACAGAATGATGGGGGTTGGAAGAGACCTCTGGAGATCATCTCATCCAACCCCACTGCTAAAGCAGGTTCCCAGGATCACATCCAGGCAGGTTTGGAATCTCTCCAGAGAAGGAGACTCCACAACCTCTCTGGGCAGCTTCTGCCAGGGCTCTGGCACCCTCACAGAAGGGAAGTTTCTCCTTATGTTTAGGTGGAACTCCCTGTGTTCTAGTTTATGCCTGTTGCCCCTTGTCCTGTCACTGGGCACCACTGAAAAAAGTCTGACCCCATGCTCTCTTGACTCCCAACCTTTAGCTATTGATCAGCATTGATCAGATCCCCTCTCAGCCTTCTCTTCTCCAGCTAACCTGCCCCAGGACTCTCAGCCTTTCCTTGGCACAGAGATGCTTCAGTCCCCTTGACATCTTCATAGCCTTCTTGGCTACAAGAGCACATTGCTGGCTCATGGTTAACCTGTTGCCCACCAGGACTCTCAGGTTCTTCTTTGCAGAACTGCTTTCTAGCAGGTCAACCCCTAACATGTACTGGTGCAATACAGGTAGAGTCGAGGAGAAGAATGATGGTGAGGGCTCAGCTCTTCATCCCACACCTCCTGGCAGTACCACCACCCTGACAGGATCAGGCTGCATCCCTTCAGCAAAGCCCCACAGCCATGTAAAGGAGAACGAAAATGAACACCCAGCTGGCTGAGTCTCGAGCTGTCGCTTGTAACTACACTAATAATGCCATTTCTTTGCATAGATTTTCTTCCCTTGTCCGGTGGTGCTTTCTCCAACACACGATGTACTTTTCAGGAGATGGGATTTTAGTCCACACCTCGCATGGCTCGCCCAGCACACATGTAGTCAGGAAAATAGGGCATCCCAGCACAAGGCAAGGACCGAATGAGGAACTACATGGTACATGAAACATCATTAAAGCAGGGTGAAACCCTGCAGCAGTTGAAATGTAGATGCCATAAAACTGTCTTTTGGGTTCTGTCAGTTCTTGGAGAAGGACAGAACCTTCACCGACATGCATGTGGCTGATGAAGGTTTGGTCTTGCTTCAGCAGCACAGGATCAACATGTTTCCTGCACCAACCAGGAGGTTGTGCTGCCCACATGCGCTTGCCCTGCCCTTAAATTTTACCAACAATGTGGTGTGGGAGTCAACAGGAGAGCCTGGCCTGAGCTAGCAATGCCCATTCCCAACACATGCACACCCAGCTGGTAATGCCATCATCAGCATCACCTTTAGCTTGTAGAAACATAGAATTGTTCTGGCTGGAAAAGTCCCTTAAGATAATTCAGTCCAACTGTTAACCCAACACTGCCAAGCCCAGCACTAAACCATGTCCCTAAGCAGCATATCTACATGCCTTTTAAATTCCTCCAAGGATGGTGACTCAACACATCCCACTTCCCTGGGCAGCCTGTTCCAGGGTTTGACAACCCTTTTGGTGAAGAAATTTCTCCTAAAGTGATGGGCTTCTTCCCCAGCACACCCACACACTTCACCATCATCAGTGCCTCTCCTCACTCTAATTTTGTTCCATGGACCTTTACAGAAGCTAAAGACCACGGGATATGACTGCAAAACACTACTGGGTTCAGTAGGGGAAACGATGTTGTTTTGAAAGGTGGATCAACATCAACAGTCATTCTGAGATGCTCCCATCACAGCTAGAAAACCTTCTCCACTGCAGCCTGGCCCTAAAGCTGCCTCCCCCTCAACCCACTCAGTGTTAGAAAGCCAATTAAATGCTTGATTGAGTGTCCCAACATGTTCCCGAATCATAGAATCACAGAATGGTAGGGGTTGGAAGGGACCTCTGGAGATCATTGAGTCCAACGCCCTGCCAGTGTAGGCACACCTAGGGCAGGCCACACAGGAACAGATCCAGGAGGGTCTTGAAAGGCTCTAGAGAAGGAGACTCCACAACCTCTCCATGAAGCCTGTTCCAGGGCTCTGTCACCCTCACAGTGAAGAAGTTTTTCCTCACATTGAGGTGGAACTTCCTGTGTTTCGGCT
>WUAM01000179.1:32761723-32790505 GCA_024336885.1 Actenoides hombroni
TTTTTCTCCTTATCCTTCCTTTGATTCATGAAGGGATCCTGGGGAAGGGGGCAGGGAGGCAATGGCACAGCGGGGCTGAACAGGCTCGCGGGGGCTGGCTCCCACCTACAGCGCGGGCAGGTGAGGCAGAAGCCGGACACTCCTCCCTTCTAAGTTTTTTCCTCCTCTGGTGAAATCCATGTGCTGACACCAATATAATTCTGGCGCAAAACCTCTCCTCCTCAGCCTCCCTTCTCTAAGACATCCTTTAGCTGCACGACAGCTGATCTCGTGGAATTTTTTCCATCTAATTGAAGTCCTTTTCTCGCAGGCATTCCTCCTGGCAGCCAAGCACAGGAGCTGCTGCGGTGGCATCTGCAAGTAGGGCAGGCTTGGCCCCACCCTCGTGTCAGCATCTCAAACCTGCAGCATCATACCCTGGGGAGCTGTTCTGCTCAGGGCCCAATTTTGCCCAGCAGGAGATCTTGGAGTGTGATAGAAAGAGAGGCCCAGGGCTTTCTGGAACAGGTACGGTGATTCACAAGCTCTCTGCAGGAAATCCATCTGAATGGGCTCTTTTTAAGGTACAAAGGGAGCAGCAATGCTGCTCTTGCATCTTGCTGACTTGTGGCATCACATCCAGGATGATGCATCTGAGCGCTGGCATTGTTCAGCCTGGAGAAGAGAAGGATCTGGGAAGGCCTTATTGTGGCCTTTCAGTACTTAGAAGGGCCTGTTAGAAAGACAAGGACAGACCTTTTAGCAGGCCTGTTGTGACAGGACAGCAGCTGATGGGTTTAAACTAAAAGAGGGAGATTTAGACCAGAGAGAAGAAAGAAATTCTTTACACTGAGGGTAGTGAGACCCTGTCCCAGGTTGCCCAGAGAGGTGGTCAATGCCCCATCCCTGGAAAGATTCCAGGTCAGATTGTACAGGGGTCTGAGCAACCTGCTCTAGTTGCAGATGTCCCTGCTCCCCGCAGGGGAGATGGACTAGATGACCTTTAAAGGTCCCTTCCAACCCAAACCATTCTATGATTCTATGATAATAAGGAACCTAACAGTATTGACTGCTGAGACCAGAAAGAGAGACGCTGCAGTATGCCCGTGACAACACAAGTGTCACAAAAAAATGATGCTTTTTATCATGCACAGGGAAAGCAAGAAAACAAATGCCATTTTAGGATCTGGATGTGGCGAGTACCACATGTCAGTCAAAGGACCCTCCTGAGGAAAAGGCACCTGTTGGAGGTCATGGCCTGCAACCCAGGGATCAGCAGTGTTCTCCAACAGAACTTGTCACCGCTCTTGTTTCAGGCTGGTTAATTAGGCAAAGGGGCATCCTGCCATGCTTATTTAGTAACACAACATGCATAGTTCGTTTGTTCCTTAATACAAAACCCCGGGAGTCAATTGGGGTCAATCAGGGTTACTAGGAGAGCATCATGCAAGAACAGGGCAATCACGCTGCAAGCCAGCTCTTGCCAGATCACTTGCTCCCTGAGCAGACTCTGCCATTACCAGATGTGATTTCTTAAATCCCCAGTGAAATGGCCCAGGACTCGCTCTTCCTTCAAGAGAAACCTCTTTCCTGCCTATGTGTCACCAGGCTGAGGCTGCAGGGAATTTGGGAGAGCCCCAAAGCTCCAGCTCTGACTTGGTGGGAACATCTCATGGTGATGTTGCCAGGAGCCAGCTCCTGGAGGAGGTGTGATGAGGTGGGAGGAAGCTCCAGGCACCTGTACTTCTGGTAATTCACATAAACAACTTACTTAAAGTTGGGTAAGGTGTAACATGGTGAGCAAGCAAAAGAAGTGGAAGTCAGGTGCAATTTTGGGCTTCCTCTCTCTGCTGGTCACCCACAACTTCCAGAGCCATGGGCCACCACAGTCCACACACTTCTGAGATGTGCTGCCAAAATACCATGCTTGGACCTGAAATCTTCATGTGCCCTAGGCTCCCTGTCCTCACCATCATCTTCTGACCACACCCACCAAGACCCAGGGCCAAAGAAAAGCCAGGCCTTCTGATGGACCTCGTGGGAGTTCTGGTTCTTTTATTTTTCTAGGTTTGAGTGCACTCATCTGAATGAAGTGCTGGGGAGGAGGCAGCTCCTTGGATACCTCCCCAGGCGGCTGCAGAGGGTGGGAGGGGACGACAAGGACCTGAAGCCTCCGACTCCATCTTTAGATCAGGAGTGGGATGGGGATGAAAATACCATGGGTAAATATAATGCATCTTTACAGGGAAATCAGAAATTTTAGGGGGCTGCAGAGAGGGGCAAAAGCCTTCCCTGCTTCCTGCATTTCACTCTCCATTTTCTTCTCCCCATTTCATAACAGCCATTGTCAGTCAGCAACATCGGCCTCACAGCTCCCCACTGCTGAGAGCAGCCCAGAGGTTTGACCAGTTGCCTCCCCCCGATGTCACTATGTGTTCAGCTAGTTGGGACCTGTCACGTCCCACTGGTCACCCGTCCACATGGCAGAAACACACACCAACACACAGCAAATCTCCCAGCAGCATGCAACAGCCTAACACAGTCTCACCTTCACGGGCAGGCTAGTACATCTCATGGGGTCTCTCTAAGCATGCAGGTCCTCCATATCTCCCTGTCCCCTTCCCAAAGATCTGCTCTGGCCACATGGTCCCTCCAAGATCCACCTCAGTCATTTGCAGGGACTATGACCCAACAGCTAAAGTGCTAGGGCAAGTGGGTGTTAGGACACTCCTGACCCTCAGCGTTATGCATGATGCCACCAATAAGCTGGTGTCCCTAGGGAAGCAGTGCTGCCAGTGTGCCCTCTGGCTCCCATCATACTACTGGGGCCATCCAGCCCCCAGTCAGTACCAGTTTGAGTGATGCCTCCCACCGAGCTGCAACAGCCCACACCGATACAGGGAGAGCAATCTCCCTCGGCACAAGTGCATCAGTGCCTCCCTGGCACTGGAGATGACCTAGTTAGAAGAATACTGGTCCTGTATGAGGATGCAAACATTATTTAGAGACTTCTCCCCTCCCAAGATGGTTACACGGTTTTGCTATGAAACTATAATCCCGTGCAGCCCACTGTCAAAGCCTCAACTGCCTGCAGTGATGATACAACTTCATTTGCAGGAAACACATTCTTATAGCACTGTTTTGATGCAATACTCCATCCTTCCTCCAAACCCCAGACACCGTGGCCCAAGCTCCATCCCTCACCCCATGTGACTCAGGCCACTTGAAGCCAGGGGTGAAGACTTTGCCCTGGCAGTATGTACAGAGGGTGCTGCCCATCTCACTTTGTGCTCCTCTGCACCTAACAGAGCCGGGCACAAATTTCCTCGTTAGTTTTCACACAATTTCCAAGGGCGTCTTACACTCAAGGTCCTAATTCATAAGGTAATTACTGGATCAAGCCTCGCTACTTCAAAGAGCAAGTTTGGGTAATTTGTGTGAATCTTGGGGCTTGGGACTCATTCATGTGAGCTGCAGGCAAAAAGAGGATCAGACCATAGAGCAATTTTCTCAGAAGATCAAGCAAGCCTAAAGCCCGACTGTGTTAACAGATCTTGCAACGTTTTCCTTTCCTCAGAAAGTTTTCGTTAAGAACATTCCCAGCCCAAGTGTTGCATTTCTTCCTCAACTCTTAAAAAAAATAAATCGCATAAACCAACCTGTCCATTCTGGGCTGGATAATGATTCTGTGTAAAGGGAAACAAACTCCAAGGCACCACAAAGCCCAGGTGGGACCTTACTATGGGTCTTCGCTCTGTGGAAGAACACGGGTATCACAGTTCTGAGCAGCAACAGGAAACACTAAGATGGACATACGTGCAAGGACATACGTCCAAGGGTGTCTGAAGTCGTTGACTCAAGAGCTGAGGGAGCCAAGACAGAGCCCGGCCTTCAGAACTTGAAATTTAATCCCAGGTGTCATCCAGTGACCCTGGAGACAAGCGCTGGGGAGAGGTCACCTTTCCACGGTTCCTTCAAAGAACACCATGTTATTGGGTACAACCCAATCCCAAATTAATTCTCTAATTAATTTATTAACAGAGAGGTGCCAAAGGGAGCACATTAAAGCCACTTCACCAACCCATGAGCTTTCTGAAGCCTGGAAACACATCATTGTCCAAAGGCACACCAACATGGGGCTTCAACCCTGCCCGAGGGCCTAAACACCCGAACACCTTCTTTTCTTGCCCAAGCATTCAGAGTAGGAAGGAAGCAGCGGGAGGAGCAATGAGCAGAGCATTTCAGTAGCGAACTGCGTTATGTATGAGGAGGCAGCCATCTGATGGGTTTGCACCTCCACCGCGCCAGGAGAGCAAGTCTCCTCCACCGCCAACCTGATCATGAACAGCAGCAGCTTCATGAAGAGGAGAAAATTACTGGGTGTAATTGAAACTGCAGTGAGGAGCTAGGGACATAAAATGTAATTATCCGCCACAGAACGGAGCCAAAATTAGCAATCCTACTTCTGGGCATTTCAAGTTCCCATTAACTTTTCCATGTGCTGATGATACAAGTTTTGTGTCTTACTGGCTGCAAGACGCAGCACTCCCAGAAGAAAGTGCTCGGCCTCCTCTCATAAGGGTCCTGAATCACCTGTAGAGGAGGGGGTGAGGGTCTAGACTTTAACAAAGATCTTCTCTAAGGATTTGGAAGACCTGCCTCCCTAGCTGCCAGGGTGGAAGGATGCTTCAGTTGATCCCCAGTTGCACCACTCTCCTCTCCAGGCATTGGTGGCTAGAGTTGCCTAAGGTGCCTTTTTGGTGCTTGAGAAGATGATCTGAGCAGGCATCCAAACAATCCAGAGATCTCCTGGACTACAGCTGCAGAGACTGTGTGAACCTCAGACCACCTCAACCTCCATTCTCTCCTTGCACTCCATCTCAGGAGACAACCAGCCAATTCACATCCAAACAGCACTGTGGACATCTCCACATCCATCCTGTGCTCAGCCCATTCCCCTGCCCTGCACCCAGGCACAACAGAGCCATCTGGAGGGGACAGCAAACTCCAGTGGGCACTGCATGCCCTCAGCTGATTTGAAATCCTCTTGCTGAGGTCCTGCCACTTTCGCCCCCCTACCATTTTCCTTGCACCCTCACTATCTGAGGAAGCAGGCGCTACGGAACATCCTTTACCAGTCCCATCCCAGGCTTGGCCGAGGCATCCATCCACAGCAGCGGAAGGAGGATGCTTCTTGGTGACTCTAGTATCTGCATGACCTGTTTCTAATTTCTCACTTTTGGACACCTTTGGGGAGCAGTGTGCACCGTTGGGGGTACCCCGAACAACAGCCACCCTCTGCTCTGCTCACTGTGTGAAACCAGCGTGAAATCAGTGTACACATATGAAATCCACATCTCTGTCAAGAGGTGGAGGACCATGGCCTCTAGCCCTGGGGCTTTTCCCAGGAGGGACTTGGCTTCAGCAGCTTCTTAAAGGCTTTAAACCTTTGAAGGAAGTGACACCATCTTTTCTCCACTTTAAGCCAGGAGAGAGTACTGACCCTTGGATCAGAAGACGTCCACCCCTGCCAGCCCTCTTACCTCCACCAGATGAGGCGTGGGGTTGAAGCCACACATGTTGCAGACCTGTTGCTGGCAGGTTGTGCAGGTGTTGTAGTTGGGGGGCTCGCCAGAGCCCACGTTGATCTCCGCCTTGCAGAGGGGGCAGGAGACCCTTGCTTTCGGCACTTCCTTTGGCTTGACACTCTTCTCCGGCTTGCCCGGCTTCATGGTTGGTGCGGCACCAGCCCGGCCCTGTGCCCCCGGGGCTTTGGGACCAGCTTCTTTGCTGGCATCGCTGAAGACGATTTTTGGAGGCACTTTGCCAGGAGATGGCTGGCTTGGAGGGGGGGCCTCAGGCTGGACTGACATGAGCGTGCTTGCCTGGGTCAGGAGGGATGCCCCAAAGCCAAAGAGCTTCCCTGTGAGCCCCTCCTGGGGCTGCTCTTGTGCTCCACTGCCAGGGGCCGGGGCAGTTGGCTTCGCCCCTGCGTCTCCTGTCACCTTTCTCTGCTCAGAAGATGAAGGCTTGGCTTGCTGATGCTGTGGGGAGGACCTGGCCACCTCCTGAGGTTTTGGCTGGCCTTGGCCATGCGGTTCCCTCTGTGGAGTTGTGGGTTGAGGTTTGGGTGGCTCAGGTGGCAGGGTGCGGGTGGCTGGCTGAGACTTATCTGCAGCCGGGGGCGGCGGGTGCTTGGCTGGGGAGTGGGAGGGGGATGGCAAAGGAGAGTGCAGCTGCTGCTGGCTCTTGGAGCGAGGAGCGGTGGTCATGTCCATCCCCAGCGCCCGCTGCATCTGGCAGTTCAAGCACAACCATTCCTTTACCTGCAAGACAAGAAGACGACACGAGCAGTGAGCAGCGGGCAGGCTACGGCCCCAGTGCACCCTTAGGTTCCCCTAAACAAACACTATATAGCTATGGGAAGAAGTCACGAACCTCTGAAAACCATTTTGGTACCACATTCTGCAAGAAAAGCCTCCCATTGACAGGGTGAACAGACCCCATCTGTCACAGGTACCCACAGCACGACACATCGGTGTGAAAACAAGCTTTAATTAGCAGTGGGTTTGCTTCCAAGGCTTCTGCCAGAAAGCTTCTGCTAGCCACGAGGCTCTGCCTGCAGGCAGCGCATTTTGTGCCTCTCCCAGGGGATGAGGGGCCTTTCTGAGGGCTCCTGGCCCACCACGTCCCTAAAGCCCATCTTTTTCCATCTACTTGGTGGCCAGAGCTAGCATGGAAACAGCCAGCACCCCTCACAGAGGAGCAGAGGGCTGGCAGAAGGTCCAGCACAGATCTTCAGAGGGCTGCTGCTATAATGCACACATAAAACTGCAACGCTCCCCAGCACCAGCATGATGCCTAGTGCCAACGGGTACCACAGTGACATGCCCAATGCTTCCCCAGGGCCAGCACACAGGGCTTTTCTGGAATCGGTGCGGTGGTTGTGATATCACCCCCCAAACTTTGGGCATTGCAGGAGAGCAAGGAGCAGGTTCTCCTCACACGGTGTGCCTGCACTGCTGGGCAGGCAACAGTTAATAGCAGTCACTCGCCAAAACAAACTTTTGGATGCAAATGGAAAATGTAATGCTCCCTGGCTAAGTGGTGATAAATGAAAGACTTCCCCCCTTGAGAGACATTCCTTGTGACAATCCCCAGGATGCTCAGCGGCCCTGCAAATACGTATAGCACAGTCAGCAGGACAACGGAGTCTGCCTGCAAAAGATTTCTCTGAGACCAGGAACTAAGGTGGCAAAAAGGACCAGAGTATTCCCAAAAACTGGAGGAGCATCCAGGATGAGTGGACGCAAAGCCTGGCATGGGCTGCTGTGCATAGAGCACCTGACAGCTCCCAGCCCTTGTGCTCTTCTGGGGCTGAACGTCCAGCACACACCATGTGAGCTGCGGATTCTCCCGCCTTTCATCGTTTCAGGAGCTGTCTCCTCATCCCAGTGTTCTGGAATGAACCTCTAAGGCTCATCTTAATCCCCAGTGGGCAGCTACCAGCTACTCTGCCCCAAGCCTGGAGCATTGCAGGGGGTTGTTGTGACCCAAGTGCAGAACCCAGCACTTGGTCTTGTTATTTAACATTTTGTATGCTATTTTTGCTTTCAACCCCCCTGGAATTTCTTCTCACTATTCTATTTCAGAAAAGCGACTCCCCAAATCCCATCAGCTTTGCCCGCCATCCCCATCAGCTCCGATTAAGGGAGAACCAATCCTTTCTATCCAGGTTCTCTCTCCCCGCAAAGTTCCCAGTATCCAAGAAATGCAAATCTTCCCTCTCTGCATAATCTCCTTATCCACACTTCAAGACCCTCCAGTGAAGGAGAAACTGGGGGAAAAGGAGATACTCCCAGACCTGTGTCAGGGCTGTTTGCATCTAGATTTTAAGGGATCATGACAACAAGTTCCACGACAAGGACATGCTCCACGTTCCTGGTTTTGTATAGTCTGTATTTACTGCAGCCTGGCACAAGATTTAGCTTATTTTCTGGATCAGGAAAAATACTTTACCATTCTCCCACATAAACTTTCAAACAATCAAACAAACTATTGAGGGAATTCACTTGATTGCTCGCGACTGTCTGCCAGCTTTAACGAGAAGCAAGGGCTGCTGGTGAATACCAAACAGCTCCGGCTTTGCTGGTTCACCCCCTACCTGCACCATGCACAGGGCCCACTTTGCCCCTGGCCAAGGCTTGTGCAGAACTGCTCCCCAGACACCAGGAGGTAGTGCCTCAGGTCTCACGGCCATGCAAGCTACATAGAGCTCATGGACAAGCCCACCAGGACCTTCCTGAGCTCAGGGCTGAGGAACAACACTATCATCAACACTTTTGCACTGTCCACAAAAAAAATGGTTTATGCGACTGAGACAGAAAAATGCCAGGGGGTTTTCAGATGGGGTATGAACCATCCAACTGCTCTCGGTGCCTTGGTGAGCAACTGCTGAGGAACATCTGTCCTGGGGTGCAGGAGAAAGCTGCAGGGAATACAGTGGGGCACCAAGCTCCCAGAGCAAGCATTTGAAATGTAAATTTAGTTGGGATTATCACAAATTGCCTGACCGGCCTCTACTGATGCAACCAATGACACAATGTGTGGATTACACAGATCAAAGACAGCTTAAAGGATCCTGGAGGGAAGATACTAAAGAGGAAGGGCCAAGTCATCTTGCCAAAGATACTTCCCCTAAGAAAGAGAAAGGAGCATAGAAAAGCCTGGGGGTAAATCTTTACTCATCCAACCCCTGAAAGTTTTGATTTGGTGCAGAACCGGTCAAATAAAACACAAAAACAAATGAAACAGTGGACTGTTCAGTTGGCTTGCATCACCATCCTTTAAACACTCCTCTTCTTGCCTGCAGACTCACCACGTGGGGGAAGATGGTCAGAAAATAGTAGAGAAATAAGGAGGAAGAATGCAAAAAGAGTAATTTATCCTACTACTTCTTCATCACTGCTAACAGTCTGGTAACTAGCAGAATGAAACGTCTATCAGTGAGAGAGGAAAAACCCAACGTTATTGAAAAATTTAGTTCCAGCCCACCTTGGGGGAATGCTGAAGTCATTGTTATACCCTAAAACACAGGGAGGTAAAACCGCACCCTCCTGACTAGTATGAGACTGACCATGCTAATCTCCTTCACTCCAGGAAATGTGACTGGGGGAAATACTGAAAAATACGAAGAAAATGGGGATATAGCTGATAGCTCTGAAATCAACCTGATGCTTCAATGAAGAGCAAATGAGGCTGGCTAAAAGTGAAGGTGGCTGCTGTGCAAAATGGAAGGCACCATGAGAAATATAGAATCAGCAAATATCAGAGCTCAGCACATCAATGTCAACCAAGAAGCTGTGAAGTGCTTAAACCATATGAAAACAAAGGAGCTTCAGGAAGAAGTCTTTTGGGAAGTGGTAGGAAGGATTGATCTGAGGGCACTAGGGACAAAGGCTATCCTAGAAGAGCCAGGGGCCCACCTCTGGGTGGAGATGGTAAAGCTGTTAATGAGACAGCTATGGCAGACGTGCTGTAATTACTGTCATCGAACATTTGGGAAGAAGCAGGATAACACTCATTACAAGGATGAAGCATTTCCAAGTTATTAGCAACTGAGAAGAACATTCAACAACATCTACCAGCACCAGAAGACATTTAAATTTGGCAGGTCTGAATAATTTTGCATCCAAGAGATCTAAAAGAGCTAAGAAAACTGCTGCGTGCTGATGTTCATTTTTAAGAGGCAACTTTAGAAGACTGGAAGAGTCTTCTGCTTGAATATCCAAAGTGGGAAAGGTATGGCCTGAAGGGGACAGCTAGACAGACATCTGTCCAAGACAGACAGACAGACGGCACTGGATACACACAGCAGAGATCTGAAGGGCCCGCATACACGCCAGTCAACACAGGTTTAGGAAAAATAGGTCACGGCCAGCAAACACGATTTTATTCTCTGCATATTTGATATTAGTAATGCACAGAAGCAATATCCTTGATGTCCAAAAGGTGTTTTGACCTAGTAATGTGTGACATGCTGACAAAAAAAATAATAAAAAAATAAAGCACTATAAAATATGAATAGTGAACATGTTAAACAGATTTTGGACTAGTTACCTGGCTGATCTGGAGATGACAAGGATTCACCACTGGTTAGGTATCTCTCTAGTAAGGTCTTCATCTCTCTCTGGCTAACACTGGTCACACAGGATAAATTTTGGTAAAATGATAAATGTTGATGAAGATGAGTCTCTGCTGCCTGGCAAACCCGCACGTGCTCCGGGTGGGAAGCCTAGAGCTGAAGGTGGGAGTGAGGAGGTGGCTCAGCCTCCTCTACCAGCACCGAGGGACTCCTTCCAGAGCCCTCATCAGTTCCACACCGACATTTTAAGGAGATTAGTAAAACACTGCAGGAGATATAGACCGGATCTGTAGAAGTGATTCTAAGGACACAGAAAATGTCTGAAACGAGAGAATTACAGAGGCTGATCTTTTTCGTTTATCAAAGAGAAGATTAAGAAGTGACTTGATTACGATATAGCAACACATTCAGGGGAAACAATATCAGGTACTAAAAGGTTCTTAATTAGGCAGAAAAAGGCATAAAAAGAATTAATGACTGGAAATAGAAGCCAAATATATTAAGCATCACTTTTAACAGCAGATGTTTCTAACCATTGAAGCGAATTATACACACGCTGTTGGGCTCAGCAGAAGAGAAGGAGATAAAGCTTGCAGGCCTTTCATCTATAGGGTATTTTATATCCATTCTGATCTCAAAAGCTTTGAAAGTTTAAACCATCTCATCTTTACTGACATTCAGTATGTCTGCACCCAACACCTGACCTGCCCCAGCCCTGCACACAGGACTCAATGCATCCAGAACCACCACCCTTACCCTTCCCTCCGCAGACTCCTGCAACGTCCCAGAATATTCCCCTAAAGCCCCTCCCAAATCCTGCCGTTCCCCAGCGCACAGACAGGTCTGCAACCTGCAGCACTTGTGGGGTCACCGCTGCCAGATGTGCCCTCCTCCGCCACAATGCCGCCCTGCAGCTGCGAGCCCCGACCATCTGCAAATCCCATTAGGAAGGAAAACTTTCCAATCAGCGTTTCCTTAAAAAAAAAATAAAAAAAATCATCACCAGGAATATCCACAGCACACGCCGGCTGTGCCCAGGGTGGGTTTAAGCACCAGTAAGAACTACAGATGGGCACATGCATGGTGGGCCAGATCTTGACTCTGCAGAGGGGAGCTGCCCAGGAGAGCAGTGGTTTGCACGGGTACATAAAGGGGACCAAAAACCATCCCTGTGCACTTGCAGCTTACTGAGCCCTTCGGAAAAGCACCAAGAAGAGCACCCAGTTAAAAGTGATCCAAAACGATAGAGACAGCTTGAGTTTATAAGGTTTCTGAAGTTATCATCTTACCATCTATTTTAGGAAACTATGTGGAAACAGCTTGTCCCCTGGATTTGTTACCAGGAGATGCAAAGGAATGCTGGTAATGTGCAGGTTGTTTTGTTCTCCTGAGGTAAGACAATACAGCTCTAAAAGTATCTCAAGGATAAAGTTCAGTCTTTGCAGTAGAGAAGAGAAGCTTTAAAATGAGCTGTAAGCAGAAAGACTTCTTAACTGAACGTCCAAGGTCTCTTCAAGCCAAAATTTAGGATTATAATGAAGAATAATTCTGTCTTTGCTAAGGGTTGGTTATTTTGGACCATTTGGAGGTCACCCAGGATGCTATTCATTAAAATAATAAAAGCCAAAATGAATAGGAGTGCATGAGATGACCATATTTAAGACTCTGGAGACTTGAGACTGAATGGTTCCATTTACAACACCTCACTGCAGCCAAAGCCACCCAACACTGGTAGCTATAATGGCCCCATATCAGAGGAGGCCATCAGGCACTTCAGAAGCACAGTCCATCTGACTGTGATTAGATGATTATTTTAGGCTGGGAAGAGCAGCTCCGAAGTCATTTCAAGTTAAGTGTGGCCAATCCCACCCAAGGCTGACCAATTTGAACAGGACAGAGCAAAGGAGCTTTGCTCAGTAGAAGATAAAACCCATCCTCCTCCTCCTCTGGTATGAGGCAATGGGATGTACAACTAACTGAAAAATAAGAAGCCAAGTTCATGGGAAATCAGAGGAGAAGAGAAGCATGGGTTTTTCCCGAGCTGCCCAAAATGTGTATTAATATTCTACAAAACCGGAAATCTTGGAAAAAAAAGCACATTTAGGAAGAGCAAGACAGCAAGCCTTTGGCAGGAGTTCTTCTACTCTGAGAGCCCTGCGCAGGTGCCTGCCCCACAGCCACCACTCACAAGGCCAACTCCCAGCAGATGCACCTCAAGGCCAAGGTCAGAGCTCCCTCCTCTGCCTTCCACAGCCACCAGTACAGCCAGAACTAGATGAGTTTAAAAATAACCAAAGCTGGAATCGGGTAATAAAGGTACTATGTTAATCAGGCTAATAGGGAGGCTCAACAGCAAGGATCATTGACTGGATGAAGAAGGGCTTCATTAATGGGTGCTACTGGCTTATCCTGGAGGAGCACTGCAACAGCCTGGCCTCTCCCAAGAGCTGCGAGAGCTGCCAGTGACCTGCCTGCCAGTGTCCTTACGCGCCTTCAATTCATCAACTCTGCCTGCAGATGAAGAACTGTCCTGTCTCATGAAATCAGCAAGTCAGCGAAACGTCCCTTCCCCTCCATGCCTCCCGGATCCGCTCTAGAGGAGCTCGCTGGGGGGCATGTCTTGTGTTTCATGCTGAAATCTGCCAAAGCCACGCATGCTGCAATTAAAGCGACATCCTGATCCAAGAGAAGAGGCAGTGCTAGAAGGCAGCGCTCAGCTAGAGAGCAGAGGGAACATCAAGCTGCGATGGGGAGCCGGGATGCTGCTGGGAGGGCAGGAGGTGGGAATGGCTGTAGGAGAGCAGGGAAAGCTGAGCAAATCCTGGAAGAGCTGCTGATGCAAGGAAAAAGCTAAAGGTACCGTGTGGAGAAGGCTTCCCACACCATCTCAGACTGGCTGGTGGAGCATATGACAAATACAAATGTGCATCTTATGCTGAAGTTTGGGGTTTGTTTTTGAAAGCAGAACTATTGCCGACATCTCCTACAGCAAGGCAGGGACAGCTTGCCACGAAGCACACACGCAGAGGGTAGGAAAAGCAGCAAAGGCAGTCCCTGTGCTCAGCCTGCGTGCAAATGAAACAAGAAGCCTGCAAAGCATCCCGTGGGAGACTGCAATGTGGTGTAGCAGCCAGGGTCTGATCTGGCAGGGGGGTGGGGGACAGATAGCGTCAGGAGATGAAGTCTCCTAAGGCACCTCTCAGAGGGCTACAAGCAGCCCAGGGTGCAGGAGGTGTTGTGCGTCTGTGGCCATGCTGCATGTCAGGACACCACCAAAACAGGCGTGCATCCAGGTGGAGAGGAGGTGGATGCAAACACACAGGCAGCGTGGGCTGAAGCTTCCTGGTCCAAATCTAAAGCACAGTTTGAGGAGAACCCAGGGCTCCAGAGCAACTGTGCAATTAGGAGTGTTTTGGCACTTAATTGACAGAGGAATCGGTCACTGAGGCACTTCTGAAAAAGGCCACCGCATGCTCATCTTTATCTTCAAACATCTCAATACAAATAAAATGTAGTCCTTAGCACTCCTGCCCAGAAGGGGAAACCACTGAAGCCGTCAGTAATCATCCTGCTAATGCCTGCCAGAAAATAATCAACTTGCTCGCTTGCTGGCGAGCGAGAGGAACCAACCCCCAAACTCATCTCCCTCCCTGCAAATAACAGATGGGAAACTGCGTTTGTCCAGAGAAACAAGCTGCAGAATAAGACAGTGCCATTTCACCCTATTAGTCACTTCTTAACCAGTTCCCTTTGCTCTAGTTAGCACTCCTTGAACTAACTGAAGGCTGCCAGAGCAAGCCTTCACCTCTCCCCAAAGGGCATCAGGAACCCACAGGAAGCTCTGCAGAACCTCTGGGTTTTAGAGGCAACCTCCAGCTGTTGGAACGATCTTTACCCGCACCACGCAGCCACTTACGCAGAGATGAAGCAACTGCTCAAAGAAAATAATTGCACGCTGCAGACAGAGCTTTGCAACTAACCTTGATCTGCCATCACAGGCAGGACGGTGGTCCTCCAGTAGCATCCCCCATGGCTAAGATGCCAATTGAGCTGCGAGCTCCTCGGTAAGTGCAAGCATCCCCTTCTTCACTACTTGCCCTTGCTGACAGAGAGAAGCAGATGGGCAGAAGGAAACCCTTCCAGCTCCAGACCCAGTGCTGCTCCTCTGATCCCCCCCAGAAAGCAGGTCCCTCCGCCCAAGCAAGGCGCTGCCCAGCTAAGCACGCCAGCAGCACTGCCGCCCGAGGTGAAGGGACAAGTCCTTCCAGTTCATTAGGGAAGGTTTCTTGTGCAATTTGCTGCCTCACTAGCTCCTGTTTAGACAGCCTTTGTTCCCTGTCTGCAGGAGCACATGAAAGGTTTGGACGTCTGTACATGCTCAGAGGATGCTGTCCCCTGGGCTTGGTCAGGGAGGATGGTGAAGAGCTCACCCCAGGTTTTAACCTCTTGAGCTCTTGCATGCCAACGTGCTGTAAGTGCAGCCCCAGGTCTCCTCATGCTCCATAATGCTGGACTTCCAGGAGAGCCCTCTTAGCCAAGGGAAGCTTAATGGCTTGCTTTGCCTTTTTCTGCTGTCGCTCCCCTGCCCTGCTACAAGCCAAAGGACCCACGTCCAGAGTAACAGGAGCCTCCGGTCCTGCTCACTTATTGTGTTCTGCAGAACTAAAATAGCAGCCTGGGAGGGAGAAGAGAAGCTCAAAACTTTCCATTCACTGGTATCTCCTGCCCAAAGCAGCAAGATACATGAGGCCACGGGGTTTCTCTGGGTGCAAAGTGACTACCATGTATAGCAGCGATGCAATTGTAGCTATAACGCTATAAAGAGCAGAGGCTGCTCTCGATACATAGACTTCAAACAGATGAATTTAAAAGCAGTCCAGTTTGCTATTGGTAACACGGAATAAAATCATCATTCATTTACTACCTTTAATGCCCCAAACTTTGCATTACCTTGGCAGCATCAACATCTGAGCACAGCCCAGCAGCAGGCAG
This sequence comes from Actenoides hombroni, assembly GCA_024336885.1. Classification (NCBI taxonomy): domain Eukaryota; kingdom Metazoa; phylum Chordata; class Aves; order Coraciiformes; family Alcedinidae; genus Actenoides; species Actenoides hombroni. Next base: position 32,776,839 of record WUAM01000179.1, read on the forward strand.
GGCAGAGAGGTTCATGATCTTCTGACCTTCTAGCAAGCGCCTGGGACAGAAGCTTTCAAACAATAAAGCCAGTCCTGGCACTAGCATAAACAGCCTGAAGGCTTTTCAGAGACAGAGTCGCAGACCAGGTGTTATGGCCTCACACTTTCTCCAGACTGAAGGAGCCAAGTTAGGTCGCATTTATCCTGGCCCAATATGTATTTATGAGTGAAGCTGCTGGAACAAACAACTTCTGCAAATGAACATGTCAGAGTGGATCAATGCATCAAAGCAGAATGTATTTTCTGTGTTGTTTTGTTGCTTTTTTTTTTTAATTATTATTCTGGATTAAATATGTAATAAATGCTCTTGCAGAATTTAAGGCCTGAAGACAGACAAGCCATTGCACAATCTTTTTACATACCTAAACAGATTTAATTGCTCAATTATTTCAGATAAACATGATAAGTCCCCTGCCATGAATAATTTATAATCCAGCTAGCCACACAATCTATGAAACACAGATCTACGGCTGTGGCAAAGGAAAAACAAGCAGATGCCATGATCCCGAGACACCCTGGCTTGTTACCGAATGCCAGCCAAAGGAGCTACAGCTGCCCAGGGCAGGTCTGATCTTGCCTGAAATCCCCAGGACAGCCCATACCTTCATTTGGGTTACTGCGCTGCTCAGAGGATGCAAATATTGAACTAATTAAATAGGCACAAAGTTTGGATGTATACCTGGGAGGAGACAGGTGCAGCGCGTACCCCTTTCTGTTCACAGTCTGGACATTGCCGGGTGTCCTGCACAGGCCTCCTCAGGGGCTGGCTGTACTGTTTTTTCCAGGAATTTCATTAGATGGTTCTGAGGGAGCTTAAGAGCGGCAGTGAAGCACAGCAGTGCATGGGAGGATGAAGGCCTGACAGGGCTGTCACAAGGGACGGCACTCATGACCCCATGGAGGGGAAAGAAAGGCCCCATCCAGCCAGGACTTACCACGCTTGGATAGGGAAGACTTGAGAGGAGGACTTGGAGGGTGTCCAGAAGGAGAGTTAATCCTCAACTCATGACAAATCCAGCCCAGGCAGCCCTCTTCCCACAGCAGAGGGGTAACGAACCACAGTGCCGAGCACTACTCTGGGAAAACTGTTGTACCAACCCCACACTGATCCATAAGAGAGGTAGGTGCCACCTCCAGGCTCCAGTGGCCCCAGACGAATGCAGAAGGCTTTCTCACAGGGCTCGGGGCTCTGTTGTAAACCTTGAGCATCTGTATGACTCTCTGAGAAGCAGATGAGAGGCACTGGCAGGTTTCCTCCAGCCTGGGCACTCAACAGTGCTTTTCCCTGTCCCGCTTCCTGCTTTTTTGAATAGATGCTCCTGCATCTGAGTTTTATTTACGCTGCTGCTTCATTCCAACAAGGCTTCAGGACTTTGACCCAATGTTCGGCAGCAGCAGGAAAAAAGGGCTCTAGGAGTCTCTGAAAGGTTTTGGCTCTATCCTCTAACCCCAGGGAGGATCAAACAACCCTGTACTGCCGCTGACAGATGTTTGTCTAACTTGATCTTTAAAATTTCCAATTAGTTGTGGATTTACTGGGTGGGCAGCAAAAAGGGGAATAAAGGGACTTTGGCTTAAATATCCTCACTGCTAGAAAACCTTCCTGAACTATTAACCTAAATCTTCCTGCCGGTCTAAGTCCATTACCGGACATCCTACAGACCGCAGATGCTAAACAGCGGCTATTTTATTCAGCAAAACCAGTCTGTCAACAGCTTCTCTGCTGAAGGCACTCACTGGAGAAAGCACATCCCAGCACAACATAAAAAATGTCTCCTAGAGGTGACCAGCCACCACCTACAAGCTGCAGAACTCTTGGTCTTCAGGCCAAGTTAATGGTTTTCTGTGCTTCCAGGTACAATTTCTGTGCATTTTTAGGAGATGCTCAGGCAGCTTTGGAGGATGGCATACTAGGAAAGGAGCTCAGCTTTTCATGGTCCCATCAAAGCAATCTACAGACCACCTGCCCCGAGGCCTACCTCCTGTCTTGCCTTCTGGAGATACCCACTTGGGTGGCCAGGACACCTGAAATGAGCTTACGAGTAAACACCATAACACCAGAAACACCCGAAACAGCTTGTCCAGTTACCAGGTACCTATCCTAATAAATGAGAACAGACTTTCTGTGTCGGAATTCCTATCCCCATCCAAATGCACCTGGACTCAGCTCATAAGTCATTATCTACTAAGTAAAATATACCAATTCTAGCACAAGAATCTGCAAGCAATTAGAATTTTAACAGATACCTATAAACCCACATCATTGTTAATTAGGTTTTTATAGACATTATATACTCTCTAAGAAGAGGATACTTAATTGCAAGCCAGTCTACACTAGCAATCATCCTGTCTTTAAAAAGAAGAAGAAAAAAAAAAAGTCCTAGTTGCAAAGCAAGATTAAAATTGGTCATTCAAACCATTTCTTTTTGTTTTCTGATTTAAAGTCATTATTGTCATGGAAACCTAAACTGATATACCCTGGAAAGGTGAATAAACTCTTCATCAGAAAGAATCCTGATACTCAAAAGGCTGCCTCTTCTATTATCACCCAAGTGAAATTCTGAAGTTACCCAATCTGGGCAGCCCTCTGTGGCCCTCCTGATGTGGGACTCAAAGGATCACCAGAGAGCAACTTGCCTGGGACCCCTCAAGCCCCATTTAAAACCTTGGGCAAGCTCACAATGAAAGCCTCTGTTCTGCTCAAACAAGGGGACAAGTCCTTGATTGTAAAACTATAAACCATTAGAAAAGAGGAAAAATTTCAAATAGAAATCACTCAAAAAAAAAAGAAAAGTATATCTATATATACCCTTCACCTTTTTGGGCTTCTTAGCCTTTCTTTGAAAGATCTCCAAACAGCAGCGGCCTTGGGCAACACAAAAAAAACCCCAAACTCACCAGGCAAGAATTCTATCACAAACACATTTTTTGTGCAAACACGCCACCGTTAACCGCTATTTTAAGGCTGCTTTTAGCCCCTCATTGCCCTGCATGGCCAGCTATCATATCCTGTGGTGCATGGGGAGCATCTGAGAGGATCCTTCTTGCTGAGATAATGCTCCCACTGATGAGCTACAGCAGCATTTTTAGCACCAGTGGCTGCAAAGAGAAGATGGAAAGAGAGATGGAGATGTACTGGACACTGGTGCATGCAACCCCAAGCAGTAAATACCAGAGGAATAAATCAGGTTGTTCATTTAAACAAAGTTGGGTTTGTTCAGTCTTGAGAAAAGAAGGTTCAGGGGAGACCTCAGCACCATGTTCCAGTATTTAAAGGGTGGCTACAGAGAAGATGGAGACCTCTCTTTTACAAGCCACATGGAAACTATGAGGGGTGATGGGTACAAGTTACTTCTGGAGAGATTCTAATCAGACAACAGATGAAAATTTTTCACAATGAGAACAATCAGCCACTGAAACAATCTACCCAAGGGAGTGGTGGAGTCCCCAACACTTCTAAAATTCAGCTGGCAGGGTGCTGGGACGTCTTGTCTAGGCTGTACTTTTACTAAGAAAGGTTGGACCAGATGATCCTTGAGGGCCCTTCTAACCTTGGATTCTGTGATTTTATGAAAGTATTTAAGAACTCCGCAACAAGGGCATCTGTCTACACCATCACAGCCAACAGCTCAGTCTGCAAGTATGGACCTCAATTAATTATTAAAGACATCTCAAATTAACTTGTTGGGGGGAAAAAAAAAAAATTTAAAAAAAATCTTCTTATTTGTGAACAGCATATTTTTCATGAAAGCACCAGAGTTGTGACAGACAACTATCTCCAGGTAGAGAGATATGGCAGGACATTGCTGAAAAGGTGCAGAGTTGCCATAGAAGCATTTCTTAGACAAGCTCTATAGCTCAACACATTGTCTCTAAGTGCCAAACGTGCCCAGCACCTCCATGCCAGGTCCCCTCCGCCGGTGCTGCTGATGCAGCCAAGGAGCACATTGGACTGGGTGATAAGCACTCTTTGTCCATCCATCCAGGCGCAGAAAGGAAACTATGGAGGAGCAAACTGCACAGTTCAAGCTGATTTCCTCTCTCTTTGATTTGCAACAATGCCAATTAGAAACCGTTTTCGGAGAGAAACAATAAATCTTGTCACTGTGGTCCGGCCTCAAACCCAGGCAACTTGAGTGCAATTACCATGGGAGTGACTCTGATCTACGGTGCATTTCTCACAGGCGAGATGGCAGGAGTGATCACTGCTCTCTCCATCTTCAGGTGTTCAGCTGGAGAGGTCTCACTTCTGACTTTCAAGTGTCGTGCACTAAAACTTCCAGCTGAATAGTGGGAGCTGCGCTGACTGCAAGCAATCAGATCCAAACTGCCTTAAATTGGGCAGAGAAGGGAAGGATTGGCCAGCAAGAGGGAAACAGCAGGACCTGTGCACCAGGGGGGAAAAATGTTCTACATCCCAATAAATAGCACTTTTCCATAAGCTTTTTTTTTTTTTGGTTTTTTTTTTTTTTGGTTGGTGTTTGTTTTTTTTGTTGGTGTTAACTCTGTGCCTGGCTAGGATGGCTCTGCAGAGAGACAAAAGGAGGAGAAGCAGGTCTGAACCACAGCATAGCAGACACTGGGATGCAAAATGGCACACTATGCACGACCAACATCACCTTGGGGGATGCTGCTCATCAGTGCACAGTGACCCACCTACCCAGGGAGAGAGTCTCCCTGTGCTGAGACCTTTGCTTCGCAGTGGGATGTAGGCTGGGTGGCATGGAGCAACTGCCTGCAGCTGGAGGATACGGGAAAAGAGATTGACTGGAGAAGAAGGGGGACTTGGGGCAACAGCTTGAGCTGGCCAAAACCATCATGAGGGGCAATGAAGCCTTTACTTTTTACCAAAGGTAATGGTAGCGCCCAAAGTTGGCTCTTGGTTGGGGCAGCATGGCTTTGAGATCACTCAATGCAGTGGTGCTGGAGCTGTTCAGAGCCCTCCAAATGACATGTCCTTCAACACCATCAGATCATGGGACTTTCTGGGCAGACCTGTAAAAACTTTAGGCTCAGGATCTGCATAAAGCATTATTTCAGCATGTTTCCTGGGTCTCAACAAGAATTTAGCACATGGAATTGGTTATGGAAAACAGTATTTCAGAATTCACTAAATTTTTTTCTTCCTAATTCAATAAAGTAATAATGATTGTCTGCTGAGAGCAAGTAATGGGATCCCAGAAGCCGCTCAAAGACAGATGGCAGCAGCAGCATGGCTGTTTGGGAATATTTCTCCAAGCGCTCTCCAATTTGAAAGCCACAATCATATCATCCAGAAAATTATCATGGCAGATCAGAACATAAGGTAGAGTTTATAAAAACTAATTTCAGGGCAGTAGCTGGCCTGACCCAGCAGCTCAGTACTGACTTTGGACTCTGAAAAAAAAAATAAAATAAAATCAGGATTCATGCCCCAAGTGTGCCAAAGATCCCTTGGGCAGCTTGCTCAGGACTAGATCAAAGCAACATGTTTGGGTATCAGGGCTCAGTTTAACTGGGCTTCACCTTCTGAGGGGGGCCCCCCTCTGCCCCAGCACTGTTGGTCTTGCATTAGCATGCTGTGCTTCACCTACCAGCGAGGGTATTTGATTTTCTCAAAGCTTGAAATGTTCTGTGATACGTAGAGCATGCCCTGCCCACTGCAGGCAAAAGGAAGGCAGGAGAGCTCAAGGACAAGCCTCTCCCCACAATAACTATGCTCATTATTTCTGAGGAATACAGAAATTCAAGTAATACCACTCTTCCTCAGGTGCCCAGGGTAATTTTAGCACAGACCACTAGTTTTTAGCCAGACCTTTCCACTAGACTTGATATTTTATCTACTGGGCATCACACTTCGCTCACACAGGGGGAAAGAGCAGCAAGAACTGCCTTCAAGGAGATCAGGAGGAACATGGGATGTCTCCCTTGGAAGAAAGAAGATGTGGTACATCTGAGAGCACAGGAGAGGCTAAGCAGAACCAGTGTGCAGCCCAGAGCCACAATGAAGCTGGTTTTGAAGGAACTCCCCAGCTGAGAAATTGCAGGGCCATAGCCTTTCCAGCTTCCCCCTCTGCCTCCATCTTCAGGCATCAGGGTACTCTGCAATTAAGAGAGAAGGGTCAAAAAAAAAACAAAACCCAAAAGTAAAATCCCAAGAGGAGTTGCCACTCCTAGAGCCAAGCCCCGCAGTGCCCCCACTCCAGTATGCCCAGCTGGTTGCTGCACTACGTGTGCACCCCTGTAAGTCTGCATCCTTGGCAGGTTTTGAACAGGAAATGCTTGCTGAGCCCGCGTTTCTTGCAAAGCCGAGTGACGTGCAGTGACAAGCTCGTTTGCTCTTTGGGGACAGGGCTTCAAATAACTGCTCGCTTGTGGCAATTAAAACGGGCAGAGAGCTGCCACCAGCTCCGCTGTCCTGGGCTATGACTGATGCAAGTGCCATCTGTAGCGCTCTGATAAGGATATTGGATGATTCAGAATAATCTGGGCTTTGCTGTACGTATGAGACCAAGCATTTGTGTTTCTCTTTCTGCCTAATGGGAATACTGTGTCGTGCTCGTTAGCAGGGGGAGAGGGCGGCTGGAGGGAGGTGGGCTCCAAAACCGCCTCTCCATAACACCAATGGGCACATCTATCCTGCCCACCACTCGGGTCTCTTCCATGGAGGTCACCAACTCGAGGGTCTGGTCAGTCTAACCCCATGACTTAGGCACAGCAAGGGAGTGACAGAGCAAGTGGGGAGAGAGCAAAAAGCCAATGGTAAGTCTTTTCTCATCTTGAGGGATTTTTGTGAGCTGTGACCCTGCAGTCACAGTCCCACAAGCAGGTGGGGCTCAATTATGATGCGGGAGATGGGCAAAATGGGCAGGAGAAGGGGCAAAGGAGGTAGGGGAGGGCACACTGGCCCTTCAATCTTCAAAACTTACTTCCAGATGGTTTTGTGTCATGTCATGTCCATGCCTGAACTAGTCTTGACAAACCTTGAATCCCACAGACCTGCTCCATCACCTGCTACCATCCCATGAAGACCACACCTCACTCTCTGGATTTCTCTATTGAGCCATTCCAATAACTTGGCTTTGGTTTCACATGAAGCAGAAAGCCAAGCCACTGGCACAGCCTACTTACAACATGAACCAAATCCAGAACCAAAACATCTCACCCCTTGGCTGTCCTTGATCAAAAGGTTTAGGCCTAAATAAAACAGCAGTTCAATCAGAATTAAAATAACCAGTTTTCATAGTCTAACTGGCACCATACTCCCTCAGGTAAGGGCTGCCCAGAAGCACAGCTGCATATTACATCTCCAGTATGAGGAGCGGGGAATGACAGGAGGGTGAGGTCTGGGAGCAAAGCTGTAAGAGGTTGAATTAAGGTGGTGAGGAACACATCTGCAGGCACAAACTTCTGTCCCACAAACATCTAACTGCATTCACAGGGCTGTTCTCAGAAATCTCTGATACTCTGCAGTCTGCCACACTACATAAATTCCTTTTTAGCACCTAAACATGACCATGGCCAAGAGAAAGACAAGAAGCAAGGTGGTTTCTGGTGATCAGAGCCCACACAGCTCTTCAAATAGCAGTGAAGATTGGATAAAATTCAGTTCAAAAGAAAAGCTGCCAAGATGTCACCACCTCTGCCAAGCACCACTATCTTTAAAGACCAGACAGACCTTGTATGTCATCACCAGGCAGGGTGGGAAGAGCCACATCACGGTGTGTCTTCCTGCACTGGTGCGCTCTCACCGGGCACCCCTCTGTCACACTAGAGACCCAACCTCTAAGACTGCAGTGTAGGGGTGCAGAGTGGGTGCTAGTGGGGAGCGTCTGACACCTCCTGTTAAAACCACTCTGCCCTCAGCTGCTTGTAGAAAGACGGTAAATAGGAACTAATTCAGCTGGGATGAACTCAATCCCTGTTGAGGCACTGAAAGCGCTTGAGGTTTCCTCCTAAGCGCTCCCCGAAGGCAGCAGTGTTTTATCACCAAGCACACGCTGCAGACAAGACTGTACAAGCAAGGGCTATAAAGCCCTGCACAAATGCTGTTCTCTGGGATATCTTGTGTGCTGTGAGCAGGATGCAGAGGGACACTCAACCATGTAGGAAAACTCCGAGCAGTACTGACATGAGCAAAATAGCTCCATCCACCACCACAGTTGTAAATTATTTTATTCCTCTGCATGAGGATGTCCAGGGGAGGCAACTGAAATCAAGCAGCAGACACACTGAGACTTTCAAAAGCACAGGCAGCCTCTGACTCTGTACCCAGCTCTGCTTTGGAGAGCTTGACAGGTGCTTCCAATCCTCAGCTTGCTTTTCTTTTACTGATAAAGTGATATGGGAGTTGAACACTAGAGGAAAAGCACATCTCGTCCAAGCAAACAGCTTGGCATAACTTAATGTACCAAGGGAAGGACGACGCGGGGCGGTGGTGGCTCAGCACGTGCAGCTTGCTGGGCTTGGCATTTATCAAGTGGCAGAAGATGCCAAGAACAGCACAGGCTGCTTCCCATCTCTCAGTGGTATTCAGCTTTATTTGCAGTTGGCTTTATTACCCCTCTTCACCACAGCATCACTCTGGCATGAGGGAAGCCACGCTCCCTCATCTCCTCTGAACAATTTAACATATCACCACGGTCCATTCTGTGTCCCCGTAGTCGGGTCCCTGCAGCCACAGCTCACCGGAGCCAGCCATCAGCAGAGAAGCCACCACGAGCTACACCAGCCCTGTTAGTCACCAGGGACCGTTTAGCCAAGATATTTTTTGACATTTTCTGCAAGTGAATTTTGCATTATTTGAATCATCTACACCAAGCGCAGCGAAAGGCGACATCCTGGGAGGAACAGCCAGAATTACTCATGAAATTTTTCTCTTATTTTTTTTGTTGGCTCCAACATAAACCGCAATCAGTTGAACAGACAGGTTGCACGACACTGCATTCAGCCTGGAGAAGCCCATGCTTGGGCTGCAGCAGAGGTCGAAGAGGCAAATGAGTCATTTATATGTAGAAAGCCTCAGCAAGTACAAGTATGCTACTCTGCAGCTTCGTATTGGGTGCTTTATTCAGTGCTAATCACCCCATTAAAAAAAATATAGAGCAGAAATAAAAAAAAATAAAAGTCCAAACAAGAGATAACAGCAGCATCCTTCACTGCATCATGGCAGATCCAGGATGAAATGAGGGCTGGGATATCTGGTGTAGGGAAAAGGGGATTGATTCAGAAGCGAAGGGCAATGATGAGAAAGCATGAAAATGCAGGAAATATACACACACAACCTGTCTGTCCACAGCAATAAATTCAAGGTTTCTACCACTATTTTCTCATCATAAAAAGATACGTGAATATCTGTGGCAATCCCAAAGAGCATCTTTTTAGTACCTGACTCATAAGGTGCTCTTGAAAAGAGCTACAGGGCTTCTTCAAGTGGGCCCATCCCCAGCAAGCGCTGGTCCCGGGCAGTCCATGGTGTGGATGCAAACCCCAAGCACTGGGGAGAGGAGCTGCCATGAGGCAGCACACCAGACCAAGCACCCCTGCCCAGATGGGTGCTTCTCAGGGCAGAAGCAGCCCAGAGAGCTGCATCTTTATGAGAAGGCTCAGCTCCTGCAAACAGCATCACGCGCTGCGCATAGCAGTTGCTGCTGGCTGAAGCTCTGCTAAAGACAAAGAACAAATTGGACGAAAACTCCCCTTTCTCTCCTATTATGCAGCCTGATCCAATGGAAAATTTCTCCCAGATCTGCAACACACTGTTAACGACAGATTTATTTTTACAGCTGTATCATGGAGATGGATGATTTCAAAAGAGAAATCATCCTGAAATGGGCAACTTGACTCAGCAGCGGTCTGGATGGATAAGGGGTGCAACATTGCCACATACAGACACAAAGAGCTGCCTAATACCACGGTAGCACACAAATCCTGCCTGCCAGAAGGCTTCCTCAGTTTTGACCTGATCCCAGAAGGAAAAAGACATGCTCCTGAACTTGCTGAAAGGTGCACAGAAGGGAGGACTGCTGCTTACAGAGCCAGCCCGCCACCCTTACCTCCCCAGCTACCTGCTCCTCTACCATGGCCACCACGAGCATGGGCAAAATCCCCTGGGGATGCCACACTGCAGGAACACTTATTGCTAAATATGACTCTACTCTAGGATTTCCTTTTTTGAGATCCAGCATTTTTCTGACCATTCTTTATGGGGAGGGGAACCTGTAATCTCTAAATACAGCCTTGTATCTCTGCACAAGCACAAAAACACATCGCTGAGACGTTGGCTGCACGCATGCCAATGGCTGAGGCTGCCTCACAGCCATGAAAATGAACGGCCTGCAAGGTCCCAACAGCAGCATAAAACCTTGTTGCCTTTGCCATTCTCTAAGAGAGGAGACCACATAAACGTAATCTCACAGGTCCTCCTCTGCTGTTGCTCCCATTGCAAAGAGATGAGTCAAAGATGGAGCTGATGCATCCAGAGAAAACTTGGAAACAGGGGATGCCACACCAGCATTGCCCCACAGCTTCCCAGTGAAGAGCCAAGAAGGAGAAGGACTGCTTTGGTTGTTTGAAAAGGCAGAGATAGACAGGGGAGATTAAATCTCTCAAAAATCATGTTTAATTACCTATTGGCAACTAGATGTCCTTTTCATCCAGTTCTCCAGTGCTACCCCCTTGGTGTCCCCTGAGAGCACTGGACACAGAGTCCCAGAAACCACCACATTAACAGCCAGGAATGACAGGGCAGTGTGTCAGAGCACAGCATATTGTAAAACATGGCTTCAAGCCACAAAATTACAGAAACATAAATCACAGTAGCGCTCCAAGGATCCCAGGGCTACCCAGACCATGAGGGACCTGCAGCCAGCTACTTCCCACCAAATCGTTTCAGTATCTATTAGAACCCAGGGTAAAACCAGTGACGCCAATGGGGACTTCTCCCACAATTACACAGCGGGTATCAGAGTCCTGTAAATGTGTTCAGTGAATGACAGGCAGGAGATGAGATGAAGAGATCAGGGATTTACTGCTATTAATAATGGCCATTGTTTTAATGTAGAACTAATAACACCCCTGGCACTCCTAAGCATAGCCCTTGGCTTGTGGGGTCACTGCACCAGTAGTCACTTGTCAAGCCAAAGCCTCCTGAAGCGTAAATACTTCAGACTGAGCCCTTAATTCACAAAAATGGCACATTTTACTGAAAATGGGACACTAACACGCTGCAAGGTATGAAACTGAGACAATGAAGTAAATGAGAAATAGGCTCTTAGGAAAAGCAGCATATGAATACCCTCACAACTTCTATGACATTTGGTCTTTATTGGTTTTTTTAAGTTATTTGCTAAAGGAATGAGGTGATGCTGTGGCCAGGCACTGCTCCTGCTGGTAGAGCTGGGCTGGAGAAGGCATCCCAAGGCCATCCCCCCAGAGCTGCTGAGCCCTGCTCCTACTGCCAGCAATGCTCTTCTGAGCCCTTTGTCACCCCCCTGCTCCCCCTAACACCGCCTTGGCTCCACTTCACCCAAATCCTCTTACACCATTGAGCAGAAAACCATCTACTGTTAGGTTCTGATAGGACAAACACAGCCTTATGCTGTACATTCATACTTCTACTATTTCACTCTCATCTGCCCAGCTGATGGTCTATTTTCCATTAATACAATTTAAACATTTCCCTTAAAACTTTAAATTATTTTTGTGGACTGTTCCTCCCACTACAGATAACTCAAGAGCTGCTGAGGGGTTTTCCTCTCCTGACAAACAACCCTGACTGCTGTTGGGAAACCAACTGGTCCATTTTTAATCCTCCCTGAGACTTTTTACGTTTCATTTGCTGAAGGTCCATGATCAAAGCTTGGTGATGATCTTCCATGGCATGGAGCACGTAGGGAACAGAGTTATTCTCAAGAATTTTAAATATTTCATATTACATTCTATTCATAATGTAAAAATTATAAAGAATCTCTTCAATCTCCTTAAGTAGAGCTAAAAATGTGGGCCAGGACTGAAGTTTAACACGTATCACCACTTCATGAAGGCCTAAATACAGCAAATACATTCAAAATGGCTCAGGGACAAAAGCAGGGACTTCAAGAAGTGATTTGGTGAAGGACATACATGTATAAATATGCACCTTTTATTTAGAGTGGAGAAAAAAGAGGCTGCTATGTCCATCTGAATACTTATGATACTGCATCTGACGAAAACGATTTCAAATTGAAAAAAACCCAAACAACTGAAACATGAGGAAGAATGCAAAGACTTTCTATAATGCTAAACGGTTCCAAACAAACCTATTAGTCAGCCAGACATTTTGAGTTTCATTTCTGCACTAACTCAAGCACGTATTGGAATGCTGTGCCACTGCTCTCAATTAAAATCAAACACAAGTTCTACGCTGTTTCGGTTCGGCGCTTAGGATGGGGAGGAAAGGAATGAAAAGAAACCCAACCAGTTTTAAGAGAACACTGAAGAATAAATTAATTTATCAAATTAGCAATGTGCAGTGGCACTTCAAAACCTCAGAGAAACAGAAGAGATGCCTGCAGGTTACTCCGTATGATACCAAACAGAGCAAATCCAATCAGATGAACATGCTGCAGGATCAGTCAGGCGAAAGCCACTGTAGCGGCTTTTTTACAAAGTGAAAGATGTATAAAAAGAGGATTTTCCAAACCTATTGTACTGGCTTGAAACCAAGCTATTCCCCCCCAGAGGAGATGACAGCATTGCTGGTACGGTCCTGGAGAACAAGCTGTCCAAAAAAAGCCCATCAAAGACAACACAGAGGAAAACTAGAAAAAAAAGTTTTAATGAGAAATCAAAAAAGCTACTAGAACATTAGGGCTCCAATATTGCATTTAAAATAACACGTCTCCAGTCAAAACCTATTTCCTACGCAGCAGCGTAAGCAAACTGTAACACTTTACCACGCTACTTGACAACTGTTCATCTTTAATGGTGCCACCACAGTTCCCTGCTTCACATTTCCCTGTGCTTAAAATAACCATCTATGGCAAGAGCACTGACCTTCAGGAAAAAGTGAATGAATGAGGAAACTGTCGCAGCAGCACGCGACCAAATTGAAAACGATGACAGCAGTTACCGTGGAGAGCCGAGACGAACAGAGGGAAGAATATGATTATCTACGTGTAAAATATTGAGTGACACCAACAGCAGACAGGAACTTCTGTTTGCCCAGTCTTGTGAAACAAGAATAAACTGGTGCTCAAAGGAATAAAAAGACAGTGAGATTTTATTTTTTTTTTGCTCAGCAAGCGATCAGCTCAAGATGCCAGAGGCCAATCGCTTCGTCACGATGGAAATTCATTACTTGCCTTGAAGATAAAATGACCATCAAGCCACATGAAAAGGAATAAATAAAAAAAATAAAAAAAAAAAGAAAAGGAATATTTCAAAGGAATATACATGCTTCTGAGCAGAAGGTATCACCTGATTATCAAGTTAAGGTGCTTTGCTAGGAGGTACAGTTAAGTCTCCTCTGAAAAATCTGCTCTTGGTATTTGGAGGTGGCAGGATGGAGCATGATGGGCTATAGCTCATAGACTACAGCTGCTATTTTATTTATATATATATAAAAGCTATTTCATAGCATATATATAAATATATATATGAAAGACA
>WUAM01000179.1:32790605-32811422 GCA_024336885.1 Actenoides hombroni
ATTTCATAGCATATATATAAATATATATATGCAAGACATCAAACTGATATAAACACTTTATTTGCAAAACCAGTCTCTCAAAATGGTTTCAGAAATCCTCATGCCAAACAAGTACTGGAGTTCCCATCTTGCCACACCAGCAGTTTCTGGCAGCCCCACAGATTGTGCAGGAGAGGATGTACCAAGAAAAGCAGAATTCTGTTTTTCTTGAATTAGGTTTTCTTATAAAATGTGGGTTTTTATTTTTTTTTTTACGATTTAACTCTGCTAGAGCACCTTGAAAGCAGAAAGAGAAGTTCCAAATCCATATCTACTGCAGCACAAAGCAGAAACATCAATTATTCACATGAAAAGATATTCCTAAGGAAAAGCAAAAGGGAAATCCAACACCCCAAAGCACCTCGTTATCAATACTGTCCAGGCACCCCACTGCAGCTGCTGGGGCTGAGGGATCAGGCTGAATGGATGTTTTATCCTGCAAGGACAGTCAAGCAGTGGAGCAGCTGTGGCCGACACATCCATCCTTGGGAGTACTGAGACCAAATGGGATAAAGCCCGGAGCTCCCTCACCTGTTCTCTGCTTTGAGTAGAGGCTGGACCTCTGGCCATCCTTTCAACCCAGCTCCTACCATCAAGAAAGCAAGTGATCACTGAGCTGCCTCCCATTAACCCTTTTTAGCACCACCAGACTGATTCAGATGCCTTCTATGGGATTCTGAAATAGCAGCACAAGCCATGGTGAGGAAAGCGAGTCACACTTCAACCGGCACTGCTCCCCCAGCCAGCCCATCACATGGGCTGCCAACATAAGCTGCAAACACTTCTCTTGGACAGTTTTCATCTCCCAGCTCCCTCAATGACCTACTTACAAGTCATAAGGTTGCTTGCTGTTGAAATGCATATTAAACTCAGAACAAACAAAAAAACACCTATTTTCGTATCCCGGGTCCAATTTGATTCAATTCTCAAAAGTGCTCACATTTCAGAGGGCACAGAGATGACACAATGTGAAGAGATGGCCAAGAGATACTAAGCAGAAGCTCCATGCACACAGCACACATTTTAACATGGGAATCTGCAAGACAGACATGGTGCAGAGAAAGCTCTCGGGGCAAGGCAGAGGAGACTGAATAACAACTGAGCAACTGGTGCATTTTTGCTTCTTTATTTGCTGGTTAACTGCTACTATTCCAAGTAGTTGGTGAACTTTCAATGCAACGCTGGGACAACAACATAAACGTTTGGTAAATCTGTTTAAAAGTGAAACAGAAACGCGACCCATGGGAATTCCTTGCAGGAGCCTGAATTTGCACCTCAGGAGCCTTTATAAAGATCTGAGACCTTATACTGACCTTTGCAGGTGCAAATACCTTTTTGTAGAGGTACAAAAGCAGTACCCAGCTAATTACACCTCGCTTTACCAGGAGTATCAGCTGCCCTAACCTCCTTCCACCAAGAGAAAAGGCTGGAAAGTTGGAGTCTCTCTCAAACACTGGGGTGTTTTGGGTCAGGAGCAAGAATTGCTTGCTTACCAGAAACAGCTACCAGCAATAAAACGTGGGTACCCAGGGGACTTCAGTGCCCAAACCCTGCTTTCTCACACACTGGAGTGGCACAGTGGCTTTCCAAAGCACGGCCTAAAGTTTCTGTTATTAAGTCTGACAGTAGGAATCCTCATGGTTTGGCTTTCAATAGCTGCAAAAAACCTCCACATTGCTTCCTACCCTCTGTGGAGTTCTCTGGCTGGACAGATTGGTGTGGGAGCCACACACCACAGCCAGCCCCAGCACCCCTTGTTCACCACCGCTGCCAGAACCACCCCCGGGAACCCTACACATCCATTTCACACATCCCACACGATGCTCCCCCCACGAAGCATCATTTTGTGCACAACTCTTCACACCTCTCTTGTGCCACTGAGCTTGATGCTGTCTGAACCTCATCCGCCACCAAAACATCATCACCTGGGATGAGTCAGGGTCAAAGATGCTCAACAGCTTGGGGTTACCAGCAACCCCTCTGCTCCTCTCCCGATGTTGAGTCCTAGGGTAACAGCAACTGAACCTCTCTAGTGGCCTACCACTTCCCTTTGACTAATTCACCTCCCGTCTCATTAAAGCTCTCATTATCATAATTATGCCCTGATAAGCCAGCAGAGCCCTTGCTCTTGGTCAATACTTTGCAGCTTCCAAAAATAAAGGTGCAAATTCTGTTCTTAGAGAAAGTAAGAACATCTCTTCACAAGCCTTGGCAGCAGCAGCCACCCCACTGCCCACCCGAACCAGCCAAGAAGGCTGCCCAAGGAAGAGGAGACATTACCTGGGTGAGGTGCGGGTTGGGGTTGAAGCCACACTGGTTGCAGACTTTGCTGTGACACTGGGTGCAGGTGTTGAAGTTCAGCTGGCCAGGGGAGGAGGTGAGCTCAGTTGTCTTGCAGATGGGGCAGAGCGTGCTGCTGGGGAGGGGAGCGATCTGTGGGAGCGAGTAGGGAGAGGTAGGGGTGCTGCCCCGGTCTGGCGACACCGAGGGGGACCGCCCCGAGCCCTGGCTCCTGGCATCCACCTGCAGCATCCTCCGCGATCCCTCCACTGGTGGTCCGGGCTGGCCCCGGCCCCTCATCTCCCGGGGACTCTGGGAGCTGGGTGCAGTCTGTGCAAGGGAGGGGGATGCTGCCCGCTGGCCCGCGGCCTGATCCAGCTGCTCCGGTCTCCTCAGTGTGCTGAAACACCATTAAAAATACAGAGAATAAGCCCAGGTTTATCACATCCAAATGATGCTAGTCAACGTAGAAAACATCTAAAGCATGCTCTCCGACCCCAAAGCCCCAGCTCAGCCATGCAGGCACGGTGAAACCACACTGCAAACTGGGGAAATGGTTCTGATTGGCAGGAGGATACACTTTACCTTATGAAATGAGGCGCAAGTTCAGCTTTCTCTTACATAACCCATCAGCAGAGATGTAATTGAATTATTTGGTGTACTCTGAGTTGAACTTCAGTTGGAAAGTTGCACATAAAATGTGAATGAGAAGTTTGGGGCAGCTCAGCCTCCTGCCAGCCTAGGGCTCTATGTTGGCGCTTCTCCAGCACAAACCAGTGCTCAGAGAAGCAGCGGCAACTCCAGTTTGCAGACTGTGAAGCCCTTTCTGCAGGGAGACGGCCAATGCACATTAAACCATCTTCTCACAACCTAATTTTATGAGTTGCTGTGAAACAAGGAGACTGCAAAGAGCCCTACTGGTCGAAGAAAAACCCCTCCAGAAGTCTGGAGGAAGCAGGAGAACTACTTAGACTTTCTCAACTGTCAAGCTGCCCCTGAGCAAGTCACAGGTGAAAGTGACTGAGGTTTTGTTTCTCAGAGGCCATAGCAGTGGGACATTAAGAGAGAAGACATCAGCTCTGCTTTAGTAATCATTACTGAAGTGAGAACAGGGACCTGTGTGGGCTGGCTACCCCCCAGCTGAACCCTCTTCTGGATGATGTGAGCCTTGGCTCGGCAGAAAACCAGCTGGGATGCATCAGGTTGCCAGAACAGGGCTATGAATCTCCCTGTGAAACCTCAACTACCCAGAAGGAGCAATCCTGAGGTTGGTATTGCACCCGTGCCCATCAGGCAGCAGTTGCCTAGCCTGTGTAGGATGCTCAGCATCCTCAGCTCAGTATATGCTCCCTGTCACCCCAAGGAGCTCTGGAGCAGCTTCAGCTGCAAGAGCTTTGGGTTTTTGTGTTGGGGAGCACAGCACAAGATCCCACACACCCCACCTCCCACATTACTTCAGCACAAGGTACCCTGCAAGTGCTGCTGACAGACTATGAGTGCATGGGAATGAATCTGTGATGGAAGATCTTAATCTAATTACAGACTAATTCAGTGTACATGCTTATCAGTAATGGCCACAGATATTTCTCAAAAAGGCAGAAACCCTACTTCCATGTGATCTACATCTGTTTAAGGAAAGATATTACTCAGAATCTCAACTTCAATAAATTGTTGATTTACCCAAGTAGGTTCTGACCTTATAAAGGTTTAAAAAGGGAACTTAAATGCATAAAACTAATGAAATTCAAAGTGCATGTTGCCCCAGTAATAGAAAGTTGGATGAAAATAAATATTAAAATAGCACTTTGGGAATACTTTTCAGCTGCAGATTGAAACCCACTTCTCTGGAGGGGGAATTGTACAATACTAAGAAAGCAAAGCAATAAGGGAGTAACCGATCTGCTCCAGACTAAAGAGCAAACCACACCTGGCCCTGCAGCAAGACACCTGCAGTAAGTGTGGTTTAGCAGGCTGGGAGTTCAGAACTGGGATTCACTTCCTGATGCCAAGAGCTGCAAAGCTGCCGCTCCATAAGACACGCAACATCCGGACAGGGTGATGGGAGAGCTCAGTCCCAGACACCAGCTGAAAGTACTGTAAGAAAGCAAAAAGCGTTTTCTCTCCTTAAATTGAATTCTTATGAAAACAGCATTTATGTATTAGAATACATACTATCCTACTGGTGTACTAACCAATGCTGAAATAACATTATTTGAAAAGATTAATATATATACAGTCAAACAGCTGTTGTTTGGAACAAGAGAATGGTCATTCCACTGCAGATTTCAAAATTTGAATCTCTTTTTCCTCATTTGATATGAAAAAAATGATAGCCCCCAAGTGGGAATTCTGACTGCAGCCCAGCTCTGATCACAGAAATACCACTCAACCACAGTTTCACTTTCCAGCTCAGTGAGAAGTGGAAAAAACTGACAGCAGCAACCCACAATGCAAGTGTTTGGCAGTATATCAGTAGTTACCACCTATTTTTGCAGCTGATTAGTAGTACTAGCAGTCTGGTTTATTTAGTTTAAGTACCTTTCTTTAAATAAAAAGTTATTTTTTTGCTTAGTGAACTTTTTGTAGCACATCAGCATTAGGAACACTGTACCCCTAAAGCTGTGCTCCATCAAGAAGAACTGTCACACAAGGCACAGACAAGTTCACTATGTTTCCTACCCAGAACAGAGCCCCTTGGTCTCTTGAAACAAAAGCAAAAAACCCATGAGAAAAAATATACAAGGTGCTGCTATTTTGCCTTGAGCATCATTCCTGGTGCAGAAGAGGGAGTAGGGCAGCTGAGCACTCGCTGCCTAGTGGGACGATGCTACTCTGGAGATGCTCTCCCAGTCTGGGATAGTGCTCCTTCCCAGCTCCCTTCATTTTTTCAGGGGCAAAAAATCCCATGCACCATCTCCATCCCACTCCCAGCAGTGCTTTCACTCTGTGCACTTACACCATCGCTGCATTTATTTATTTTATAATTATCCGAGATGCCTCGGTCATGCCACAACACAGGCTGGGCTGTCTCTCACACCAGTTGAACATGTCTGTGAAATTTTAAGACCAGAGGAATCATCTGGTCTGTCAAACATTGTAACTAAATACAGAAGAGATGCCCCAGGAAAGAACAGGAGAGTAGTCATATGGAATCAGACACGGACCCATGCTCATTGCATCTTTTGCTAGGATGCTCCAGTGTCTGTATGTCTTATATTGCCCTGGTTTGAGCTAGAACAGAACTAACTCTGTTCAGTGATTATACTTTTCAGCTCAGTCTCTTCTAAGTGACTGCACTTTCTGAAGTTAATGGCAGATTTTTGCACCTATGGACCCTTTTTTATTGTTGTTACACAAGTCCAAACTTCAGCTTATCCACTTACTTCATTACAGCCTTTGTTACCACTGCCAAAAATATTAACTAGGATTGGGCTGCTAAGTGGTTCCCAGGGAAATCCACTCCAGTGCCACTAGATTGTTCATTAACAATTAAATTGAGATGTCTTAATAAGGCAGAATTTCACCTGTTTGATGAGGGCTGTATTGATTTTGCACCACCCTAATTGTTGAATTAGAAATACTGGGTGATACTCAATCAAATATCTCCGCAGGGTCCAAATTCAGCAGCGCTCTCACAGTTACCAGCAGAGTTAGAATTTTGTCCAAGTAAGGAATATCAAGACTGTTTGACTAAGCTTATTAACAACTATGCTATCAAGGTTTCCATTTATTACATTCTGTCTATTAATGCTTTATCAAGAGAAGGTCAGGCAGGCAGCTCTATTAATCTGCCTGCAGTAACCAGCAGATTGGGGAGCTGGGAAGATGCCATTTTCTTCCCTTTTTTTTTTTTTTTTTTTTTTTAATTGAAAAATGATGGCTTGCTTCTTACTTTCCAAAACTCCCTCCATTTTCCAGCATAAAGTGGTCACGGTGTCAGAATGAGCTAAAACCAGCATCTTGCCCTAGTGTATCCCAGCCATCCCAAGCAATGCCCACCATCAGCCCTCTGCTCCCCTCCACCTCCTTCCCAACCTTCCCCAAGTTTGTTGGAGCTGAAGTCTGACTGTCCTTTGAACACAGGCCATTGAACCAGCCATAGCAGCCCACAGCACCAGCCTTGGCTTTCTGCAGAGAGGAATACAGCATTTCACTGTCCAGAAGTATGTGGGGTACCTTGGGCCTGCACCATCAGAAGCCTGGGTTTCACTCCCAGCTCTGCAGCATATTCCTGCCACATCTCTCACCTTCCCTATGCGGTGAAAGAAGCATCTGCCCATCTCCAAAACACTCACAAAAATTAACCCTCAGCTCTATGCAAGAGGGGAGGCTAAATGTCAAGGTTGCTTGCCACGTGGTCCAGAGCTAAATATCACCCTCAGAGATTCATCTGTACCCAGGTCTGCTTCTCTGTCGGATGTTTCTTCTGATTCAAAAGGCACAGAACTTCCCTTGTTCCACTCAGGAACAGGCACGGATATGAAAACTGCCTTTCTATATAGGGCTGGTGCAAATGTCCTGGCAGGCTGGGAGGAGATGGAGAATGACTAGGAAGGAAGAGCTGACTGACAGGATCAGAAACATAATGAAAACCAAGGGTCAAAGCCATACTCTGCAGAACAGCTCGGCGGTGTAAGATGTCACAGGCACCTTGAATCTTTTATAGCTGATTTTTTCCCTTCCGTAAAAATGATGGGTTTTCATTGAAATAACTAGAATTGGGAAGGCCTTAAAAACAAACTCCTATTCACAGCCCAAACAAATGCTAGACTTTTGCTGATTAATGTTTAATCTCAGAAAGAAATGATTTGTCGTACACCTAACTTCTGACAGCGTGGCAGTGCCAGTGAAAAGGTGTCAGCAGCTTTAGGAGAGATGAAAGCAATACAGTGACATAGTACTGCTTTACAATCCTGCACCAGTAAATTGCTACAGCCTCCTTCTTTGGGAATTCCTACGTAACACCAGGGCCTGTAGAAGAGAATTGCTGTGATTTTACTCAAGTAGGTTCCTTGGTGCCAGTAAATTTTACAGACAAGACCCAAGCTTGGAGCCAGCATCCCAGGAGATGGGTCAATGGGTCCTTTTTGACACAAGATGCTAATTTGGGAGCAACAACCATCACAAGGTAAATGCCAACACCATTAACATATTGGCTATAAAATCAAGTAATAATGGTATAATTATTAAAAAAAAAATAAATGCACAGCTGATAACACAAGACTTCTTCAGGCATGGTGTGTGGAAAAGCTCAAGCGAGAGCATGTGCATTGGTTTTCTCCTAATTTATTGGTCTTCTCCCAGTTTCATGTTCCCTCCCACCGTCCACATCCATCTGCTCAGCTGCCACCAAACCCTGGCAGAGCTCACACCCACAGGGCTTTTGGCATTTTTGGTCCAAGTAAATCCTTCAGGAACTGCAGCCCTTTCATGCAACTGGGAAACATGGATTGAATCTCTTTCTCTGCCTGGTGCCAACTGATATGGGCAACTCACTCTCGCCCTGCTCGCTGGGCAACTGATGTAATTACTGCATTATAGTATGTAAAAAGAACATGAAAACAAATGGCACCATCGCCATCGTTTTCCAAAAAGCACTCCCTACTCAGGCCTTCCAAAGAAGGGCTGGGTGTGCCCATGGAAGGGAGCTCCTAACTTCACAGTAGCATCAAAAATAATAAGCAAATTAGGACAAGCAAGTGTTTTCTATCAGTAGAAAAAGAAGGAAAACAAATGACTGCTTACCTGCAGTAAAAGCAAGGGTATGAGAAGCAAACAAATCAAGACAAAGCATGAGAAAAGAGATGTGTAGATGCTCACACCCAAAAGAGGGAGGCTGGCTTAACGAAGAAGAATTAGAGCTGCTCAGCTACGAGCAGAGATCTGACCTACTTGGTTCAACTGAAACCTGATGTGAACATCCACATGACTGATTTTAAGAATCAGTGACTATAACCTATTTAGAAAAAAGAAAAGGTAGCTAGCAAAAGGGGAGTTGCACTCTAGGTCAAAATGGCACTGAGTTTGATTCAGAAAACCACAATTCCTAACACTTAGGGATTGGCACAGGAACTGCGTGGGATATTATCAAATATTAGCTGTTAGACACTGCCTGTCAGCAAGTCAGACTAGAAAACAGGACATGCAACCTTTTAATAAATAAACAGAAAAAGAGGTGTCTGATGTGGAGGGCCTCTGGTTTCAGCTACGTGCACTGAAAATCTCACACTGGCGATGCTAAAACAACCACTGAGCTTGGGAGTTTTATCAGTGGCAGCTTCATAGCTCTAAAAGTGCTACATGCAACACAGGGAAACCTGTATCAGACTCTGCTTTGATAAACGAAAAAGAAGCAATTACAGAATTAAATGTCCATGCCTGCTTAAATCCAAGTTATGCTGACTTAATTACATTTATGACCATGCAGGAAGAAGTTCACGATGTAACTGTGTGTGCTGGATAGTTTAAAACCAGCGAATGCCACACGGCTGAAAACAAAACAGAAGATAGGAAATGGTGACTAGAAACTGCCAGGGAGTATTTTATCAGATGGCAACAGAAGCGCTCTCATGAAAGGCCATGGTGTTTAATGACTTGCTTTTGTGAGCAGTGGAAAAACCCTGTTTTCCTGCAGCTTTGTGCTCCAGGGCTGCTTTATCCCTGTCAAATAAGATGCAGCTTCTCTCAGGAATTTTCCCCATGACTGAGGCATCCTTAATGTGTGTTTCCTGGTGCTGAATAGTAGATATGAGCTCCTGCTCAAGGCTTTCACCCAGTCTGGGCACTCACCCGGGTCCCTAACCTCCACCCACATACCTGTTCTCATAAATACAGAGGAACAGGATGTCCTCAAGACCTCTGCCTCTCTCTTAAACCCCCCTGGGGCTGGGGTTCAAGGCGGGGCTGTCAGACAGGTGTATAACTCACTTGCACTTAGTGCATCAGATGAACGACCTTCCCCAGAGGAACCATGTCCCATCACGGTGCTGCCATGGGGTAAGCAGCATCACGATGCATGGTGTGCCACCTTCCTCCTCCAGCACCTGCTTTTGCAGGAGATAACACACTGAGCGCTGCTGCCAGCTTTTCCCTTTGTTTGAAACGCAGAGGTCTACACAATGCATGGAAAGGTAAGGAAAAACAGAAGTTTTCCAGTTCACATCCACATTATAGGTGTGTGACTTGGTATACTGTAAAGTCAAGATTAGGAAAAGCCTCAGCCCACCACAAACCAGTTACTCTTCATCTTATTAGCATCACATATAGTTCACCCAAGAATCAGCACCAGGCTAACGCATCAATGTCGCTCACACTGCTGTATGAAGCACAGTTGTTGAAAAGCATTTGTCATCTTGTTAGCTGAATCCTATGTACGGAAAGAGGGGTTTATGACTGATTTAAGTTCTAAATAAACACTTACGTGCATATTTTTGTTCCCGTGTGCTGACGTTTTGTAAGTGTTTGTGAATCATTATCAATTACAGTTGGACTAGATGATTGTTGCAAGTCCCTTCCAACTCCTCTCCTTGTTTTGCTGTGTGGCAAATAAACACTTAATTTGCACCTAACTTGGCCCTAGTTGAGCTAAGAGCAATTTCCCTTAGGGCACTTAGCAACACAAAACCAGAGCACGGGTTGCTCATACCCACCAGCCCAGTGCCCCCAAACTTCTCTCCAGAGAGTTCCACGGTCTGACATCTACTAGTCACCTATGTAGTCCATGATGAACATCTGCAACTGAATGCAAGGCAACTGATCCCCAGAGAGTCCAGAGCAGCCTCTATGAATCTCAAGACATGAACTGGAGTCAGGGGAGTCTTTTGCATACCTCCCACAAGCCCTTGCAAGCTAGAAAGTCGCTGAGTGACCTGCAGACCATATGCTGCTCTGGGGAGCTGCTCTGGCAGATGATGATGCTTGACATGTGCGGCCACTGCTGTCAGGATCTTGGCCAAGCCCCTCAGAGCCACCAGCAACCAGCATGACAGAAGAGCCAGCAGGTAGCAATCTCAGACCAATATATATCAAAGAGATTTCTTCCAAGACAGCTTCACAGGAGCAGGCACACTGAAGGCTGAAAGATTTGAACAGGTCTCCTTTTCAAGTGGTATAACTGTTGCTGAGAACATTTATGATCTTGAACTTCAAAGCATTAAAACCTCTTGGGGATAAGTGGGGTGTCCGATACCCATTCTGCCTCAGCATTACAGAAAGCCTGTTTCCTCTGTGATAGCTGAAAACCACATGTAAATCTTCCAGAGATAGAGCAGAAGCCACTTCTTGATCATGATGCAGTGAGCTGCATGGCGTACAAGGAGCTAGCTGCTGAGAGCCTGGAGGGCGCAGATGCAGAGCAGGAGCCCTGGCCCTGCCGTGTCTGCAGAAATGCCATCCCTGAGGTCAACGTGGAGCTATTAGAAAGGTCCACGGGATTTCTGATCAAGCATTTGCAGCTCCCTGGGCACTTAGGAAGTACCTGGAAGATAAAAAGCAAGGAGGAACGGTGGCTCTTGTAGTAAGTGGGTGCAGTCAGTAGGTCAGCTTTGGACCATTGGTGCAGGTGAAGCCTTGGAGGCCTTGGGGAGAGCTGGAAGCAGATGGGGCAGTGGGCAGTGCAGCTGCTGGCTGCAGGGATACTGCCGAAGGGGAGGATGCTCAGCACATCTGCCCAACTCATTAAGTCCCCCTGCATCAAGCATACCAAATTCCACAGTAATCCAGGTGAGCACTGGGGATGGCCAGGCTCAGGGGATGCTGCAGGCTGGATGGTAAAGTGGGCTGCTGTCTGCACAGCTCCTCTCCTCTTTACTGCAGGACTTAGAAGGTCTGCAAGAAATGATGAAGAGTCTTGCCAAAGAGAAACAACCCTGTGACCAACAGCAGCAAGCACAGAGAGAAAGGGCAGTTGACATGGGGATAAATGTCCCCAGAAGTCACAGTGAGGTGTGGGCTATAGCTGTCTCTTCAGTCTGATTTCCACCTGGCTATTTGATGTGTGGCCTTCGTATCCAGCCCCAGTCCAATCGATGGCTGTGAGTGAGTCATTTATGCACGTGAAATATCATATAATTTATAAAGGGCCATGACAATCTTGAAAATACTGCGGGCATCAGAAAGGAGAAGTATGGTGGGTAAAGTACCCCAGCCAAGGAGCAACCGCTCCCCCCCCCTCTGCCCACTTACATCTTATAACCAAGCTCTAGCAATGAAATGGTGAAAGAGCTGATTGTCACAGTCATGTTAAACTAAAGAGCTTTGTCCCAGTAAAGCCAACAGTGTGAATTCTGCACTCTGTTTATGAAATGCCAGCAAAGCCACAGGATAAATCATGGTGTGACACTAAGGAATTTTTATGGCACATGGCTCAGGAAAGCTTATTGTGTGAATCTATGATTATAACCACCCCCCTCCCACCTCGAGAGTCTCTCTGATTTTAATTGGCACAATTCTTTGTTTAGGTTGTTAACCACTGCCTAAAGCAACGCAGAATAAAGCTACCTGCTCTTACTCCTGCCACGTGCTTTAAGATGCCAAAAATGGGCAACAGAAACTCTCAGTACTGGTGACCATAATAGACTCAGCTTCAATCTAATTGCAAGACTGAAAAAAGCACACAAATAGACATGATTACTAAGATATTTAGATTTAAATGAGGAAAAGGAAAAATCTGAAAAATTCTGAAAGCTGTTACAAAGAAATTAAAAGCAGCAGGTAGAAGGGTAAGACAGGGAAGTTTCTGTGGCCTCTGTTAGTATATTAGGGACTCAGGTAAAGCATAAATTTGCAAGAAAGGTTTTAGGACAGAGCCATAACAAGGCAATATAATTAGAGTGGAGCAAATAAGGCTACAGGAGTAAAAGGAAATCCTTCAATAAGCAAAAATGGTATCTAGGTGAGAAGAAAAAAAAAATATCAAATTTTGGCAAATTAAATTTTAAAACCTAACAAAGCATGCAAAACCAAAACAAAAACAAAACAAACAAAAAAAATCCCTGAAGAAACGACTCGTAAATTGGGGAAAAAGAAATTATTTTCTAAAACTTTTGAAATAGGAAACCTGCCAAAGAATCTGGAAAATTCAAAGAGGATTGAAACACTACAGAAATATTTAAGGAATGCAAAACTGTAAACAAAAAGATAAATCCAACCTTTGCCATGCTGATTACTAAAGAGAAAATTATGAAGGTTTTCACACCAGAAGCATTTCACATACAGGATTGGTCTGAAAAATCATCTCAGTAGGAGAAACATTAGGATAAAAACCTAAAAAGAAAGAAGGAAAAAAAAGAAGTAGAAGATGGCAAAATAAGGGGAAATGGTGGGTTAATAACTGATCACGAATTAGGTGGCCAAGGACAGAGGGAGGTGGTCAGGTTTTTACACGTAGAGTTGCCGGACTCTGCCAGGGGACAAACAGGATATATTGGGATATATTCATAAATGGCCTGGGAAGGAAGGGAATAATGAAGGGATAAGTTTGCTGAGACATACAAATTTATTCAGAGTATTCAAAGCTAAAACTGAATGCAAAGCGCTTTAGAAGGCTCTCCTGAAACAGGTGTCTCAAAACACCATGGCAGGAGAAATCCAAGGTCAAGAAATGCAGAGTAATGCGTGGAAGATAAGACAACCATAGCCATGTGTAGTGATGGGCTCTAAATGAGATACTGCTGCTCTGCAAAGAGTTCTTCAAGCCCTTTTGGACAGTTCTCAGAAAATGTCAATTTAACGCTCATCAACAAATATAGAACAATCTACAAAAAAAATAGACAATTAAGTTATTTTGGGAAAAATGCATTCTGGAAAGCAATTCAAAGAGAAGAGCAGAGGCAGCTCGTTCCCTGGAATTGCTTCTGGCTTTTTTCCCCCCCAGAGAATGGCATGAAGGTCTGGTTTTGCAAGGCTCCCTTTTGAGGTTTAGGCTTGATTCAGTGCAGAAGCTGGAAGGATTTCTGCAGCTGTTGACCTGCTGTAGGCAAGTACTCTGATATGAGAGCCTTTTGCTGCTGGTGGGTCAAAAGGGGTCAAGTCCAAGGGTCTGGCTCCACCAGAACAGCAGGACCAGGACAGTCCTGTCCACACTACCCACAGGTCCCTGTGCTTCTATGAAACCTCCAGCAGCAAAAAGAAGGTATTTGACCATTAAGAAGCTGGGAAGAAGACTGCAGGGCTCTTTTTTAGGATGAGTTCTACCTAGGCTCCAAAAATTAAAAGCTGATGCAAAAAAACCCAAATAAAAATCATATCATTATCCATCTCCATGACAGCTTGAGTCAAGCAAATTCAGCCCAGAATGAGGAACAACACTCATTCCAGGCATAAAAAAATACAAAGATCCACCAGAAAGGGAAGTGCTGTTAAAAAAGAGCCAGTAATGATATACCAGAAAGAAACCAGCTTGTATTTTTAGAAAAAGGAAAGAAAAATGCTGTTAAAACAGCAATTTTCAGGAGAGGAAATCAGACTACTGTACTGCAGAGAGACAAACAGCTCCTGGTGACTGCAGCGAATGGCAGTACAAAAATGCTCACTTTGCACCCCTATTTGTCTGAGCCTGGGCAAATGAAACACAAGACCTAATTTATTTTTTTTTTCATCTGTGAAAAATTGCAGCATTTTTATCCATCCTGCCATTGTGTTTTTGCACCTTGCAGTATTTTGGCCATCTCATAATTGCCCCTCTAACTTTTTCCCAAGCTACTTAGGTCCTTAATCTTTTTTTGTTGTAGTTGTCTCAGGTTACCAGGAGACTTGACATCTAAGGTGTGGAAGAGTAATCAAGACAAGATCATTTGGGCACTGACTAAGGAAACAGGGATCAACTTATGTTCTCCCTGAAGAGCTCCAAGTACTGCACATGTAGAGGGACATAGGGCAAAACCAATGAGGCCACACTTCCCTGCAAGGAGGAGAGAGTCCAACACAGCCAGACACCATTTAACAAGAACTTCACATCAGGTTGTCTTTATCAGAAACAATTCTCAGTTGCAGAGATTTCTCCAACCCTCATGTTCTCCACACCAGCACACAGGGTCCAAATAATGTCTACTATTGGACGCAGGATAGTGGTTGCAAGTGCCTGATGGGGACACTGCCTTAGGGCCACCAGCCAGCTGCCTTGCACAGGTCAGGATCGATAAGAGTCATTTCTGGGTTTTAGAGTTGCACTTTCTGGATTTTGGAGATTTGAATTGGAAGCTCAAATGTGAATGGCAAACCAAACTCAGAATTAATTACATTTTGGTGTGTAAAACTTGTTATTCACAATGGGAAAGGTAAAGCAAACCCAAAGAATAATACACTACCAATACTGTCAGAAACATTACCAACTTCCAGTATTTCAAGCTGCTCAGTTTAAACGTACTTTTGAAACAAGAGAGTCTGAAATTCCCCTGCCAAATTCTTTATAGGATCAAAGGAAAACACTTTTCAAATGTCTGAAGTTCTCTGAGGCACCTTGTCTCCAAATGCAATTCCCTGCTGCACACACCTCAGACCAGAACATCTGTCCCCAAAGAGACTGACGCATCTGCATATTTGACGCTCTCTGTCCTCGTGGTCCCATTGAAAGGCTGAACTCGGCAGAAGTGGAAGTAGGTAAAAATTTAAGGCTGAGAAGTTTACCTGATAAGTGAAACAGATTTTAGATATGTTGATAAGCAGAAGGCATTTTATTCCTACCCAAAGCAGCTCATTGATTTTGTTTGCATATTTCAAAGAAACAGAAAAGCATGATAATTTTTTAACTCAGAATGTTTAGGACTGTATCTTTAGTTAATAAGACATCAAAATAAAATGGATAATTATCAACAGGGGTTGGATGAAAACATGTTGTGTAGACATCAGGCCCCGCTCCAACAGGTCCCTGTCTCTCCTATGCTGAGGACTCAAGAGCTGGACCCAGCACTGTGGGGGGGTCTAATCTAATAAAGCAGTTTACCAGGCTTTACCTGCTCCGACAATCACCCCCACAAAAGGTTCAAAGGACAGCAAGGACCACACACCCCCTCTGCCGTGGAGCCCAAGGTGGTAGGATCTCACCCAGAGGGAGAAGGGCAGGCTGGGAGCGCGCTTGCAGGACCAGCAGACTCAAAGATCTCCACTCTATATAAATGGAAACAGCTTCTTTTCCTGGGGTGCTGCCCAGCTACAGGATTCCCAAGCAAACATCCACAACAACTTTCAAACAGCAGGGAAACACACAAGGCTTGGAAATTTCTGCTCCTTGGGACTACAGAGCTGCCCTAAATGCCACAGGACAGTCAGGGCAGATGCTAAGCAGCACAGACCGATTTACAGCAATGTAAGCAGAGCCCAGCGTCACTTCCCCAGGTATGCCGGTGTCAGGAGTGTGTACAGAAAGCTCCCGATGCCGCCCGGCCCCGACACAAGGTGCTCTGGCACTATCTGCTGCAGACATCTCGCACGTTTGCAACGGAACGGACACAGCCCACAGCTCCTCCTCAGGAACATTCCCAGCGGAGGAGGAGAGGAGAGTGGAGAAGGTCCTCAAGGGCAGCAATCCAAAGGATGCCTACCAAAACCTGCCCACTCCTTGCCCAGATGACCACGCAGTTTTCCTCTCAATAGCACTCCTGCTCACTCCACCAAGACATCCTCCTGCAAACAGGTAAAAAGAAACCTAAAATATGGTGGCTTACCAGCAGTGGGCAGAAGATACAATTCAAAGGAGATACGGGAAAGATCTATACACTTCAAGGACAACATGTGGTTCGATGCATCTTCTTGCTGGTCCTACAAGGTCTATATTAATCGGTTGCAAACATGGAGCCTCACAATGAGCTCCCAAACTTGGAGTCAATAACACAACAGAAGTTACCGTAGACAAGGTACTGAAAAAGCAGACTGAAAAATTACAGTCATAGACTCAATCATTTAAGTTGGAAAGGACCTTTAAGATCGTTGAGTCCAGCCATTAAGCCAGCACTGCCGAGTCCACCACTAAACCATGTCCCTCAGCGCCACGTCTACACGGCTTTTCAATAACTCCAGGGGTGGTGACTCAACTGCTTCCCTGGGCAGCCTGCAGAACTATTACTCCAGCCTGCAGACTTGGAGGTTATTGCCAAGCACAGCGAGAACGGTTTAGGCTGCGACCGCCTCGGGTACGTAAGTTAACCAGATCGAACCCAGGCTGGCCACGGCAACGTGTGCTAGCACAGCGCTGCCCAACTGCAGCACAGGCGTACCTGGAGAGGCTTCAAACCATCAGCATTTACTCTGGCAGTTAACTGGGACTTTAGTGTTTAAAACAAAACAAAACAACAAAACGAAAATGAAAAAAAAAAACAAAACACCAAAAAAAACCCCAAAAAACCTCAACCAAACAACAATTTGTCTGCCTAAGAAGATTAATAGGTGCATTTAAAGAAATCAGTCTGTAGGCTTAATGAGAAAGAGGCAGAAAAATCCGAAATGTGAGACCTCCTACAGGTTTTCAGCCCAGCTGTACAATCAAATAATAGTTTATGTAACTAGGATTGGAACAAAATAAATTAAAAGTAATTTCATGTTTTATCAAAGGAAAAAGTACAGTTCAGAGTCAACATGGCAACAGATCTAGTTCAGCATTGCCTTTTCCCCAAGCTTTTCATAAGCTCCGTACTATCAGCTGATGGGGCTTTTTTACAAGAGGAAGGCAAATTACCAAGTCCCTTAAGAACTTATTATACATTTCCAAATTTCAACTGTTCCTGTTTTATAACTTGTAACTTCACATATCTGTAACTGAAATGTTTTATTTAGGAGATGAAAGGCAAAAAAAACCCAAACCAAAACATGCTGGTTTTCCCAGGATGCAATCTGTTTTTTTCTGGTTAGGAAAAAAAAATAAAATGAAAAAAGTGGTTAACAGCTACAACATGTCAATCTTTGAAAGCAATTCCCACACACAATTTCATCCTTTCGCAGACATTAAATATGGCAAAATCTCTTCGTGCTTCTCATGTCTAGATGGATGAAGGAAGTACACAAGCCACAGACAGAATCTTTCTCATACTGGGAAGTCCACGGGGGACCCAGTTGGGTCTCATGCAGGCTGACAAGAGGGGCAGGACCCCTCTTAATCCATTTGATAACCAAAGAAGGCATGTCTAACATGGACTTCACACGCACATACAACTTCCAAGGACAGAGCATCCTGAAAAGGAGCACCCTGAGACCATGTCTGGAGAGGTCGCATATTCCAAGTGTCTCCTAACAGTGTTCAAAATCCATAAATAAAATCAAAATCCAAAATAAATCCCCATATTCACAACACTACAATCCTCAGGAGAGCACTAGTCCTGCAAAGTGACATCCATTGGAGCCAGGCTCTGAGTTTGGTGTCAGCCTCATGTCCCTCTTGGCAATTGGAGAAGCCTGGGAGCCCCCACTGCCAGGAAAGACTCAAAACAGGCTAAAAGGCAATATTTTAATGGCAGGGAAGGGGAGAAAAAAAAAAAAAAGGAAAACTGGTTCAAAGACTGCTTGCAGTTATTGACATCTGGCCTCTGAAAGTCTGCCTACCCTGTAGTACCTATGCAGACATTTTGCCTCCAGCACCCTGAGGCCAGATGGAGGAGGACATGCCAACCTCAAACCCGAAACACTGAATTTTGTCACATCTGCACCAGGCAACATTTTGGTCCAAGGTGATTTTTTTTCCCGTGGCCCTCAGAGGAGTGGTCAAATCCTTGTCCGAAACCTATTCAGCATGGGAAACCGCTCTGTCACGTCTGAGAAACTGTGGTACCTGGTAGGTCCTGGAGCCAAGTGAAGAACAGTCAGTCATATCTGCTCAAAGAAACTCAAAATTCAGCAAGATTTCTCAAGCATCATGGATGTGTTTGCCACCCAGCGTCTGCTTGCTCTAGGCTGTGTTATAGCTGTCAAAAAGGGGGCAACCCTCCGAGAGGAGGGCAGGAGATGTTCTTCTTGTGGACAGCAGCTAAGCACGCTCAGGCAGCAGGGGTTCAGATGACTACAGGTGGGAGAGGCAGCAAGTGACAGGCAGGAGATGGCAGCCTGCACCTCAAATGGGGGTTCAGAATATCTTCAGAGATGGGGTCTCAATCACCTCCCTGGGTAGCCTATTCCACTGTTTGGATGGCTCATGAGTCTTCAGGGAGGAGGGAAAAACCTTCTCATGGGCCAGAAGGGCCTGTGTAGAACTTGCTGCAACTTGGGAAGCCACTGCATAACTGTGATGAAATGCGAGGACTTGGTGTCCAGAAGATGTCCCTTCCTTACCTCCTGTACCACCTGCTGCCTGGCTGTGAACCTGGAGGAGAGGGCGTGGTGGACAAGGGTAGGACCATCGTATCATCTCCAAAGGCTCAGCTTCAAGTCCTGACCTACATGCCAAGAGCTACTCCTGCTGCGTCCCGGCCATGCAACATGCCCCATCTGGCTGCAGAACCAGAAATGGGTGAACATCCCAGTCACCATCACTCTCTGTTGCGAAACCAGCTGGGCAGGATGGCCCAAGTTCAAGTCTTTGAACACATCTGGGCTTGAAGGTGGTATTGTCCCTCAGAAAAGCGCAAGGAAGTTAACCCACAGCTGTGTGTCTTGAGCACAGCGGCTACCGCAGGCAAATCAATGCTGCATATTGGCTTTGACAAGTAGAGTATCTCATTTAAGATCTTAGTCGTTACCTTGTTCGTGGTACTATACAATGGTGTGACTGATGGTGTGCCTACCAGTGGGTAACGGCCCAGAGGTCTCCTCCAGTCCTGTGCTCCCACCTTTGGCCACAGGTACACTCTCTGTCACACCCTACCTACACACCCTGTCACAGTCACTTGGCTCTTGGGACAACTGCACCCATGATCAGCAAGCACTAACGGTCTCTGAGTGGAGATGTTCATCCTGGTTGCTCTGGGATAAAGGTGTGAAGGCACTCTCCAGTTCCAGGAAGCAAGAAGAGGACAAAGGCGGGCTGCTGAGGTGATCTGTGAGCAACAGGTTTCAAGAAGGACTGTTGCTGTAGGAGGTACTAAGGACAGGGATAAGAGAAAGGTCTGGGGACACACTGGGCAGGAGATGAATTTTTTGTTGTCGTAGCTCTTCTTGGAAGATGCCTAATTCACTTTACCGCATTAAACACACACACATTTTTCTTCTATAGACAATGACCTAGAAACACAACTAAATCATTTTTGACAGACGAGAATGCACCAAACTATTTAATCACATCTTCAGGGGGAATAAAGCCAGTACGAGCAGCTAATCTGCTGCACATGGCAGAAACTACAGTTTCAGGCTGAGGGAGACTCTACATTTTAGGAGGTGAAGCTTTTATTTAAGCTTTCTGCGATCGTATACTCCCTTACACCCCCTGGTGCACTGCTCCTGCGCTTCTTCATGCTCGCTGTTGACATATGTTTCCTTGGCATTTGGCTAGCTTGGAGCCCCAAACTCCAGATTTTGTTTTGCCTTTGTTAGCCATCGTAATGATCGTTATTACCCAGGGCCAGAAGTCAGGCTGAATGGCATTATCATCACTTCTCATCTCAGGCCAAACTGTGACACTTCAACAACAACAACAAAATTGCATTCAGATGGGGCTCTTCTTGACTTGGTGGATGATCACAGAATCACAGAACAACAGGGGATGGAAGGGACCTCTGGAGATCATCTTGCCCAGCCCTCCTACTAAAGCAGGGTCACCCAAAGCTGGGTGCCCAGGATCACATCCAGGCAAGTTTTGAAAGTCTCCAGAGGAGACTCCACAACCTCTCTGGACAGCCTGGGCCAGACTCTGGCACCTTCATGGGAAAGAAGATTTTCTTCATGTTCAGAAGGAACTTCCTGGGTTCTAGTCTGTGCCCATTGCCCCTTGTCCTGTCACTGAGCACCACGGAAAAGAGTCTGGTCCCATCCTCTTGACCCCCACCCTTTAGCTATTGATCGGCGTTGATCAGATCCCCCCTCTGTCTTCTCTTCTCCAGGCTAAACAGCCCCAGGACTCTCAGCCCTTCCTCAGTACAGAGATGCTCCAGGTCTCTCAGCATCTTTGCAGCTCTCCATTGGACTCTCTCCAGTAGTTCCCTGTCCCTCTTGAACTGTGGAGACCCGAACTGGACACAATACTCCAGATGTGGCCTCATTAGGGCAGAATAGAGGGGGAAGAGAACCTCCCTCGACCTGCTGGCCACACTCTTCTTAACGCACCCCAGGATACCATTGGCCTTCTTGGTTATGAGAGCACATTGCTGGCTCATGGTCAACTCGCTGCCCACCAGCATTCCCATGTCCTTCTCTGTAGAGCTGTTTTCCAGCAGGTCAACCCATAACCTGTACTGGTGAGGGGGATATTCCTCCCCAGGTGCAGGACTCTACACTTGCCCTTGTTGAACTTTGTGAGATTCCTCTTGCCCAGCTCTCCAGCCTGTCCAGGTCTCGCTGAATGGCAGCACAGCCTTCTGGTGTGTCAGCCACTCCTCCCAGTTTTGTATCATCAGCAAACTTGCTGACAGTGCACTCTGTTCCCTC
>WUAM01000179.1:32818153-32839659 GCA_024336885.1 Actenoides hombroni
AATGTTGCATGTGTGAGTAGCTTCGAGCTCTGAGACCAATGCTGGAAGCTGCCTGTACCACTAACCAAGGGGCTCGCCCGCGGGCCTGCGCCGATTCAGCCAATGGGGGAGTCGCGTGGCGGCGGGCGCGCAGGGACGCCCCGCCCCGTCAGGCCCACCGGCCAATCGGCGCCCTTTAGCGCCCGCTCCCGCCAGGAGGCGCCCCGCGAGATCGCACCCTGAGAGCCAATGAGCAGCCAGGCTCCCGTGAAGGAACACCCCTATGGCCAATGAGCGCTCAGTCGCAGATAAGGTTACACCCTGATAGCCAATAAGCACTCACTCTCCTATGAGGTCACATATTGCTGCAGGAGGTCACATACTAGCAACCAATGAGGCTCCTCCTCCCCTATGAGGTCACGTGCCACTCCAGGATGTCACACCCTGCTGGCCAATAGGCTCTCCAGTCCCTTGGGAGGTCAGAGTCTGCCAGCCAGTGAGTGCTGTCCTCCCCCCATGAGGTCATGAGCTGCCCCAGGACATCACATCCTGCCAGACAATGAGCGCCCCACACCCTTGTGAGGTCACACCCTGCCAGCTAATCATTGTCCTGCTCTCTGTAAGGTCACAGGCAGCCCTGGGGTCACACACTACTGGCCACTGAGCACCCTGCTACCTTATGAGGTCAGTCCCCGACAGGCCATGAGCACGCAGCTCCCCATGAGGTCACACAGTGCCTAGTGAGTAAGCACATGGGTGCTGCTGCGAGGTCATGGTCTTTCTGATGAGGTGATAGAGCCCTCAGCTAACAACCACACAACCACCACAAGGGCACCCAATGCTCATTGTTACTCTTCCATGATGTCACAGCCCAACCAATGGGCTCTCCCTAAGGCCTGGGCTCAGACAGTGAGCACTCATCTTCCCCAGGGACATCATGGGGAGCCCAGCCCAGGAGCAGCCTTCTTCCCCATTACATCACATGGCCCTCAGCCAACAGGCATGTGCTCCCTGCGTGAGGTCACAGGCTGAGTGATGAGGTCAGAGAGCACCCAGTTCAACTAGGGACTCCTGTCAGGCACCACGACACCGCAATTACACCTCACCCATAATTAATGGGAGGCAGCAGTAATTAACACCGCCCCTACCATTGGAACACAGGTGCCATGGGAACAGGGACAGGGCTCCCCACGGCTACTCCGACCACCACCCCTGTGCCCCAAGGCAGCTCAGAGACCACACTGAAGGGCTCCTCAGGCCCTGCCCATCCTGGGGGCCCCAGCTGCCAGGACCTCCAGCCCCACCAGCTCTGCTCTGCAAGGAGGGTGATGCTGTTCCCCCTGTCTAACACCAGCAGCTGCATTTTATGGGCTGTGAGTCAACACCCACATGCAAAATCCTAAAATAAACCTCAAACTGTGTCCGGTCTAACCTCCCCTTCCACACAAATAAAAACTGACTCTGACAGGCCCTGGGAAGATGGTATCTCAGTCCTTCTCCACCAGCTTTCCGACCCTGTGCCAATGACTGGGAGTCATTGCTGTCCTGCTGAGGGCCAGGTGTGTCACAGAATCAAGAAGGCAGCTCTTGAGGCACTGAATTTGTCACTGAGCAGGAGGGAAAAGGCTCTAGTTCTGGTGAGGATAATGCTGAAGTGCAATAAAGCAGAACATAAACCACACCAGAAGCAACTTCCAAGAGCGGCAAGAATGAATTAAAGGAGATCAGGACTGACAAGACGGCCAGAACAAGAAAAAAACCCACTAACTTTTGTTTTGGGGCTTTTGTTTGATTTTTTCCTCCCAAACACTGGCTCAAAACATCCACCTAAACCCCAGCAGAGGTTTGAGAAGCCCTGCAGCAGCTCAAGCTCAGGCTCTGCCCAGCCAAGGAACTCCATCTCTGTTTGAAACCTGCCTTGGTACCAAAACCCAGCAAAGTGGTTAAGGTAACTCCAGCCTCCACTGCAGGCTGGGACCAGCTCTACCTTCACAGCTGCTGGCACATTACCACCTATCCAAGACCCCAAGATGGAAGCCCATATCCCTCACTACCCATGCACTCAGACCTTCACTGCTGCCTTCTTAGAATAGTCTCCCTGAAGTTGCTTCAGGACAGAGATACAGAGCAAGTCTGTCACTTTTTTTTTACCACACAAGTACCTATCTCAGAGATGATTGCAGTATGCAGAAGGCTCCCTGTAGAGCTTCTCCCAGGCTTCTCTTCTCCAGAATCAACTCCACTTGATTTAAGCCCCCCCTAGGCTTGTTTCCCACCCCCTTCTCATGCTCCTTCAGACTCTCCCCCCATTCCATGTCATTCAGCAGTCAGTCCTAAGTGCTGCAGGTAAGGCCCAGCTCCTGTTCTTCAGGCCTTGCTCTGCACTGCCTTCACCACAGCTTCACCCAATCACAGCTCTTCTTCTCTACCTGGCACCACACATTTCAGAAAGGTCAGGAACATCCATCACCTCATGCTCAGCCCCAACCTGTGTTTCATTAGGGAGGAAACCACTTAGAAGCCAGTTGTGTTAGCAAGTGTGCACAGCAGTATATTTTATTACCTATAGATGTGTTTAGCCAGCCCAGGTTCCAAGGACTGGAAGCCTGAAGCAGCAGGAAGTGGGAAATGTCACAAATTTGTATGGTACAAAGTTCTGTAGCGAGGCATTGGACCAAGTCTGTTGGTCTTGGTGACATAGGATCTCCTGTCTCATGTCTCCAGCTGAAGAACTCCAGGCAGGTCCAGCCCCATCAGTCTTCCCCCCAGCACTTCAGGCCTTTCCAAGCCCTCAAATCACTGTGCAGACCAGTTACAAAAGAACAAAACCCCTATAAACTTATTTAAAAAAAAATTTATACAAACAAGTTTCATACCAACACATGCCAAGAACAGAGGTCACATCAGCATATTGACCTCTGTTTCCACATAGGACAGAGGGTCTCCCCCAACACCCTCCTCTCCAGGTCAGCAGTTTCAGTACTAAGCCTTCATGGCCCAGGCCAGGGCAAGGCAGAACATCCCCAGGCTTGTCTGTGGGTCTCCCCAACCCACAGAGCCCTACAGCAGCAGGAAGGTGGTTAATCAGATGAACATGCAGCCATCCGCCAGCAACACCAGCCAGAGCTGCCCTGCACAATTCTTCCTTCAGGAAACTCCTGGAACTATTTACATCAGGCATAGAGTTGCTCCAGGTTCCTTCTCCTTGCAGGTGCATCCAAGTAGTGCAGTTCCACCTGAGGTCAGAGAGCCCAACAGCAGCAACTGCAGAGCTCCGAGCAGATGAAAAAACTGTTTATTCTGCATGAAAATAGGAGGAAGGAGAAGTAAAATGAGGGGGGTAAATCAGGCCAGGCATCTGTCATAGGCTTCCCCTCCTGTTGGCTTGCTGCAAGGCCAGGATTCTCCTCATGGCAGTTCGTCTCACCCACAACACCGCATCGGTGCTCTGCAAGTAGCAAGTAGCCTCCACAGAGTGGTGGTTGCCACTGCTTGGTGGCAGGCTGTGGGTGAGCATGCTCTGCCCCACCACCACCACCCAGCCACTCCCCACTCTCACTGCAGGAAACTGTCCAGTCTGGCTTGGCTGCTGCTGCAGGAAGACATGGAGGGAGCTGCTGATGCTGGCCTGGAGACATTCTTCTTCCTGCTCCTCACTGCTAGCGGACGGATTTCTGACAGGTTTGTCTGAAGGTAAAACTGTCAAGGAACATACAGACCAAGGCCCTGGGAACGCAAGGGATTCAATACCTGCTGCAGACCAGCCTGAACCACAGCCCAGGGACCTAGCCATCCATTGGCACCCCAAAAAAAGCTCCCTGAAGTACAGGCTGGGCTTTGCCTCCAACTCATAACAACATTGCTCAGACATGCTCCTGTCCTACAAGTCAAGGAATGTTTCTCACAAGCACAGAAGCTACCCACTGGCACACAAACCAGCATTTAAGCTTATCCATCACAGCTTCAAGATCTGCCCCACGTGTCAGAGGCAGGACACAGTGCAGGGAAAGGTGCGTCAGACAGAGCCTGCAGCCTCCCAAGGTAGAGCCACCCCAAAGAAAGAGCCTGTGGAGCAGCAAGTCCCTTTGAACTCACATAGAAACAGACAAATCTTCAGAGACATAGAAGGGGCAGAAACTAAACGTCACTGAACTGTAATCACTGAGCTCTGATAATGGTCTCAGCAAGTTCAGGTCCTTGATGCCTTTGCCGAGATCAGACTTGTTCAGAGTCAGAGAGAAACCTGATGGTTCCTTGAGGGTTGTTGTTGACTGGTGGGCAGGACTTCCCAAGATGGCTGAAACCAAAGAGGAAGAACAAAGATGAGGTCCCCACAGCATCAGTACTGCCATGCAAACCACAAGAAAGGATACAGGCTGTATGAACTTTGTTCTGCCTCCCAAGCCATCATACCCCATCCTCACCTAGGAAAGAGAGAAAGAAATGAGCCTGGAGCAGCTGCACAGAGCCTTGACTACCTCTCCTCATCATGGGGAAGGGGGAGCCCTGCAGGCCACAGCTTCTGGGGAGGGGTTACAGGCACCTGGAAACACTCAGTGCTTGTACTAAGTCCTCACCTTTGGAAAAAAAAGGCAGACCTGAGGGTATTCGTAAAGTTTGGGTGTCTTGGGCACATTCTGAAATAAGCTGAGCCTTGCAAGCAACAGCAAGGGTTAGGATTTTATCACTGGGACTGAGGAATACAGGGAAAACACCCAAAGCTCCAAGGAGGTGGAAGAATGGGCCATGGAGGGCCATTTAGTGTGCTGCCAGGAAGGGAACAAGCATCTGTCATCCCTGGAGCTCTGCAGGACTGGGAAGTAGCCAGGTCGCGCTCCAAGATTTATTTTCCACACACTGTATTTGCTTCCTCCTGTAGGGTCACTCCAGGACAGAGGTGAGCAGTGCCAGCCCTCAAAAAGCTCACCAACTGGACAGTCATACTTACAGTGCCTGTGTTCTTGTGGAGACCCAGCAAGCTACCTGAAGATGGCTTCTTGGAGAGAACAGAGTTCCTGATGAATGCTGGCAACAGTCCTTTAAGAGCATCATCCTCCAGATCATCTGCCCAGTTCTGTCCCACAAAATAATGAGAAAAGGCCTTTCACCAGCATGATCAGCTGAATTTAGTCCACATACAGGGAGCACTAATAACACAGACAGATATTTAGGGTAATGGTTAGCTGCTGTGCCACATGTCAGGCCAAAGAACAGCAGCTCCAAGGCTCCCACCAGGGCTCCTGTGGAACAGTGCCTGGGAGGCAGGACACTGCACCCATCAAGGCTGAGAGAACAGCCCCTCAGCTGACCCCCACAGTCAGCCCCACAGAGTGTTCACC
Organism: Actenoides hombroni; assembly: GCA_024336885.1. Taxonomy (NCBI): domain Eukaryota; kingdom Metazoa; phylum Chordata; class Aves; order Coraciiformes; family Alcedinidae; genus Actenoides; species Actenoides hombroni. The sequence continues at coordinate 32,823,472 of WUAM01000179.1, forward strand.
AAGCACATTGGAGGCAGAATAGCCGAGAAGCACACGGGTCCCCACCCACCCTCTCCTGCCCAGTTCCAAGAGGCCTGAGGCAGCAATACAGTATTTCTAGGAGACTGTAGAGCAAAGCACTTTGAAGCATGTACTGTGGTTGTCTAGATAGGCCCATCTATGGGCAACAGCATCTCCTACATGGAGAAAATGGGCCCTTTATCCCAAGCTTATTAACAGCAGAATCAAAGAGATGACACAGAAAATCAAGACTGATCCTTTTACCTCCACTGTTTCCTTCAGAACTTTCTTTGCCAGATTTACCACAGGAGGCCTGTAAGAAGTCCAAGGAGCAAATCATCAGAGATTTATTATTCAAGTGGAGCTGGCAAGGACAGACAAGGCCAAACAAATGACGATGAAACTTGCAGCACGACATCAGGCAGTGGGAGAGCTATCTGATCTCACACAGCAACTTCCAAAGAAGTGAGACTTTGATTTCCTTTAGAAGCAGAAAGAGGAGGGAAAACTCACGGCTTTTTATCAAGCTTCTGCCTTTTTGCAGGGCTGCAGAGAGATCTGCGGGGCTCATGTTCAGGGGTGTCCACATCAAAAGTTGCATCTAGATTGATCTCATCACTGTGGGTCGGGCGGTGGAGCTTCGGGTGCTGCAGTTCCACAGGAGCAGGGCTGCAAGGCCACACAAATCATTAGCCATCAGGGGCCACCACCTGCCCCCCAGCAGACAAGAGGAAGACAGAGCTGCACACTTCACAACTGAGTTGCAGGGTAACAGTGGGGCCAAGATCAGAGCCCCATTCTGTTTGTCCATCAGAGAAAGGACAATCCGAATCGCAGAGTCTATGGCCAGCATCCCAAGCCACTGCTCACCTTCAGATGGCCTGTGCTATAACAGCAGCACCCAGGGAAACACACCGACACACTGCTGCACTGTGCATGCAACCCAGCTTGCTGGGTTGGGGGAATATCATGGGCTCCTCGCAAGAAAGGGCTTGATAAAAATGCAACAGATGCCATTTTTCAGGCTAAGTTTCTCTGATTGGCTAATATCTGCAGTCCCCCTGCAGTGGGGCACACTTACTGAAAGGCCAACCCTAAGGCAACCAAAAGAGCAGCTTTAGTGATATTTTCCTGGCAAGACACAGTGACAGTTTGTCAAATCATAGCCCATTCTTCCATCTCATCCTGACCCAAACCCTCCAAAATACATACTTTGTCCAGGTAAACAAAACACCACCTTGTCAGCAACAAAAAAAAACCAACCCAGCAAGCAAACAAAAAACCAACCAAAACAACAAAAAACCCAACTAAACCCAAAAATAACAAGCAACAACAAACTAGGGACAAAACAACTGCACTACTGCAATGCCTGCCAGATTAGCGCATCTCTGCCTCCCCAGCTAGTTAACCTCCCAGCTCCTACTCTGGACCTGCCATCTTCATCCTTGGCCTGTATCTGAGGCTGCACTCCACCAACCTTTCAAAGACCAGTCGACTGAGTGTCTCTCTGGTTACAGATGGGATCTTCAGAGTATCCTGCAGGATGTCTATTTTCTTCTTCAGACTCTGGAGGGAAAAGCAGAGAGCAAGAGAAGGAATGATTTAGTAGCAGATGCTTTGCCCCTTTTCTATAAATCAGGATCAGGTGCAGCTCAGGGCAGGCCAGATTGAAGAGGTAAGGTAGGCTGACTGACCTAGTCACTGGGCAAGAGCCAGCATAACTCCTGGCTTTGCAGCTGCAGGCCATGGCCAGCTGCCAGTTACTGCAGACCGAGGAATTATATTCTCACCAAGATCTCCTTGTCTGCATTCTTCAGATCCTTCTGGGAGCTTTTTAACTCCTCCTTTGTCTTCTCCAACTCTGAAACCGTTTTCTGCAGCTGCAGAACAAACCCCCCAAACAGCAGAGCACTGGTTACCACACACAGGTAAGGCAGACTGCAGATCCCCTCTGACAGCAGCATGCTCTGCAGCACATGCTACTTTCCCCTGTTTCAGGGCTCAGTTTTCCTGTCTGACCAGTATCTCCACTATCAGAGACAGAATGCCTGCCCATTTCCTCAAGCCGCCTGCAGAGGGATCTCCAGGGCTGCTTGCCCAACATAATCCTTCCCAGAGCATTTCCCGAGCATTTATGGTGACGGCTTTTCTCTGCTCTAACACTTGGTGGCTGCATTCTGAATTCCTGCAGGACTTCGGACACACCAGAGCACAGGAATTACAAACCACAGGCTGGAGGATGGTTGTGCATCAGCAGGACTGGCACACGGACAAGCCTGATTCAATAGGGAAGCATGCCAGGAGCAGGGGTTGAGAAGTGGACTGCTCCCACATCAAAGCCCTCGGTGGGTTTGGGAGCCTGGGCCAGTCCACAAAGTGTCGGTACAGTCAGCTCTCCGTCAGCCAAGCCTGGAGCCCCGAGTGCACTGACTCGCATCCTCCTGACGCAAGCTGGTGACTGCAGCTCAGCACTAACTCAGCCAGAAGCAGCCCCTTTCCAGCAGCAGCACCTTGAGAAGGGGTTTAACTCCCTTAGGGAGCAGCACAGCAATCTGAGATCCTCCTTCTCCATTTGAGGGGACAACAGCAGCTATGGCTGAGTAACAAAAATAGACCAAATCCACCCACAGTCTCTCACTTTGTGTGCTTGGACATGGGGATGCTCCAGGGAACACCTGCGCCTTGGAGAGCAGGGCTACAGGCACACACTGTTCATGGGGACTTGCTACCAGAACTGACAGAAAGCAATTCCCGACTTGAGCTAACAGACCCCAGCTAAGCCTGGAGCAGGGGGATCACAGCAACAGAGATGTCAGAAGCTCCAAGCTCTGCACCAGGTCAGGACCAGCCCAGGCAGGCTCTGTGCAGAGCCACCTGCATGTCCTCACTGTGCTTTGGGAAGCTCTCCTGCCTGGGCACAGCATTATGTGGAAGCCCTGGCCCAGTTCAATCAGCTGAAGGCTGGGTATAACTGTGGTTGTGCCAAGCCAAGGCTAAGTCCCGCTCGAGTGGTGCTGGCTCCAAACCCCTTCCCAGCTTCCCTAGGGTCACAATTCTGCAGCAGGAGGGGCTGGCAGCTGAGCTAGCACACTCTCAGCAGTGAGGCAGGATGAAGACAGTGCTGCTTCCAGAACCCAGTGGAAACAGTGGAGCACCTGCACACTGCTGCCTTCCAGTCCAGGCTGTCTGATGAACTCTAGCTGGCTCTGCACATGCTGCCCCACCAGTGTCCCCAGAGACAGCGCACCTGACAGGAACCCGTGAGCCACTCACTCGCTGCAGCCTCATGCCCTGACCCTGAAACTCCAGCATGACACTTCCACATCACCTGTACCACTCCAGTAGTGCTCAGTGTGGGAGGGGAAACACTGCAGAGGGCTTGGGCCACACCTACGGATAGGGATCTACAGACCAGATGTTATCCTGAAAACTCTCACTCTCCCTTTACCTTGCTATTGACAGAAAAGAGCTCCTTCTTCAGCTTCTCTGTCATTTCACTAGACATCTTTCGAGCCTCCTTCAAGTTTTCATATTCCCTGCAAAGAGACCAGAGGAGTCATGCTGTTTGCAAGAGGATTGAGCTAGAACTTCTCAGAGACAAGACAAGACCCCTAACTTGAAGCTCTGCAACTGCAGAGGTACCAGAGAAAACCCACGAGACAAAGCCCTTTAGGGAACAGAGCTGAGTGTACCACCACTGCCCACTGTGCACACCACAGGGTAGAAAAAAAGCTGCATGGGACATCATGCGTGAGAACCAGGCCCAGACAGCTTTCACCAGCAAAATGGAAACTGGATCTGGAGACATTTCAGTTTCCAGTGGAAGAGACAGACAGACAACAGAGCAGACTCCATGCTGGCAGCAAACAGGGGACTTTGCTTTAAATGACTTTTCAGAGACTGCACACTATTGGCCATGCACATTCATTCCCAATTACACCACAGGGACACTTGCCTCATTACAGCTTTGTATCAAAGCTGCAATTATTCAGCTGCCATCACAACAGGCCCAAAAAAAAGAGCTGTGGTTTTGCCCAGCAGGACCAGATGGATTTCCAGGTAGGGGAGGGCAGCACTGCAGAGTTGCCCTGCCAGACAGTGCTTGAGGCCACAGCTGCACAGTGCTCTGCAGCAGAGGTACAACTGGAGCCCCTCATCCACCCACTTCCCCCCAGGCGTGAGAGGGGAACGGAGGGAATAATTATCAGCACCTCATAGGTGCACTGACAACTCTGGAGACAGTTCCCATGGTGACACACATGTCACTACAGTGACAACAGGCACACTTCAGTGTGACAGGCTCCAATCTATGCCCCCAGGATCTGTCAGTCAAAAGCCAATGGAGGCCCAAACAGGCAGCGAGAGCCTGTGTGCCTGGCAGTACTTGGTGGAGGGTTCTCCCTGGGCACACCCAGGGCAGCACGAGCTGGCTGTGCCGAGCCCACAGCACCTACTTTTTCAGCGAGACGCAGTAGATCGCAAGCTGCTCCACCGCTGCCTGCCCGACTCCCATCTCTCTGATCATCTCCTCCACTTCGGGGCGCTGGCTCTGAAGCAACAGCTCAATCCTGCACAGAAAAAAACCCAAAACAACCCTACCCTCAGCTCATGAGTCACAAACAGTGCTGGGAAAGAGACTGGAGCGCTGCTTCCCCCAGGAAGCTGGTGCAGCCTAAGCTCCTACTGTAGGCCCTTCAGATGTCAAGGGGGAAGACAACGGCTCCACAAGCAGGGCTTTCTGTGAGGGAAGAGTAGCATTACGTGGGCAGTCTAGAGAAGGGGGAACTGTATGCACACATAGCACGTAGGGCTGACATCCCTGCTCTTGGGCCCTATAGCCCTGTGCCTGACTGCATTCCTGGGCTGGAATTCTTCCCCAGTTGGCCTCTGGTAAGAGGAAAGGTACACACAGCACCAGACATGAGGCCAGACTGCACGCAGTGCCATACCTTAGAACCATAGAATCATTTGGGTTGGAAGAGACCCTTAAGATCATTGTGTCCAACCATTAACCCAGCACTGCCAGGTCACCACTAAACCATGTCTCTCAACACCACATTTCCACAGCTTTTAAACCTCTCCAGGGATTGGGACTCCACCACTGCCCTGAGGAGCCTGAGCCAGGGCTTGACAACCCTTTTGGGGAAGAAAGTTTTCCTAATATCCAACATAAACCACCCCTGGAACAACTTGAGGCCATTTCCTCTTGTCCTATCTGTTGTCCCTAAAGCAGCAAGGCTGTTTAGGCAGAGAAGCTGGCTGGAAACATCACAGGGACAAGAGCACGGACAGGCAATGGCCAGCCTGTTAATGCAGCAGTTTCCACCTTCATGGGGGTAAGATGGCGCAGCACATTGAGGTGGATGTTACAGAAAGCACAGCAGGACCTCTCCCTCCCTTTCAGAGCAGGGGAGAGGCACACAGCCCAGCCTGCAAGGCCCAGGAGTGCCCAGGATCTCACCGCTCCATGGTTCGCAGCTTGTTTCGCAGGTGGCGAGCCTCTTCCTTTGAACTTCTGTTATCCTCCTGCTGCTGCTCCAGGAATTTCATCTGCTTCTGCAGAGAAGCAAGTGCACACAGACCGTTAGGGAGGCTCCAGGGATTGTTAGAGAAACATCCTGGCTTATGCGCACTGCGGGCAGCTGGGAGCGTACATCGGCTTTTAATGCTATCAGCACCTCAGCAGCCCAGGATTACAGTGAGTTTAGCTTCCTCCCTGCTGCACCTCGAGCTCCGCTCCTTGCGAGCGCAGCAGGGTCTCAGCGCTCCTTGCAGCATGAGTCTGGTGCTGAAACCGTGTCACAGATGCCTTTCTGCTGGGAGCGGGAGCATTTGGGGGGCTGTGCAGTACCCTGTCCACAGCAACCATTTGAATTTCAAAAGCAAGGGAGTCCACAGCAAGCAAACCTCACTATCGCTTTCTCCTCCATGCACAGCTGATCTTTTTGATTTAGCTTCCCCCTTCTCCTTGCCATTAGCTGCTAAGAGCATACATAGGAATGCAGAGTGGGTCTCTTTGGAAATACTTCAGCCATGCTAGCCATCGACCTTGGCATTCCTCTCACCTGCCTGGAGAGGCTGCAAGCCTCTGGCAGCCACCACCTTTCCAGGCTCTCCAGTAGCAGGCAGCAGTAACAGAGAGCCTCAGCTGAGATGAAAAAGCACATATCTGCAGTGTGGCAGAGGACAAGGTAAAGCTGGCTTGAATTAGCACCATTCCAATGCATTTGTGTGGTCTAGGTTTAGACTGTGCACCTGGGCACTGCGCATAGCACCTTCAGAAGGGTCTGCTTTCAGCACAGTGCTGACTCCAGGGAGAGGCTTGGCCAAAGACTGTCACCTCATAAAACTCCCTTCCATGCAGAAGTTGAAGGATTTTAGCTTAGAGACCAAACGGATGAGAAACTGCTGGTACTTCAGAGGGGATAGTGTTACAGGCTCACATGTTGCTCTTGCTTAAGCAGAGCCCACCTCTGGATCTTCTTAAGTAGTGCTCTCTACTTCAGCTGCCCAAAGCAGCATTTTGTGCCAGGTTGAAGCAGAAGCCCTTGTCTCAGAGAGCCTGAAACAGTAGCAAACTCTCACGCAGAGGTTCAGCAGCAGCTGACAGTGCTAGCAGAAGACAGGAACGACTCACAGTCTGTGGGCTTGACCTGCGTCACAGCTAGTTAAGCCTGTATTTTCACTGCAGAAGTTTAGTGCTTTAATCTTTAATGATGCAGTATAAGACAGTGCTTGGCATTCCTCTGGGAAACCCTGTACACCACAGAAAAGATACCTCCAGGTCCCTAATCCTTCTGCCCTGCCCAGCTTTCATCAAAAAGACTTAAGCATACAAATGCTCTGGTTTTGCAACAGGCAAGACAACCGCAGAGCCTCCTCCCGAGGTGCTGAGGCAGGAAAACCAAGCACAGAGACACTGAGTTGAGCAGCAAGCACCAGCTTCCACTGTCACAATTGTTTCTGCAGAAACAGAGAGCATCAGAACTATCCTGACACTGGTACTCCCGGGAGAAACTCTGGCACGGCACAGACTGAGGCTGCACTTTACACCCAAGCAGACTGGATATAATCCCATGGTCAGGCAAAACAAGTTGTGCTGGATCCCAGCAAGACCTGTCTGGCACAAGGAATACTGTATGTCTTCTGCCCTGTGACAGCACCCCATCGCTAGCATCAGGCAGACTGCTAAGACTGGTCCTCTCAGAGCCCAGCTGTAGGTGGCTTACAGCAAGACAACCCATCTACAAGCTCCCCTGGGGAGTTCCTTACAGGTCAAGGAACACAATGAAAGAATCATGTTTAAACCATTGGGTCAGAGGCAGAGATCTTGGTAATTGCAGTTGACCCCTACCCTGCCTTTCAGCCTGCAGCTCACAACCCCACCTACCTGAACCCACCTTCTTGTGACAGGCACATCATCTTCACACAGCAGAGGCTGCCCAGCCCAGCACACCACTAAGGCACAGTCATTCCACTTAGTACAAGACACCCCAACAAAGCAGCTCCTGCTCTTACCCTCTTCCACTTGCTGTTTACGCACAGTACGTGACTACATCCTGAGTCACTGCACGCTGAAACACAACAGGAATGTTTGATCCCTGGACTTCACACATTACTAACCTAACCAAATGAAAGCCCTGGCAACAGCACAGAGACCGAAGAGTTAGCTGGATCAAATCCCACTCAACTGAAGCTTGCAACTCCCCCTCCATATATTTCAGTTTGATTTCTCCTCCAGTCAAACTAAGAAACTAATTTTCCTTAAATCCCGCCTGGCCTAAACCCATTTCAGAAGAACATTCTACCGCAGGGAGCCAGTGTTTCGGCAATGGGGCGCTGGGGCCGGCTCCCGCTCTCAGTTCACGCTGCTACCTTTATGATCAGCACTGCCACTTCATTAGCAAGGCTCAGCCAGCATCCCTCAGGCTGGGCTGGCGTCTCCCCCCCACCACAGCCACCTCTGCCTTGGGCACGCAGCCACAGGCCTGGCTTTTACGCCTCTGAATCATCCCCACATGGAGCGCGCTCAGGACCTCGAGACCAGCAACACCACTCGCTTCAGATTAATAAAACCAAAATGAAAACCCAGCTCCACTGCCTTCCTGTCATTCAGAGATCAAGGATACAGGAGTCTAGAGGCACCAGATGCAAAATCCCACCAGGATAAACTCTTTATTAGCAGGACCTGCAGAGATCTTCAAGAGAACTAAGCCAGACTGTGCAATATTCAGTGCTGAAGTCCTGCTGGGGATGGGAAGGGTACCTTGAGAGAGGAGCACAGCATCTCTGTCTCTCCCAGCACCTTCTGGAGTGACTCTATAGTGGCGTTGCGCACATCCAGAGTGTCCCTCAGCCCATCCACAACAGCCTGGCATTCCCGCTTTTCTTTTTCTGAAAAAGAATAAAAAAAAAAAAAGAAAAAGGAAAAGGTCATGGCCCAGTAGCTCAGATTTCAACTGCCCCACAGCAACAGGAGTACAACAGACACTGCTTGCAGTCTCAGGCTCCAAGCTGCTTGGAATTGGTCGTTTCTACAGAGAGCCATTTCCCTAAGCACAGTCTGCACCAGGGTCTGCACTGAGCACTTGCTTCTCCCAGTGCCAGCAGGCTTCAAGATTTTCTTTACTAAAGATAACAAGTTCCCTTTAATAGCTTTCCAGTGCCAGCCCTGCTAGCATTAAGCTGATGCATCTTAACTCTTGCTTGCTCTCACAGCCAGGCTTAGCACAGGGAAAACTGTTGTCAAGTCACACCAAGCTGTGGCAGAGCTGGAGAGGTGGGCCCCAAGCCCACCCCCTCCCCGTGGAGCCTTAGGTGCAGGAAAGCCCTGTGGGGCTGTCAGGAGGCTCTGCACAGCGATCTGCTGGGCGGCTGCGTCAGCACGCTGCTGCGCCTACCCTCACCACCGCACTGACGGCAAAGGGTAAGAGGCAGTAAAGCAGAGCTCTGCTGGATACTGGGGACTTCACAGGACATGCAACAGCTTCAGTAGATTCCCCAGAGCGCCCGCTTTTTGCGGATCACAAAGCTCTTGAGTCCTGCTGCCCTTTCTCAAGCAGGCAATCCAGGAACAAAGCAGGTTCCTCTGATGACCAGAGAGAAGGTGGTGGAAAACACTACCAGATTTCAATGTGTTTTTGTCAAGATAAGGGAAGAACACCTCACAAAGCAACAACCATCATCAGAAGCTGACAGACTTAACAGCCAGCATTACTGAAAAGCTCAAACCAGTTGGGCAGCACGGGAAATCAGCAACCCCTCTGACTAACCCTGCTGAGAGCAGGGTAAAGTTCTCAGCTCAGCACCCTCCATCTTTGCTAAAACCATCCATGGCTCCAGCCTGACCATTCCTAAAAGCTTTTTCCCTTCTCAAATTCTATCAGCACATCCCACGGAAGCACAACCTGCAGTGCCGCTTCAGGGCTCAGACAGCAAAAGAGCCACGTGGGACAGGAAAGGAGAGGAACACATCTCAGCAGAAGTACCCAGGCAGCTGGGGAAACATTTCTTTCTTAGCATTTTTTTTTCCTCCATTGATCTGAACAACCCTTCCTCACAAGAGGCAGCAGAGCCTGGAGATGCTCCACTGTGTTTGCAGGGACTCCACATCCACCAAAAGAGTTAGGGCTTCCCCCTCCTCCATTCCCAGCTGCCCAGAGGCAGATGGCAGGAGTCAAACCTCCCCATGCTGTGGGAATGAGTTTCCAGCTCATTCAGCATGCCTCCCACAGCGCCTGCTGGGTCTGCTGGGAGCTCAGCACCTCTAGAGCCATTTGCAAGCTGATCAGAGTCTGGCAATTGCACAGCTCCTCTACAGCACGCAGCACTTCAAGGGAAGAATTTATACACAAGAACCACCAGAGAGCAGAGTGCCCACAGCAAAAGAGGCTGGAAGTGGCAAGGAGCTTCTCATTTCCAACATGAAATGAGAATGGGACAGGGAATGTCAAATCCAACCTCTACTCACCAGAAGCCGAGAAGATGAGCAGGCCTTCAAGCAGTTTTTCTTGGATAACATCCTAGCAAGAATCCCAGCCACCTTCGCCAAAAGATCTGGCTCTCTACCAAGTCACTAAACTCAACCAAGCTGGCAAGAATACGGGCCTCAGAATAGAGACGTGCAGACTGTCCAATTTTGCTCTCAGGCTAAGGACTGAATCCTCAATCTACTGGCTATTCATGTCTGTCTCGTGCACGCAGGGAAGGCAGAGGAAAGACGACTCTCAGGGCGTGGGTGAGCCCCCAGCATTCTTTAAAATATTTTTTTTTCCCCCTTCTGCTAGTGTGTCTTCAGATTTCTGTCACTCAGACTGACATTTTCCTTTCGCTGCTCATGACTCATGTTCTGATGACAGGCTGCCTACAGACGATGCTTAAAACCCATCGACAAGTCTCCAGGGCTTTTGCTTTTCCTGCCTCCCTCAAACATCCTCTAAAATTAAAGATGGGAAAATGGAAGCGCGCGCACACGCTGAACTCCGTATGCTCTTCACACAACACATGTGGCACTGCAGCAGCCAAACAAATCCAGAGCCTTACCGCTGCTGCTTGGGCACGACTTCCCCCCCTCAGCTGTTAGAGGGAATGAGCCTTTGCCATATGCAGCTGTGAGCTTCCTAGCGAGCAAACCAAGGGGTTTGCTTTCAGCAAGCCTGCTCCAGATAGGAGTGTTCTGCACTTCTGTAGCTTGTGATTAGGAAAAGGGGCAAAAAAATTGCTATTTGTTTCCAAACTTGCAGAGAGCTCCTCAGTTACAGCAGAGATGGGCCAGGCCATGGACTCTGGCTGTCATACAAGCTTTGTAAAGCTTTGAGTGGTCTTGCCTCAGAAAAAGCTCCGAAGAAGCTGCTCTGGCAAGAGCTTTGCAGCCTGCACCATGCCCTCAGCTTCAGAGAGGGGTGGGCTCTGTACAGGGATTCCTCAGGCCTGGGCAAGCCACCTTGCACAGACAGAGCCCAGAACCCACAGACCATGGGCTGCTGATCACCTGCAAGACAGATGGAACTCACCTTTCACAGAGAGCTGAGCCTTCACCTTGTCCAGTTCATTCTGAAACACAACACGGAAAACCCAATTAGTAAACACCCTGCAGAGGAGCTTTCACCAGATCTTAGAAGGACCCAAGAAGTTTCTCAGCGGGACACTTGCACCAGCCAGGTGCTAAGAAGGGAATGTGGCAACAGCAAGCACCAAGGACTATCGCAGGGAACGCAGAGAGCACCTCCAACCGGCATTCTTCAGGGGGAGAAGATCCCAGTTTCATCTTAGCCTTGTCAACCTTGTGTTTCTCACACTGTCAGTCATCTTGTTTGAGCTGAATAATTTTGGAAAGCTCTCAGGGAAACAGAGGAAATCAGACAGGAACAATTTTTATAACATCTTACCTAAACAAGGCAATAAGGCAGGGAAGTCGCCAGACTAAGCGGATTGAGAGTTGCTTTGGACTGAAGTGAACTTCAGTTGGGTGCAGGTGGAGGACAGGAGGGCACACCCGAATGTCTGGAAAGCATACAATCCAAAGGCACCAGCTAGCATGCTAACGGATGCTCAAGTCACTGCAGTTCAGGATGCTGAGAAGAGCCACCAGCTCAGCCGAATGGCCGTGAACAGATCACCAGTAAACCAATCCCCAACAAACTGAGGGCACATATCTCCTGGGTGCTACAAGGCTCTGGGGAAGGTCGAGTGTTTTTAACACCTTCATTAAGGATCAGGAAGAGGGAGCAAATGTCCCATAGTTTAAAGAATAGAAAATGAAGTGATACGACTTATGAACACCAGCAAATAGTCAAAGGAAATGTAGAGAGGTTACAAAGAGAGGCTCTCTATAAATAATATATGATTAAAAAAGAGACAGAGCAAGAGAGAGATACAGGAAAGAGTCAACAGAACATGACTTAAAAAGCTGTGTTAGAGAACTGCAGAGGAAAGCACATAACAAGTCAGGCAGGAACTGCAGTGGAATAAAACCACAATAAAATGCCAACACAGTACTGAAGCAGAGCACACAAATCTGTGCAACCCGGAACGCTACATGCAAATCTGAGCTGAGAATAGCACTGCCAGTGACCACAGATCTGAGGGGACCAGAGCAAAGCTCCGCTAGCAGCGACACAGGCAGGAGAAAGAATATGGGATGTAAAGCTCAGTAAGCAGAAGGGACTAAACGCAAAGCCTAGCAGAGCTGGCTTGGATTTGCCCCCGGGGGGACAACAGCTGGAGGGCTGACATGGAGTTAATTCTGCTGGTAGAACTATTCTGGAGTAGCTTCCTTAGAGTCCTATTCAGGAATGATTAGTGGGCTCACAAGATGTGCTAATTAGCATGAGAGCAAAGAAATCTGGGGCTACTGCGGGCAGCTCTGTAACATTACCTCATTCATCAACTTAATCTGAAAGCCCTCATCCTCCACCACAGCTTCTAAAGGCTGCTTCCAGTTTTCTCTCCTCTGATAGAAGCTCTCCTCTCTCTGCCAGCCTCAGTTACAAGACCACATTTTTCCAAGATTAAACAAGAGTTTATCCTGACCACAGACAGTTGCCCTCCCAGGTTTCTACCCTCTCCAGCTTACAGGCAGAAATCCTCCTTGTCCTGCCTCCTTTTCACCAAGCCAAACAAGCCAAAGAAGGACTCTTGGCTCCCCAGATCACAAGCAAATGTTAAGTGCCAGGTTCTAGACAGCCTCACCGAGGTACTACGCTCCAAAACTCACTCTCCTCCTGCCCTGGGAACAGCCACATGGAGATTGTTCTGACCACCAAGGATCATCTTTAAGAGCAATAAAGGACAAACACAGGCTCGGCACCCAGAAACACTTGGGCACATCAGTGTTCAGCCTGGGGTCTGCAGCTACTCCAGGGAACCCAGTTCCCTCTGGTGTTTCAAGTGAAGTTGATGCCTGGTGGTGGAAAGCAAAGCAGCCCCAGCATTCCTTTGACAGTTCACATTTCAGAGCTGAAGCAGGAGTGAGGAATAGCACTAAAGACATTTATTATCCAAAAGATAATTTGGTAAAGGTTTCAGATTATGAGGCAGCTCTTCCAACCACTTATAACAGGATGCATAAGGCTGGTTCTCAGAAGAGCATCCCAAGCATTGTCTCCCCAAGATGACAAGCAGATCACAGCTATACACTCTTTTCTAGTACACTGAAGCACACTCCCTCACCCCAGTCCAACCTTGTCACGGCAGGAAGCCAAATGTTCATTTCAGGACATCTGCAGCCTGCACAGACACAGCTCCAGTTGATTACAGAGCCAAGTACCACTCTACAGCCAGGCTCTTGGAAGGACAGGCAGTGGATGGGAACAAACCCTGGATCTGGAGGCTTTTTCAGGTAAAAATCATTTCTGGCTGAGGATGTCACCAATTCTTGTCTGGGCCTCTAAAGTGTCTGGGGATCATCCACTATGTGTTTGCCTTGCTGAACTGCTGCCCAGGCCAGAATCAGATACCCCATCGCAGACAGAAGTCCAGTCCAGACGGATACCAAATACCACTCGTGATGATCACCCATGGTCCTAAGGAGCTCCAGGTCCTCCAGAAACAAGGCAGCAAACTACATGGGACTGGTGACAAACCAGCATCAGTCCAGCAGCAACATGAATCAGTGTAGAGGGCAGTAAATACCCATACAAACTAACACCACTAATCTACACATAAAATACTTGGTTCTTTCCCATTAGACAGCGACCACAGGGCTCATTCAGAAAACTGCATGCTCAGCACTAGATGTTGTCCCGGTGGACACACAACAAACTTTGCTGTAGCATGATGAGTTACCAGCAAGGCTGTCATGCAAGAGCAGCTCCACAATCCTGCCATTTAGCAAGGAGCAGCAATTCAGCCCAGCCCACCTAGAGAGGAACCCATCTTAGACCCTGGAGTGGGGGTGAGAGGAAACAGAAAGCTTTTCTAGGGTAATTTTCTCCAGTCAACCTATTTCCAAGTCACTCACCTATTTAGACTTGTGAGAACAGACCTGAATATATACTAAAGGCAACATTTATCCATTCCAAGCTGTTGCTTCGCTTCTCAGGCACACAGCTTCAAGTGCCTGGAGATGCTTTTCCATTTCCTTGGCACACGTACTTCGGCCTTCGGTTTCCCTCTCAGTGATCTCTGAGAACGACAGTGCTACTGACATTATAGTCTGGCTGCCTTTATTTTAAAAACATATGATATACATATAGCATTGTCATGGCAACCACTAATTATGGTAATTGCTGCACATGCCGATGCTAAACACAAGAGGGTACAGGCATCCCATTATACCAAGGTCAATCAATTACTTTTTTTTTTTTGGAACAGATAACTCCAAGACATAAGGAGCCGTGCTTAATCCACATGGAACAAAGGAGGAGAACGTGGAGCAGCTGCTCTGCGTTCAGCCCTTCTCACCCTCAGCTCTCCACACCCAAGGGTGGCACTTGGAGAACATCACCCAGCATACCAACTCCAGCCAGGTTCTCCCCAAGGATGCTGCCCACCACTGCTGGTGCAGCTTGAAGCGGTCCCTTTCCTAATTTCTCTTGGGGAGCCAAGACTTTATCACTACCCTGGCCCACTTCCTTCCAGCCTGGCCAGATAAATCCAGCTGCATGGAAATGAGGAGGTGGCACTTTCTCTAACAGCCCCTTCTTTCCAGAGGGGCTAAGCAGGTCTCACAGGCAACCGAGCCACAGACACCACCAGCAGTTCACGGCATTTGGGATTTTTCTTCTCCTGCCTGTTGGAAAAGCTCTGTAGACTCATCCCCAAGGCTTTGAGATCCAAGAGAGAAGAAGCAGCTGGATGTTTATTTGATGCTGCTTCAGGAGGTTTCCAGGTAAGGGGAGAACGAGAAAGAAGAGCATTGAAGTAGGAGGCTTCTTCAGTCGCCACAGGAGACTGGGTCAGGAGGAACTCTAACCCACCATGTGGAGACTTCCTTATAACAGAGCTGTGACCAGGTGAGGAGCAAGAGGGAGAACAGAGACAGGCAGGAGACACTGATATGCTTCAGGTCTGAAACATGAGCACAGCACAGCAAGCACCATCTCAGTAAGCAGCTGCTAGAAGAGACCCAGCAGCCCAGACCATGCTTCCAAGATTCTGAAGCATCACACCACAGAAGAACTAGCCAGTCAGGTTACCTGCAGGGTCTCTGCATCTGGTGCTGTCTGCTCCTCCAAGGCAACATCAAAAAACAGCTTATTGATGATGTGTCTCTTGCTGACCTAAACACAAGAGACAGAAGAGGTCAATGGGCACACAATGGAAACACAATGGGTAAGAAAGAAGGTACCATCTTGTCACAAGGCCATGAAAGGCAAGTCAGATCACGTGCTCGACACCATTAGTGATGATGCTCTGCTTTACCTCATCAGCACAGCAGCAGACCCCGCACTCAGCTTTGGGAGCATGGATCCAGACAAGCTCCTGAGCCACAGCAGAAAGATTCAGGCATTTCTGAATCAAGTGCAGTCTGTTCTCTGGCAGCTAAGGCCCAGGCAGCTGACGCTGAGCTAACACGATGCCAAATCCTAAGACAGAAGTACGTGCTGCTTTCTGCAGGCAGAAGGTGCTGTAATTGAATTTGATAGCTCTCCACACCTCCCCCATGCAGTTACAGCTTTGTGTTCTAAGTATTATATACAGTCATGACACCAGCTAATTGCATAGTTACTGCTCCATAAGATGTTATTTCGCGATAACTCCATGGTAACCCAGAGATGTAAGAGGCAGTGAAGAACAGAGGGAATCAACAAGTCAGGGAAGGAACAAGGGCCAAGACCTTGAGAGGAAGAAAGAAGCACAAACGCAGAACAAGCTGAAGCTGCAGCTGGCTAAAAACCTACATCTGAGTGTGAGGCAACGTCTCCTGCAGCCATCACACAGCAAGATCTACTGGCAGCACCAAGGCTGGTGACACGAGTGACTTCAAAGAAGTTCAAGTCCCAGCTAAGCCACTGGATTCCCAAGCTTTGGCTGCCCATCTCAGAAGCAGAGCACATCCTTCCCTCCCTCCCTCCCTCCCCAGCTTTTGCTGTTCTCAAGAAAGGGCCCAGTGCTGCAAAGCAAGGACTCGATTATACGGACTGCATGCGGCGGAATGGGCTGCTTACCTGATGGTGAGCAGCAGGGCACTTGAGAAATGCAACTCTGATGTCCTGATTAACCCCTTCCAGCCCTTTCTATCATTAT
>WUAM01000179.1:32847913-32859411 GCA_024336885.1 Actenoides hombroni
GGGCGTCTCCGCGGGGGCGACCGGGGATGAGCGGGGCGAGCCGGATTCCGGCAGCTCGCCGGCGCCCGTCGGGGCTCGGGTTCTGCGGGTCTCGGGGGGCCAAAGGGGACAAGGCGGCAGAGTGCAGCCGTCGGGGCGCACACGCACCCGGGCGCGGGCCGGCACGGCCCTACCGGGGTGTCCCGGGCCACCGGGGTGGAGGGGTGGGGGTGGGAGAGTGCGGGCTAGCCCCGGGCCAACAAGTGCCAAATCCCAGCAACGCCCCCATCCCGGGTCCGACTCCCCTCGCCCACGGCCCGGCTCGACCCGGCTCGGGGCTGTCCCGGCGCGGTGCCACGCTCACCTGCACGCCTCTCCGACCGCAAAGAGGGGCCGCGACCCGGGACCGCTGCTCGGGAAGGGGGGACGCAGCTTCCTGCCGCCCTCCCTTCCCTCCCGTGCGGGGCCGGTGCCGAGCCGAGCGGAGCCGAGCCAAGCCGAGCCGTCGGTCCGTCGCGGCGCGGCCCCGCGCGCCCGGCGCGGCAAGTTGGGGGGGGCGGGACCGCTGGGCCCCGCCCCCTTCTCGGGAAGCCCCGCCCCTCCCCTGACGTCACCGACAAACTTCGCGCCCCGCCCGGGGACGAGCCACTCGTGGACGGGGCGTCCCGGGTGAGACCCCCTCCGGGGCAGCCCGCGCGCCATGGGAAGGGTGGCAAAGTCACCGAAACTGGGCTGGGGAACTGCCGTGCCTCAGGGATGGGGGTCCCCACGGGCCCTGCGCCATCACCCCCGAAGCGGCAGCTCGAGGGGGCGTGTAAATACCTGCAAGCCCCCACGGCTTGCCCTGCTCCCGCTGCTGCTTGGCGGGTGGGTGAGGGCTGCCTGTGGATGCATGTCCCCTGGGCCTGTCCCTGTTTGAGCTCCTCGCCCCCAAAGGGTGGCTACCCAAAGGGAGGTTGTGTCCTGCGGGACACATCCTGACGAGCCCTGAGAGCTGGAGTGGCCCTGATGTCACTCACAGCAGGTGTTACTGCAATGGTGGGCAGACAGCAAACAAAACTGGGAGCTGGGGTCTCCTGGACTGTGTCATGGTCACCAGCTCTGCATGGGACTAGATAGGATGGGATGGGTGGGATGGGATGGGGTGAGATGGGAGTGGATGGTATAGATGGGATGGGATAAGATGGAACAGGATGGAGTGGATGTAATGGGGTGGGATAGGATGCAGTGGGATGGGGTAAGGTGGGATAAGATGGGATAGAATGAAAGGGTTGGACAGAATAAGATAGGATAGGATAAGATAGAATAGGATAGGAGGAAGAGTATGAGGTGGGATAGGATGGGACAGGATGGATGGGATGGGGTGGGGGCAGAGTAGTGCTGAGCATGAGCTCAGTGTCACAGGTGTCTCCCCTGAGGGCACAAAGAGATGCTGTGAGGACATGGGCAGACGCAGTCCTGTTTCTGCACCGAGATTGTGTGGGAACCAGGTGACTTCCCTTGTCCTCCTTCCCCAGCAGTGGGGCCAAAGGCCCCATTCGCTCCCCCACATGCAGGGATTCCCTATGCCTCTGAGTCTCTTGACCTAGGATCAAGGGGCAAGAAAGAAGCAAGAAATCAGCCACCCCAATACCCTTAACTCTGTCCACAGCCCGGGGTGGGCAGCATGGCTCCAGGGGTGCAGCAGGGCCCCTTCCCCCAGCCCCAGAGCATCTTGCTCCTCATGCAATGCAGCTGCCTGGTCAGAGCCTCCGATACGGCTGCTTGCCGCATGCTGACATTTGGGCCCATATGGTGCTGCTTCCAAGCTGCAGCCCCTCCCCCCCCACCCCTGCACTCGCCAAAACCTGGCTCCCCAAAACCACCTGGCCTGTGCTGTCCTGAGCCACTGTGGGGATGTGGCTGTCCTCTCCTGGAACCCACAGCCCCCTGAGCTCGGTTTGGGCAGACCTGTGGATGGCAGACACCCGTGTCCCGTCCCCAAAGCCAGCATATTCCCTTCCCTTCCAAGAAGACCAGCCAGCACCCCGAGGCAGAGGCAGCCAGGGCACCCCCTGCACCCATCCCTTGCGTGGCACTGAGCCCTGTGAGCCCCAGGCCCACCGCCACCCATGCTGGGTAATTAATGGCACATGAGAGCCAGGGAATTAGCAGGGCACTGTAGTTTGAGCTTCTAATCAAGAGTTTAATCATAGCGGCTGGCGGCAGCGCAGCGCCGTTATTAATCTTTGCACCTCGTGGGAACCTGGAGCGTAACTCACAATTATCCAGCAGGCGCCCGGCACAGCTCAGAGCTGCCCGGCAGCAGCTTGTGGCACAAAGGCCAGGCCAGTGCTCCTCCAGTGCCCCTTGGCCTGGCTTGTGCCTGTCACTTCCTGGTACCAGCCTCCTGCACGTGGCAGAACTGCTCCGGGATCCTGTCACTGCCCATTTAAAGCCCTCCTGGCCCTGACCTTGCCTGGGCTCTTGGGCCATCTCATGCCCCATTTGGGTGTTTGTTCCTGCTGTGCCCTGCCCCACCGCCCTGTGTACCCAGCACCCTGTGTACCCGGCACCCTGTGTACCCAGCACTCCATGCACCTGCTGCCCCATGCACTTGCTGCCCTGTGCACCCACCACTCTGTGAACCCCCCGCCCCATGAACCTACCACCCTCTACATCCATTGTGCTGTGCACCCCTCACCTTGTGTACCCCCCATCCTGTGCATCCACTGCCCCATGCACCCACCACTGTTCCCACTGCCCCATGGTGGGCCCAGAGATGGGTGCAGGGTGACATGGCCAGTCTGGGGTGCATTTCCCACAGAACTCCTGCAGTGAGCAAGCCCAGGCCCCACAAGGGAGGGGTGGGACACCCAGCCTTACCCCTCTGCCTTGGGTGGAGGGCACACAGGGTGGGGGGGGACACCTGGCTGTACCCGTGTCTGGAGTGGAGGGACCTGGGTTGTGGTCATCTGGCTGTACTCCTCTGCCCCAAGCAGGGTACCTGGGGTGCGAGGCCATCCCAGGCTCCCGCCGGGGTAGCGGGGCGTCACAGGTGGGACGGGGGGGGGCCCAGGGGGGGGGGGGGGGGGGCGGGAGTGAGTGCAGCATGTCCGTGACTCAAATGCCACGTGGCACCGCATCCCTGCGTGCTCACCATTGCCATGGCAACCGCCAGGCAATCAGTGATAATTGCACGCGTCGGCTTGGCAACGGGGCCAAATAAACCCATCCCTTCTTTTGGGGGGCCGGCGGGGAGGGGTGGTAGAAAAAAAGGGCAAGCAGCCACCAATTGCCACCCTTGACTCTTTATTTGGGGCAGCAGCAGCAGGGGTGCATGATGGGGGGGCAGCCCTCCCTGTGGGTGTCCTCTGGCACCCACACACCCTGGAAGGCATCGAGGGAGGTGACAGTGTCCAGGTGAGAGGTGGTGTGGGACAACACGTAGCCCTCCCACACCCCCACCGTGCGGAATGTGCTGGCACCAGAGCCCACCACAACACCACTAGTGGTGCAGCCATGGGAGTAGGAGATGAGCCTGGAGCGGGTCAGCAGCAGCATGGCCAGCACCCTGAAGCTCTCCAAGAACAGCTCAGACACCTCCTGCTTGGTGATTGAGAGACAGGGGCATCCGTGGCTAGCACTGTCACCTCCTCAGGGCAGACACCCAGCTCCCAGTAGAAGATGCAGTGCCACAGCTCCTCCAGCCCATCCCAGTAGGTGACCATGCCATGAGTGAGGACAAGGCCACCCACCCGCCTGGCTGAGCACTACTGACCACAGCTGCTTGCTCCTGGCCAGCATGCTCCTTGTGTGGCCCACCCCCATATCAATGATGATGGCACACAAAGCCTTGTACCTCTCCACCAGCTTGGCCCCTATTGCATTCAGGGATGGCTCTGGTTTATGGAGCCCTGCCTGAGGTGGGAGGCTTGATCACCACAGTGACTACTGTGATAGTGGTGACATCAACGTGGCATCAGAGTTTGGTTCCCCTTCCCACTGGAAGACTTTTGGGGGTCCCCTGAGCATCCCTGGGGCAGTACCTGCAGCATCAGGGACCAGGGCTCAGGGAGGCTGCTCAGGGCAAGGAGTTTCATGTGCCAAGCGAGAGAGGCTCCTCACTGGTAGAGAACCAGCCCCCAAGGAGAGGAACAGGACCAGGACCTGGTGCTGAGATGGGGTGAGCTTCACCAGACAAGGGTGGTTGCTGTCTTGGAGGCAAAAAAAGGATAAAAGGATGTGCCTTTCAGGCTAGAAGGCTTTGGGATAAAGAAAAGCTCCCTTGGAGCCACCAGAACTCCCTAGAGGCCACCAGAGCTGCCCAGGGCCTGCCAAAACTCTCCAGGGGCTAGCAGATCTCCTCAGCGAGAGATCCCCAGAATCCATCAAAGCTCTCCAGGGGCCAGAAGAGCTCTCTGTGGGCCACTAAAGCTCCCCAAGGACCACCAAAGCTCCTGAGAGAGCAGCAGAGATCCTCAAGGACCACCAAAGCTCCCTGGGGACCAGCAGAGTCCCATACGGCTGGAGGGTTGTCCCAGGCAGCACGGGTGCCGCCAGGTCCGGGTGCCAGAACCGGGCGGGGAGGACAGAGGGACAGGGTTGGCCGCCGGGTTGCGGGCAGCGGGTGCCGGTAGGGGTGCAGGCAGCCCCTCCCTCCCCCTCCCGCACCCCGGCATCATTAGCAAAACTCGCCGGTTTCTAAAATTGGTGCGGCGGCGGCGCCCGCTCTTCACGCCCGCTCCGCTGCGCCGGCAGCCGCTAAAAACAGCTCGGCGCTGCCTGCTGCCTCCTGCCGCCTCTCGCCCGGCCGGCTGGCGCCGGACACCACCGCTCCGCTCAGACGCCGGATCGGCCCCATTTTGCCCGTCTCCAACGCAGCCCCCTCCCCGGCTGCCCGCTGGGCCACGGCGGAGGTCAAAGCGCGGCAGGCTGCCCCGCTGGGTGCCACCCGCTTCGCCACGAGGAGCCCCGGGTCGCCGCTGACGGGAGGGGCCGTGGCAGCGTGTCCCCGGGCCGGCTCTGCCTGCGTGCCCGCAGCCCTGCATGCGGCCACTCATGTTTTATAGATGGCTGTGATTTTAATAATTAATCCCTGCTAACGACAGCACTTTCCCCAAATAAAACATTTAAAGTGCTGTGTGTGCAAGGCGCGTTGCCGGGGCGGGATGCCGGCTGCTCTGCCGCAGCCGGGGCGGGTGGGCACGGCGTGACGTGTCGGGGCACAGGGTGGCACAGGGTGGCATGGCCGCATGTGCCCACAGCACAGACGGGTGCTCTGCCAACCATGCCCAGCCATGCAGCACCTTTGGATGCCACGTACTGGGTGCCCACCTGAGCAGCAGTTGAGGGTGCCATGCAGGATGCCACCCTGCGAGGGCCTTCTGCCCGTCTCCTGTGTTGTGGTGGTGTGAGCAGCACCAGTGGCTATTCCGGTTGGCAGCAGCAGGCAGGGGTGGGTATTTGCCAGCCCGTGGCACTAAAGGCCAGGTGCTCGCTCCTCACCTCCCACAGCGTAATTAGGGCAGGATAAACGTGTATTATCATGAAATCTGTTATCCCATGAGCACATTTGCAGGGAGAGGGTGAACTAAAGGCAGGGGCCCTCCACATGCACATCACCATAACTGCACAAAGGTTGGCTGTGCCACTGTGCCATAGGGCACTGACAGCCTCGTCCATGTGGGGTCCTCCCAGGGCTTCCCCCAGTGCCACAGGACAGCAGCCCTGGTACCCATTTGCCACTTAACCACAACCCTGGGCACCCACCCTGCCCCATGTTGAGGAGGGCAGCACCCAGGGTGCCTGTCCATTCATCCATCCATCCATCCATCCATCCATCCATCCATCCATTCCTGTAACCTTTCCTGATTCCCAGCGGCTGGTGGTGCCCCAGTTGACTGCCCTGGCTGCACCCCAGGTGACCAGCGTCATCCAGCACCAGTTCCCAGCATCCCCCAGCAACTCCCATTTCTGATCCAGCTCTAATAACTCTGTGGTGCTGGATCCTTCCTGTTGCCAAGCAACTCAGCAATGTAGCCGAAACGGTGTTGCTTGGCCCTGAGTGGTCAGCACTGGCATCCGCACCAGGGGGCATGGCCACCCTGCAACCCAGGCCAGGGGAGCAGTGCAGCTCACCCCAGGGAAATTGAGGGACTGTCTCAAAAGCTCCCTTGAGTATGGGATGCTGGGATCCAGCTGTGCTAAAAATACCCTCCTGGGAGCAGCGGCAAAGCCGTGTAGGTGCTAGGCACTGTCAGAGACGGACAGCTTGGCTGATGTGAGCTGACACGGCCCCCGGCTCTAGCATCGTTTAATGAGCAGCCGATGAGGTTTTATTTAAAGCCAGTGCTGCGTGGCCAGCCACGGACCAGGGAGTGGAGCTGGCCATGGCCGCAGGGCTAGGGTATGTTTCAGCATCCCCTACCCATCCTGGACTTGCCTGAAGCATTCCCTGCCCACCCACACATCCCCAAACCCTGCCTGTGCCTCCTACACCAAGCTCTGGATGTGCACACAGAGGAGCTATGGCCACCACCAGGCCTCTCCTCTTCCCCAGTGTCTTCTTCTATGGGATTTTTGCCTCAAAATGCGGAGGTGACCTCATTGGGACGAGCTCCTCACAGATATGATATCTGCCACCACTGGCAGCAAAAGAAGCGGGGAAAGCCAGCTTGTGTGGAGGCAAGCAACGGTGGGGGGCTCAGCTGCTCTCTCCTTCTCCTGGGCAGTCCCAGTGACAGCTTTGGAAGTGCCCCAGGGCCTGAGCTGCACCATCCCCTGCACAGGTAGTGGCTGAAGCAATTAAGGTGTAATTAAATGAGGCTGGTAATGACACTGGTAATCACACAGCAGCCTGAACCTGGTCCAGCATGCCTCACCAGGATGCTATAGAGGCAGGCAGGGTGGTAGCAGTGCCCAAAAGTGGGCAGCACTGGGGGTACTGTGAGTTGGGTGTCAGCTCAATGCCATGGACACTGTAATCCCATGCCTTGGGCTCCGTGACACCAGCAGCACTGTGATCCTACAGCCAGGCACCATGATCCCACGTCCAGGAACCCATCAACCCAGACGCATCATGATCCCAGGGGCACCATGACCCATACACCAGACAGTGGGACCCCAAGGTCACCATCACCCCATTCCCAAGAGCACAGTGCTCCCCATGTTCTCTCACACCCACCATAGCCATGCAGTGAGGTGGATGCCTCAAGCCCACCCCGCTTGCAGAACTGCCAGAGGAGCCACCAGGGCTGTATTTAGCCACAGCTGAAGAGGATGGGTAAGGCATTTTTAGGAAAATCCTTTTTCTTGGTGCCAGCATCACCTCCTGGACACCTGGGTTACCCCATAACACAGAGCACTGTGGTGGGATCCAGGGCACATAGGGTGGTCCTGGTGTGGCAGGATGGTGCCTGGGGTGGCCATGCCAGCACCAGTGTGCAGGTGCCCTCCTGTGGCTGGCACGGGAACGGTGGGTACACCCTCACCCACACCCCACAGGGCAGTGGGGAGCTGGGAAGGGGAGCCCCCACATGCAGGGGGACAGGGGTGATGCCAACCCAGGGCATAACCCCCCTGCAAAGATGAAGCCCCAGCCTGGGAAAAAATACAATTAAGTTTTAATGACTGATTTGAGCAGCCAATGGGGTGGAAACCCCACAGGACCCCTGGGTAGGCCAGGTCACCCCACAGCTCCCGCTGGGGCTGAGCCAGGGTTCCATGGCACCCAGCCGCTGTGGGCCTGAGCTTGGGAGCTCCCATGGCACCCAGCTGCTGTGGGCCTGACCCTGGGAGCTCCCATGGCACCCAGCTGCTGTGGGCCTGACCCTGGGACCTCTCATGGCACCCAGTCACTGTGGGGCTGAGTCCCAAACCCCACAGCACAGCCTCACAGGTGGGGCTGAGCCCCACAGCACCCAACCAGTGCAGGACTGAGTGCCATGGCACCGTGTGGCCTGGGATCAAGCCTAGGGAGCACTCAGCAGGTCCATGTGTAAGCCATTAGAGAGCACCTTGCAGCATCCAGCTGCCTCCCATCACCCATCCCATAGGGAGGGTGCCCCATAGCACCCAGCTGCACACTGCACCCCTCCTAGAGAGACTGTGCCCACGGTGTATGGCGGTCCAGGAGCAGGTGCAGGGCACCCCATCAGCACACGGCTGTGTCCTCCTCCTCTATCTCCTCCTCCTCCTGCCACTCCTCTTCATTATCCTCATCATCACCATCAGGTAGCTGCCCCAGAGGGGCAGGGGGGAAAGGGGGGCCACGCTCCAGGTTGACGTAAGTGACGGCCAGGTTGACATAGTGCTCTCCCTCCAGTGTGGCCAGGACCCGCTCCAGCTCACCCACCAGCCCTGTGAAGGATGGTCTCTCCTCGGGTGCCGGTGCCCAGCAGCTCAGCATCACCCCGTACCTGTTCCAACACCGCTGTCAGTGCTGGCAGCTCCCTGGGATCCCTGCCTCACCAACCTGCCCACCCCCCAGCCCAACTCACAGGGAATCAGGGCAGTGCTGGGGCTGTGGCAGGCGTCTCCCCCGCAGCAGGTAACGGGCCATGTCATAGGGGTCCACTCCTGGGTACGGTGATGCCCCCCGCGTCAGCAGCTCCCACATCAGCACCCCAAAGGACCACTGCAAGCAGAGAGCAACCATAGGGGGCAAGAGGGGGGGGGAGTGAGTGGGTTGGGGCTCAGGGGACTGGAGTCGTGCCTACCACGTCTGACTTGGTGGTGAATTTCTGGGTCTGGAGACTCTCTAGTGCCATCCATTTGACAGGCAGCTTGGCATGGCGGTGCTGCCGGATGCTGTAGTACTCTTTGCCAAACACATCCCGTGCCAGCCCAAAGTCGGCCACCTTCACCGTCAGCATCTCATCCAGCCTGCGGGACACTGTTTTTTGGGGCGGGGGGGGACCAGGCAGCATGCCCCATGCCCATGCCCGGGCCCACGGGGTGACCCAAAAGGCACTCTGGCATGCATGGCCACACTCACATGCAGTTCCTGGCTGCCAGATCCCGATGCACAAACTTCTTCTGAGCCAGGTACTCCATGCCCTGGGCTACCTGCAGCCCAAAGCCAATGAGGTCCTTCACTGTGGGGCTCTGAGGGGTGGAAATGGTGAGCGGGATGACTTTGGCCCCCACACCACCCCCCATACCAGTCCAGTGTACCCCCCCTACCCGCTCCTGGGCGCGGATGAAGTGGCACAGGTCCCCGTGGCTCATATAGGGCAGGACGACAAGGGGCAGCCCGTGGCGGGGCAGGCACACCCCCAGCAGTGAGAGCACCTGGGGATGGTGGAAGCTCTTCATGAGGATGCCTTCGCGCAGGAACTCCTCCACCTCCTCCACATCCGTGATGCCTGCCAAGAGCCAAGCCATGGAGGGTTCTGTGGCTGTGCCATGCCATGGGACCATGACGCAGGACTGTGCCCTGGAAGCAGGTGCTACTCACGGTGCAGGGACTTGATGGCGCAGTGGAGGTCCCCCAGCAGCGGGTCTGTGTAGGTGCCATGGTAGACGCTACCGAAGTGACCTGTAGGGACAGGCAGCATGAAGCTGGCACCACACATGGTGAGCAGGCAATGCCACAGGCAAATTGGGGTTTGCTGTCACCTTTGCCGATGACCTGGTGGCGGTGGGTGACAAGCCGCTCCTCGGGGATGAGGATGTCCTTCACCTCCTCCAGCAGCTCCGGCCGCAGGTTTTCCAGGCAGCAGGATGTGGCCCTGAGCAGGGGCATGGGGGAGCCACCACCTGCCATACCAGCACCAGCACTGATACTGGCACTGGCACCAGCGACTCGTGCCCGAGGCCCCACTGGGCTGGGACTGCCCACCACAGGCAGCACTGCTGGGACAGGCAGAGTCAGGGTGAGGGATGGGCACACACCCAGCACCCCACCACCCACCAGTGACACCCACTTACCCAGCACCTCCCTGTAGTCAACGCCGGGACGCTGGATAGTGGCATGGGGGTCACTGCGGCCAGGCTGCACCAGTAGCTCCAGGTTCTCCGTCCCTGTGGGCAGCAGCGGGGTAGGTGGTGTGGCAGGGGGCCAGAGGGTAGTGGAGTGCCTGGCAAGCATGGCACTCACCCCTCCTCTTCCTCCAGCGCCAGCGGAGCAGCATGGTGGCCAGGACACAGCAGACCAGCAAGGTGACACTGATGCCCAGGGCCAGGCTGGTGGCCAGGTCCGTTGAGGAGGCAGCAGGCAGCACCCAGCCCAGCGCTTTGCACGCATAGTTCACGCAGATCTGGGGGAGCAAGGGCTCAGCAGGAACAGGGTGGGGGACACTGTGGGGGGGGTTCACCCACTCGAGGGGTGCCTACCTCCAAGGGGGCCCCAGCTGGGGGCAGGTGCATATTGTGGGGCAGACGGCACGTCACCTCATTCTTCAGCACGTTAGGGTGGCAGTCCCGGCCTCCCACCGTCATGGTGATGTTCATGCAGGCAGCCACGGCATCCAGCCCCAATTGCTGCATGGACACAGCGCCCTGAGCTCGGGAGTCCCGGCGGTGGGACCCTGGCTCACCCTTCTGCCTTACGTACATGCACCTCGATCTCATCATCACCGGGCTTGAGGCGGAGGCGCCCGCCCTCATGCTCCAAGTGGAACACCTTGGGCTGGGGGTAGTAGCGGAGACGGAAGAGCCAGCGGCCGGTGGCACCATCCAGCAACACGCTCAGGTTCCCTGCTGCCGGTTCCACCTTGCTCTCGAAGGGGAAGGCCGGGCTGCGGCACAGCAGCCACTCTGGTGCCCTCGGGCTCTCACACTCCTGTGGGCAGGGGGACGCTGGGTGCTGGCACAGCACAGTGTCTGAGGGGTTGGGCTGGGCAGGGCAGGGCTGGGGCCTGATGGCCTCCGGCTCTGATGCTTACTGTGGCTTCAGTCTTCACGCCACTGGCTTCAAAGCGGATCTTGGCACGATACACTGAGTCCAGGTGGGTGCCGGTGATAGTGAGCATCGAGCCCCTACGGCAGACAGGGATCAGGGCCCTGGGGTGCACATGGTCCCTACGGTGCATGTGGTCCCCAAGGTACATGCAGTCCTTGGGGAACATGTGGTCTCCAGCACCTCACCCAGCTCAGCTGGGATGGTGGGGAAGTGAAGGCTGTGTCCCCCGACCAGGGGAAGGGAGTCCGTGCACTCACTCATAGCTGCAGCTGGGGACGACAGACAAAACGAAGGGGTTGGGGCGGTACTGGAAGGGCAGGGGGGCCAGGAACTCCTCCCCATCGATCCACAGGGTCACTCTGGCTGCGCCCAGACCACTGGTGGTGGGTGCTGTGCACCGAATGGACCCATTGCTCTGCCTGGGGATACAGCAGCCATGGCTGGAGGGGACAGTGGGACTGTGGGGGGGGTCTCTGTGCCAGGGACTGTGCTGTATCTGGCAGGGGCAGGACAGGGGTGTACCTGGGGTGCCCAGTCAGGGGGCACTCGGAACCATTGACCGTCACCCGCCAGCTGCTCCCTGACGACAGGTGGGAGAAGGCGATGTGTCCTGACTATGTTCTTCTCCTTCCCC
>WUAM01000179.1:32877880-32904539 GCA_024336885.1 Actenoides hombroni
CAACCCTTTCAGTGAAGAAATGTTTCTTAATACCCAACCTAAACCTCCCCTGATGCAACTTGAGTCTGTTTTCTATTGTCCTGTTGCTTATTACTTGGGAGACAAGACCAACGCCCACCTGGTTCCAATGACCTTTCAGGGAGCTGTAGAGAGCGAGAAGGTCTCCCCTGAGCCTCCTTTTCTCCAGGCTCAACAACCCCAGGTCCCTCATCTGCTCCTCACAAGACTTGTGCTCTAGATTCCTCTGAGGCTTCCTCAGAGTCTGAACTGACAGCTTTCAGCATTTTGCCAGTTTAGAGTCCAGCACAAGGAATTGTAAATGATTGTCTGTAGTGTGTTTAATAGAGTGTGTTTGGTGACCTCTGCTATTGGATGCCTCTGACGACGCGTTAAGTTAGCCCTTTGTCATACTGCCCGGAGAGCTTAAGCTCCAGTGGTTCCTCACAAGCATGTGCTGGTGGTGCTACTGAACAAACACACCAGCTGCTGGAACCTTCAACAGCTGTCCAGCTGTGTGCAGTGCAGGATGACGTGGATTGCTACCATCATTAACCCATTAATATTGCAGGTATCCCCTGTTGAGTGCTTCTGGAAATTGTGCTGAAATGGGAGCACCCAAGTTTACTTTCTCACATCTGTCGTATGCTGCCTCATCTTAAACTGCCAAACAACAATATCTTCTGCGGATCTTAGACTGTTACACAACTCTATAAAAGTTTAGAGAAGAATGTGCTGCTGTGTAGATTTCAGACTCTAAGCACGTTATGAATAATACTGTCTTTATTTCTACAGTGGGAGCCAAGAAGAAAGGTTTGCTCCCGGGTGGAACAGGGAATATCCTCCTTCCCTTGATAGTCTTGCTCAAGAAAGACACTCTGGCAACTTCTCTGGCAGAGAATCACTTCCTTTTGATATCCAGGCACTCACAGGCCTCCTCAATCCTCAGTTTGCCAACAGAGAGGAACCTTCTTTCGGCTTTGGAGCTAGAGATGGACCACGTAGTGACTTCAGAGGTGGGGAGGGGCACCATGATTTCAGGGGCAGAGATTTCCCACCATCTGACTTCCAGGGCAGAGATGAATCTCAGATGGATTTCAGAGGTAGGGAGCCACCCTCTTCTGAGTACAGGGGCAGAGATATGTACTCTGGAGACTTCCGGGAGAGAGAAGGGCCACCTATGGACTTTAGAGGTGGGGACGTTCCCCCAGTGGACTACAGGAACAGGGAGACATTCCGTATGAACTACAGGGATAGGGAAGCACATAATATGGATTACAGGGGCAGAGATGAACCTCCATCAGACTTCAGGGGACGGGGGTCTTTTGATCTCGACTTCAGAGGTCGAGATGGTTCTCATTCGGACTTCAGGACGAGAGATGTGTCTGAGATAGACTATAGGGGCAGAGAGCATTCATATTCAGACTTCAGAAATAGGGATGTACCTGACTTGGACTTCAGGGGTGTGGGCACCTCTGATTTGGATTTCAGAAACAGGAATGCACCATCGTCAGACTTCAGAAATAGGCACAGATCCCGATCTGATCAGGATTTTAGGAACAGAGATGTGGCTCCTCCTATGGACTTCTCAGAGAGGGAAATGCCTCCCATGGATCAAAGCCTTGTAGACTTCAGACACAACCCATCTACTGTACCTTTAGCAGAAAGAGAGGGCTCTGGTTTAAGCACCAGCAAGAGAGAGGAGCCTGCACTTGGTCTAGATAGAACTCCCTTTGGTAGCCAAAAAGGAGAATTTCAACATTCAGAAGCACCAGCCAGAGAAGAGGAATCCCTCGGATTGGGTCTTGAAGACGACTCTTCACACAGTTTCCAAAATAGCCGTGGACCTCTTCCTGCTCTTCAGGACCAAGAGGAGCAACCTCAGACCTTTGCTAACAAGCAGCAACAGCAGCAGCTTTCTGGGGGGGAGCAGCAAGGATCCGATTCTGATCTTGGGTTAAAGGGTGAAGGTGACCTGGATTTCCTTGGAAGGCAAGATACTGACTATCGAAACATTGAGTATCGCGATGTGGATCACCGGCTACCAGGCCATCAGATGTTTGATTATGAACATGGCAAATCCTTTTCAGAAGGAAAACCCAGCAAAGATTCTAGGCCCTATAAGAGCCTACAGGTAGGTGGTTTTGTCAACTGATGTTTCTGTTAAACGTGTGTTGGCCAAAGAATGGAAGGAGCTGGGAAAGGAGCCTTCCATTCATATCCCATCACTTCAGTTCTACCCTAATTCACCGTCCTCTGAGATCATCCCATGCTCCAGGTTGTTTTAAAGGGCACCTTTTCTATCTCAGAAATAGTTTCTTTTCAAGAGAAATGCAATTTAGCAATTAAGAATTGTTAAATACGCAGAACCAGATTTGGTTTGGAAAGTCCCCAAGCTGAAAATGACCAGATAGAGGGAGGGTGTTGGGGGAAAGTAGCAAATAAAAAACCTTACTTTGTTATTGTCTTCTGGTCATTGTTTACAAGCACTACCAGACAGAAGCTACTGGCTTGGGAGGACCTGTGCAGAACAGTCCTGCTGTTCTCACGCATGCTTTGCTTTCCTTCAGAGTTAACTGGGAAAGCTGAAGGTAATGGTAACTATTGAGTTAATAACTACTATTGAAATTGAATCTCACACTTCTGGAAATCAGAGAGAGGTGATTTGCCTGTTCTGTTTTCCTGGAGCTAGATCTCATTCTACAGCTCAGCGAGCATATGAAGTAAACTAAGTTAGTCCTCTAGAGCTCTCTGCATCTTAAAGAGTGCTGTAGGTAAAGGTTCGAGCCAGTCTGCTTATGAGCCTCTTGCTTTTGAATTGTACCCTGCTTTATTTTGTTACTGCTTGGGTGTCTTGTAAGCTCGCATCTCTGATTTTTACAAACCATCTTGATTGTGTGAACTCAAGGACCAAGATTACCGGACCTGTCCCAAATATGTGAAGCCAAGCAAGCTCATTCGGCTAGGAGGAGTGCCTGAAACTGCCACAAAGGATGATGTAAGTGGGAGGTTTTTAATCCAAAAACTTCTATTGGGGGTTCTAAAAGTACCATTTTAAAGCTTGGTTAATGTAGGTCAAGTGGTCTGTCATTTTCCCTAGGAAAAATCCAGATTTAGAAGCCATTGCAATGTTATCAGTTATCTGGTTATTCTGGGTTTTGGGGAATCTGAGAGTGATGAGTTTTTCCACAGTCATATGTGGGGTGTTGGTGGCTAAAAGCCTTGACTCCAGACTCTTTCACATGCCTTACTTCCATCATCGCTTTTTATATACCAAATATTGTTATTACTTTCTTGCTATATTTTGATCTGAGATGACGTGTAGTTTCTAAGTGAACTTGTTAGTTCCTTGAGTTCCTTGAAATTGCTTAAATGAGATCTTACAAAGATGAAAGAGATGTCTGCTGCTACTGCTGGTTTTAGTGGAAAAACAAACAAAAAACAAACAACCCCCCCACACTCCATCCCTTCCCCCCCCCCAATAACCTAGGCTACAGGGTTCCACTCTGAATTAGGATGGGTTTTTTGGTGACAGTTCCAGCCATGAGAACCCTTACATGCAAGAGTTACAGCTGTGATGGTCAGAGCTTCTGAGGCTTGATACTGGAGAACTTGTGACAGAAACTTTGTCCATCAGAGGATGATGAAACTCAGAACAGTCACTCTATGTCCCTTCATTTTCTTAAAGGCAGTAAGACACCTCTGACCTTAAATAAGTATCAGAGGTGAAGTGTCTGGCTGAAACCAGTGTAGTAAACCTTTGCACTGTTTAATTGTGGTGTAAATGGTGCTCCCTTATTTAAATAGAAACCAAAAACACTTCCCAAAGCTCGGTTCTCAGGTATTGCTGGGACTTAATCAGGAAAATGTGTTGGTTTGTGACAGAGTTAGCCTAGAAAGAAAAGAAGTCTTGGAGAGAGAGAAATGTACATTAGCGAGTGCTTTGCTTTCTGAGGTTTGATTTTGGAGAGTGAAGGATCTTGGTTTTCCTGTAGATTCTCAATGCTTTCCGAGGGCCTGATGGGACACCGGTGAAGGACCTGCGGCTGAAAGATTACAGTTCAGGTGAGAATGCTTTTACAGTGCTTCTAGTTTCAAGTTTACAAAAAGTTATTTTTCACACTGATGCTCACGTAGGCAGTTTGGTTAAAGTCTTCAGTGCCATAATTGCAGGTATTTTCAAATGAAAATGCCCACTGAGTTTTCTAGTTTGTCCTCTTGTCTTCAAAACTGATGGCTGTGCTCACTGCTACTTCAGAGGCTGTTCTAATAGCCATCGAGAGTAAAGCCAACACTAACACGGGACAGCAGGTTAATGCCACAATAGATTTAAAATAAAATATTAATAAATCCTGTTGGATTGTTCTACATCTTGTTTCTGAGATGGTCTTACTGTGGAACATGTCCTTCACAAATAGCGTCCTCAGGAAGCCTGACACATCCTAACATTTCTCCTTCAGTAACATGAAACTGTTACCCTTCTGAGATACGAAGACAGGTTAAAAAAAGAAAAAGTAAGTTTTATAAGCAAATACCCAAAAACGGGGCCTGGATGCTCTTCCTCATTCAAAGAAGAAAGTCTTGCTGTACTTCTGATCAGTATGTATAGGATTCTGAAGAAAGAAATATTTTGCAAGGATGCTTTGTGAGGAAGTTGTACTGGAACAAAGATGTGCAATGGTAGGAAATGCAGGGTGAGTCCTGGGGAATGGTTTGGATCATACTCATAGGAAATACCTGGAAACTGGTATTTATTATTTATTTTTTTAAACCTGGGAAAGCAGAGGCTTCTACCTTCACCAGTGCTTTTTATTACCAGTATGGTTGAAGCAGCTGGCATTCTTGGTGTCAATACATTATATAAAAGCTTCCTATGTGTTTAGTAACAGGAGAGAGAAACTGGGGCAGTTGGGTATTTCTCAAGTATATTTTTGTTTCTGGAAGCTGTCAAAGGAGATTTCACAACCTTCCTGTGAACCTTTGAACTAAAGAACACCCCTGTGTCACGTAATCTGGTCTGGCCCAACAGGCAGGGCTTAAGGGGAACAGTCAATCTTTCTTGCTCCCTTTCCTCTTTTCCAACCATCGTACCGCATGGCTGTCGTCACTGCACAACACTGACTGAAACCCAGGAATTGCGACATACTCGCTCTCTGCCTGTGTTGATGTGATTTGCTGGTTGGTTGTTTTTTTCTAAAGCACATAATTTTTCAGTAATAAATCAACTTGAGCCGGGAATTTCTTCATAAGTCTCTTCTTGTGTACATTATTAGGACTTACTGACCTCATTAGAGAACTGGCATCTCCTCCTTCCTGTTGTGTATTTCAGAGACTGCTCAGGATGAGACTGTGTTTGAAGTGATGTGCAGAAGCCCCAGTATCTGTGGGTGGTCACATGTAATATGAGGGTTGCAGTTTTCTGTTGTCTCTAAAAGCTGCATTCTGTTTGTCTGTCTCCTCAGGTGCAAAGTTGGGGGTTTTCTAAATGTTTTTCTGGCAGTTGTGGGGAGGGAAAGAATGGAGTTAAAATGAGCTTATATTTTGTGAGCTATTTAAAGTAGTTGTTTAATCCTGTCCAGTCAACATCAGTAATTTAAGCAGTGTAGCATTATTTTAGGTTACGTGGATGCTCCAAAGACTTTGCTTTGCATTGTGTCCTGAGGCTGCAAATGCAGCTGCTAATTTAAACAGCTTCTGATCCATCTCATGCAAGGTGGATGCGTCTAGGACAATAAAAGCTTCCTGAGTTGTGAAAACTTCCTGAAACTGGGTAACTGGAAGCTGCAGTAAATTTTATCCAGGTTTTCACATTGGGTCATGTTGTAGAGGAGTGTGTGAAATTCAGTTCGTACTAACTTCAGAAAATCTAAGCCTGTTTGAAGCGAGAGGCCAGTCATGGGCTAAGCAACGCTTTTAGGATGGGGTGAGTTTTTTAAGTATTCATAAGAATGAAAAGCAGACTTGCTGGATTGCGAACATCTCTCAGGTAGCCCTGGGCCTGCTGGCTGTGTTGCTGCGTCGGCTCGAGGGGACAGCAACAGCCTGGCTCAGTAGAGCACGTGCTGAGCCTGTCTGAGTGGGTTGTGTATTTTTGAGTGCTGTCCAGAAATGTTAAAAATAACATTAATCATGAGTATGTGTGTTGAGGGTGTTTGAGAGAAGAATGCCTGCAGCTGCGGGAGGACAATAACCACCGTAACAAATAACAGGCAATTAACTCAAAATAAGTGAGGTTCAGACCAGTTTCACAAAAAGATAACGCTTATCATAAAGCTTATCTCAGCAGCTTTCACATGATGATTTCGCTTTATAATCGTTCACAAGACTCTTTCTGTTTGGGGGGAAAATATATGGTTGTTTTTTTCTTGGAAAAAGCAGCTCAACTTCTTTTTAAAGACTTTTTTTTTTTTTTAAACATACTGCGTATGTGCTAAGGGAAGCATATTTTCACTGAAGGTTGCGCTGAGCACGGAACACTGTTCTTAATATACCTGGTGTGATTTTGAAACGCGTTCAAGCTGTTTATTCTTTAGATTATCTTGTCTCTGAAGACCACAGACTGAAATGGTGGCTAGATTTTAAACAAGGTAGTGAAAAGAGAGACCTTAAGAAGAAGTGGCATAGTAATTCTATTTAAATCAAAAAGGCAGATATTTACAGGCAATGATAAAATATCAAAGTCAGACTTTACAGTATTATCCTCCACAACATTCAGTTGTCGTTTGCATCAGTTAGATTTTTGAACTGATGCCTGTATGTTCAAACTGAAACTGTCAGATCCGTTTGTGAGGGGAAGAGAGCTTCTTCCAACAGTCATGTGTCAGCCTTGGCAGAAATCACTGGTTTAGATTGTTGGCTTATCTTTCAGTTTGCCTTTTCAAGTGTGTTTGGTCATGTCTGTTCAATTAATCATGACAAAGAATAAACCCTGAGGCGACAGTGGAATCTTCTCAAAGACCGTCAGCTGCTTTAGTCTGCAGTATCTCCTGATGCCTCTTTGCTTCCTTGTGCCGGGGCAGCAATGGGGTGTTCTGCTGCATGGGTAAATACTGGCGATGATGACTTGTCAGCAGCTCTCTGAGAAGGGGTTGACCTAACAGCTTGTGAGCTCCCCCTGTCTCTTCTGAAGGAACTTGCCTCTACTTAGTGGCTTTCATGTGGCTTTACAGTGTGGACCTCCCTCTGTGGAGCTGTCAGTGTAGCCTGTAACAGCACCAGGCTACGGGTGGCACAGTATCTGTTACTGTCCATGTGCTTGTGTTGGTGCTGGCTGCCAGGAACTTGAAACCGATACCTTCTGACCTTTGAGAAGTCTAACATGAACCTTGTCCTGGTATTGATTTTGATCATATTTTAAGCTTTTCTTCTGCTTGATTCTCATCAAGCTCTATTTCTGCTTTCCTGACTAATGTCAAACATAAGCAAAGTCTGAGATGTCATCGTGAGTGTCTGTGTGCACAGAACTCTTTGGCTGCACACACACGTATGCCGTGGAGAAGAGAGCACGTGGAGCTATCTTCATCTTAAAGGGCAGCTTATGATGAGTCGTTCACACTTAGAAGATGCTGCAATGGTATCCAAGTAATAAGTGAAAACATGAAGTGTACTCTGAACATTCTGGTCGAATTATTTTCCTGGGTGAAATCTGTGGTGGGACAAGCTTGAAATGTGTGTTTTCCAACCGGGATTCATGTTAGAGTTAGTACCAGCAGTTGGGAAAAGCCACTCAGGGAGAGCGAGCCTGAGAAATTGCTGGCAGCCCGCAAGGCTTTTCTAGCTTACTCTACAAACCCATCTGCGGAACAAAGAGGAGATTTTGCTGAGCTGGGAGATCCCTGTGGAGAATGGACACACTGGCCAAGATGAAGATCAGCATGCAGAGAGAAGAGTTCTGAAGTGGACCTGGAGCAACCAGGTGAGTTGGATTGCAATCCAAAGGAGCAGTGATGTCTACCCCAGCTCCTTTAGGCACCCTCTAAACTAGTTCAGAAATGGGGAGATTTGGGTTTGTTAGCCCTCTTCTGACCCTTCTGAATGCTCACTTTTGAACCATGGGTGGGGATCTGCACCCCTGAGGAGCAAAGCACCTGTGGAAGTGGGATGACTGGAACAGGGAGGAGCTCTCTGAACAGTAGCAATGCTTGGGGCTGGACGGATGGCCACAGGGACACAGGGGGCTGATGCTAAAGGACAGGCATCCTCCTGTGGTGGAGGAACATGCAGGAAATGTAGTGTAACCCCAAAATGTGACTAACTGAGCAGTTACCTAATGACAACTGCCTGCTCTGTTTTGAAAAGCTTTTGTTCTAGCAAGTACTGTTGGCACCAAACATACTTTTTTTTTTTTGGTTGCTTAGCCACCTTGCACTAGTATTTTTTGTTTTGTTTTGTTTCATTTCTCTGAACCTGGACCTTACGTGGTGCTTGGAACTGCCCCCTTATCCTTCCCTCTGTTAAACTTAAACTGCCTTGGCCAAGTCCTAGAAAAAACTGGATTATCTTGCTTGTTCTCACTGAGCTCTGCTGCATTGGTGCCCTGTTAAATATTAATAAGCCCTGTAGATAAACTCTTAAAAGGTGCTTTTTTATTTTTTTTTCCTCCAAGTGCAGCCTATTTTGTATATTAGAACAATGAATCATTGCTTCCAGGAATATTTTAGAAAGCCTCTGAAATGTAAGATTCTGTTCTTTATTGTTGCATTTTGCTAAAACTTATAATCTAAGGTCCAGAAGTTTACACTTGATGATGGAAAAATTGGTACGGATTTTTGAGTGGTGCATTTCTCCATACTAGAGATAAGTTCTCCATTTTCCATGGCTGGAGTGCATCCCAAGACAGTGAGTGAGGTCTCCTCTCCCTTACAGCAGAGCTTCTGTTGCAGTAGCAGGCATGGCTGTGCCACTGTCTGGCCCTCGTATACCTCAGCCATAGCTCCCTCACTATAGCTGTACGTGTGGGAGGGGTGTGGGCTAGTGATGCTCCTGGGTGTCAGAAGTGCTGGTGAAACTGCACTGGCCCCCCAGTTTCAGCCTGGTGCAGGTGCTGTTGTGCTGCAGCTTCCAGCCTTGGGTAAGGCTGGAAAGCTGAGCTGCTGCTCTGCCTGGGGTGGGGAGGTTTCTGGAAGTGTGCAGCAGAACTGTGCTAAACTGAGATTTTTTGTTTCTTTTCAGGAGTGATGCTGTGCCCTCGGGGAAGCCCCTCGGAAGGGTAGATTTGTAGCCAGCTAGTGGCTTCCCTATGAAGAGAGCTTCATACCAGCACTGTGGAATTTGATTAGGAGTAGGTCCCTTAGGGCCTTAACGTTATTTGGTTTGGTACAAAGAACATGCTGTGAGTTCAAGTGAGATGTCTCCAATACACGCTGTGGCGCAGAGCTGCCTCTAGCCTGTTGTGCTAGTTATCCAGAAGACAAACTTGACTCACCATCAAAGCTGGTGCTAATGCACCACAGGAAGAATGATCTCCTTTTGGTGTGTTCAGTGCTTTGCACAGTGAAGACCGTGTGGCCCACTCTACTGCATCAGCCATGGACAAGGGCACACAGGTCTCAGATGTCTGCTGAGAGTCGAAGTGATAATCCGCGAGCCCACCAGATGCTGTGGCACACAGGGTTTGCTCTTGAGGCATGACCAGACCACCCACTCGTCAGCAGAGTTCTTCATCCTGCAGGGGCTCAGCTTTCAGAAGCTGGGGAAATATCTTCAGCACTGATCTGCGTGAAGCGATTAGTTCTTATTTGTACCCAGAATAGCCTGGTGAGGACTAAAGAAGCACTTAGTTGGTATTAGTCCATGGTCATCAATACCAGTCCTTGCCAGTTTTCCCAGCTGTGTGGGCAGTAGGCTTTTGACTAGTCTGGCTTGATTTCAGGGCAGCAGTGCATTGTTTCTTATCCTTCTCTCTGTAACCATTTTTGCAAACGTGCTCACCCTTTTGGCATCTTCAGCACAGGACTTCAAGGCTTTTCACAGTGTGCTGACATTATTGCATCGATTGCTTTTCTGAGTCATTTGTGCTAAATGACAGATCATATATCCTGGAGACAAGGTTCACGTTAGCAGCACTTTCAAACCAAGTTCCTGTCTGCAGCACCTTCCCAGATATGCAGCTTCCAGACCTCTCATGGAGTTTTGTGATGGCCCCAGCTTTCCACATTTCTGTACAAATAGAATGTAATACTTGGTCTTTATTAAAGTCATAGTGTGTACAATCAGAATGTTGTGCATTTTTCCCTCCTCTCCTCTGTGCTGGTGTACAAACTATCCTCCTTCTGGGCCAAGAAGGGCTGACAGCCATTCAGGGCTTTGACTGTTGTAGTGCCTGTGGTTTATGGGGCTGCCTGGTTGCCTTTGAAGGTGTCTCGGGCAGGTCCTTTCTGCATCTTATCCTCATGGATGGAGAATTCTATTTCTGAATGTAGCTGCGTTTAATATCCTGTGGTTTCAGTGCCGTTCTTTTGTGCAGCACTATCATGTGTGAGTGCATATGAGTGTACTTGTTTTGTACAGAGGAACAGTCTGAAGGGGCAGGCCTTTGCCTAGAAGCCAGGTGTGGCTTGTAAATCTCAGCCTTTGAAAGGAGCTGGGGATATGGTCCTGTTTAATATTCAACTGCATGGTTTTTTGGTACAGCTCTTCAGCTTTAGTAGCTCTGAAGACCAATTTATCTGTTCAGTAAAGAGATCTGACAAATTTAGGGATGCTCAGAATCCACCAGCTGGTTCTGAGCGAGTTCTTGGTTTTGGCTTCTGAGCCTGTGTTAGCACAGATAGATTGCCTCCATTCCCTGCCATGCCGCGGCAGCGCATCCAAGTTTTCAGGCTGTGTGAACAGCTTTATTTTCTCCGCTCACCACAAAAGGCTTGATGCTGTTGCCCATCCTCACTGAATAGCAGGACTCATTTGTAAGCACAGATACAGCCACGACTGTACAGGAGCCCCTGACTTCTCAGAAGCATCGAGTATATTTATGCCTGCTAATAATAGCATGCTGTAATAGTGTGGAGATACAGGGAAAGACTTGTGTTTTCCACACATTTTCTTGTGATGAGGTATTCACTGCTGAGTATGGATGACCTACATCTGCATCTTTCCTTGGAGGAAGCAGAAAAACTTGTGCATGGAGTTATGGGCGTGTTGTTAAAATCTCCCACAGGTGAGGTGGCTCTTCTATTGACCCAGGAATAGGAGATTCTCCAAGAACAGTGGGCAAAATCCTGTCTCCACTACCTGAGCTGTGCAAAGGTCAGCATGGGAGACTGCAGGTGCTTTCAAGGGATGTGGAAGTCCTTCATGTTCACTCCATACTTAATGCCATAGTTGTTGTAGAAACAACATAACTTTCTTCTCTGACATGAGTGAAACTCTGCAGGGGATTTCCCCACCTGCACTCGACTCTTCCCTGCTGTCTCGGGAGAGAGCACACAGCAAGTATGTCCTGACTTTGGCTGATTGGCCACAGCTCTGCTTTCATGTGCTAGCTCTCCAAGTCCTACAAGTGCCCAAGACTGCAAATCCTTTTCTTCTCTGGTAGTTCCTTTTCATCCTACAGGAAAAAAAAGTGCAAGTGAAGTGTTTTGGGATGGTTGAGAAGCTGTTTACCTACAGAGACTCCATCATTATCATCTGCTCTCAGGCTGCTTGGTATCATCTGGCAGATGCAGGGACCTCCATCATGTTTGTAGCTGGCCCAGCTGTCCAGTTTACCATAGTGTCTTT
Source organism: Actenoides hombroni (assembly GCA_024336885.1). Lineage (NCBI taxonomy): Eukaryota > Metazoa > Chordata > Aves > Coraciiformes > Alcedinidae > Actenoides > Actenoides hombroni. Next base: position 32,889,596 of record WUAM01000179.1, read on the forward strand.
TGGCAACCTGTTTGCTGAGTTCTTTTAATAGGAGACCATATTCTTACCTTCCAGGCTGGAGGAGAGAGATTATGTTCATATTGCACCACAGCAGACAGGTTTTGTGGCAGTTGTTCTTGAGAAGGTAGGTGACTGTTCACTATGGACTTAAAGACATGTAGATGTGGTACTTAAGGGCATGGTTTAGTGGTGGACTTGGCTGAAAGTTGGACTCGATGATCTTAAGGACCTTTTCCAAGCCAAACAGTTCTATGATAAGTTTCCCTAATGCCTTAAGCTTGTAGGGGTGACGTAACGTGACTTATTGCATGCTCACTCCTAGAATTCAGGTGCTGGATCACCTCTCGAGTTGGATGCCTTTGTCGTGTTGCCATCTTGCCTTCTTTCCAAAGCTGTCTTTGATTTGGCACAAGCAGAGCTGCTGTAGTTATGTGATCTTTTCATTTGGCCTCCTAAAATTCCAGTGAGATTTTTTTTTTTTGGATGTCTTCACACTGCTTACAGCCCCTATCAGAACAACTTTATGGTTTTCCTTTATTTAGATCTTTGACATAACAAGCTATCATGAAGTAACACATTACTATGCATCACTTGTTCATTGGAAGCTGTGCGCCTATAGAAACAAGTCTTATTTTAAATCCCAAGTCTTTGATCTTTATATCTGAAGCCAAAGAACAGTAATTTAAAGTCAGGCTTTCAGGATTTTTAGCCAAACCAGGGCATGCTAACAGGGACCTGCTATTTGTTGTCAAATTTCACTTTGCTAAAACACATGTCTTTCAGAGGTAAAATATTACTTATTCAGATGTTTGCAGAGCAGCCTCTTGGAGCTCTAAATATGTTCTTACTCCTGAGTTTTAAGCAATCGTGCCGATTTTCAGTGCAGAGAACCAACTGAGCATACTTTGGGAACATCCATAAAGGATTGTGTATACGAGTGTTGAAGGACTGTTCCTGTTGGAAAGTTAATTTGGATGGTGTAACTATGCTGCAGTATGCTGGGAGGTTGCGTGGGGGGAAATACTGATTTCTTTCCTTTTTGACAGTCTGTGCTGATCAAATATACTTCTTCTGCCAAAACCCGTAAAGCGCTTCTTACTCCATTCTACTTTTTTTGTCGATCCTGAAACTGTAGTATTGTACTAAATAGTAAGTGAAGGATCAAATTAAAAAGATACCAGGATGTATATATTCATGTGAAACCTTGCATGTGAATTTAGGCTGCTTTGAGTCAAAACCCCCACGCCGTAGTCTTCAACAGGGAATATGCTTTGCTGGTTTGATCACTTTGGTTTTACTATTACGACCCAAAGAACACCAGTGGGTGTCTGAGAGTTCTTGTTCAGAAGGGAGGACGGCTTACCTTGGGATGTTGATTGAAGCAATTCCTGCCATTGAGGGCCTGGCCCTACCCCTCTCAAAATCCCCTGCCCTCCTTCTGGTTGCAGCAGCTGAATCGTGGCATTTCAACAGGCAAGCTGCGTGAATGCTTCGGAAATAAAAATATGCGAGCTTAGCAGCTGCTACACAAAGAGCTGAACCAGCCCTAAGGAGGAGGCAGGGAAGACGCACAACAGTTGGTGGCAGGAGCCTCTATAGCTGCTCTCCCTTAAGAATCAGCCTCAGGTCACTTGGTTTTGTATCAAGTGTTGTGCTCTGGATGATGTGATTATTGCAGATTGTGGGAAAAATCAGCAAGCGTTGCAATTCGAGGGCACTCTGTGTCAGTGTCCTCCATTTCAGTGGTCTAAAATGAAAGGCTGCTGGGGGAAGAGGACAGAGCAGAGGTGCAGTACATCCAAGGCTGATCATACTCTGTAGTTCTCATGTACTGAGCCGGTTTATCAGATCTATGCAAAGATCTGGATCTGGGGGCAGGGGAAAGTGTCAAGCCCCCTCAGATCTTCATCAGCGGCATGGAGTGGAGCAGTAGCTCCAGGCTGCTCTCTTCTTACCTCACTGCTTCAGTGCTGTCTGTGCAAGGACAGCTCACAGTCAATTTCAGAACTCTGCATCCCTCTACGACCTCACCAGAAGATCTGAACATCTGGCCTGAAGCTACTTTGTGGCAGGTTACGGGGCCACAGTTTCTGGTTTTGGTTCTCATCACACGTTACTGCAGCTGTGCTTATTAGTGGGATTCAGTTTGGTGGTGGAAGAGTGCACAAGGAGACAAGTGCTGGTCTTCCCCTTGCCTGTCTCCGTGTAATGCTTGGAACTGTCCTCTAGTGTACATTCCTCCAAGAGTCTCAGCTTTGCTATCTACGTGTAACATTCAGCATTGTACTCTCGGTTGTGTCATGCTGGATTAAATCCCTGTCTAAACCATTCACTCACTTCCCCAGAAACGGGATGTAAACTGCCTCTCAGCACAGAGCAAACATAGTGAAAACTTCTTCAATCTTGTTTTCTGTCTGTCAAGAGACCCTCTACTTCCCATGTGCTTGGAATTAAGATAGCACTCTGATCCCAGCTTGCTGATTACATCAGCTTTCAAAAATCCTCTCTGTGAAGGGGCATCAGGGGCCTTACAGGCTGACAAATATTCTTGTAGCCCTTTTTGGACAGGAGGGGAAGAAGTGACTCTAGAGTTCTGGATTTGAATAATACTTTAAAACGCACCATCTGAGCCTGCACGCTGCACTGTGAAGTAGCAGAGGTGTCTGCGCAGAATGCAAAGCAGTCTCCCAGCAAGGGGCAGCACTGCTCCTGGAGAGCAGTTCTCTGCTGTGGAGAGGAGAACTTCTTCATTTTCACAATGTGATTTAGTGTGGCTGGCACTGCAGAGCAGAATGGGGACAGCTGGGTGGATTTGGCTCTGTTCATCCTGCCAGCTGAACCTGTACCTCTAGTTCTAGGTGCCCGTTTCGTGTAAGGATATCGGGTGGCTTTAGCTGCATTCCACCACAGATGGTGTGCTTCTGGCCTGTGCCTTTCAACCAGCTGAAAAGCACCCAGATTGATACATTTGCCTCTAGTGTAATTAGATTGAGTAAAATAATGGGGGAAGGAGAATAAATTTCTGTGTGAGGTAGAGGAGGAGCTAGATTCAGTTGGAATCTCGTTATAAAACCAAATATGCAAAGTCAGGGTTGTATTGTTAGAACAGTGGTGCAAAGAGCTCCCAGCATTATAATAAGAAAAATCAGTGGGGTTTGATGATGAAACAGTTTTATATGGCCTTGTCTCTGATGTGGTCAGGTACAAAGATGGTAAAGAAACAGAGAAGGAAAAATAGGAGAGTGCAGGAAATGTTCTTTGGTGTAGGCTTGGGGGATGTGAGTGCTGTTTTCCAGCAGGCTGGAATGCCTTGCCTGAAAGAAGCATGTGTGGTGTTACCTTCCTGTGGAAGGTGAGGAGCTGAAGCAATAGGAACCAGGTATGGAACCAGGTGTGTACCTGGTTGAAGATACCAGTGCTAAGATGTGCATCTTAACACTGTGTTAAGAGAGGAGATAAGCTCTTCCGCAGGACAGCTAGGTGCCTAAAATGGTACCATCCACAAGCAGACTGGTTTTCCAGAGGCGGGAGCCAAGCCTTTCATCTCACCATTTGTCTGTGTAGAAAGCATCTCAGCCCATGATCGTCTTGAAAGCACTGGTTTAGAGTGAGGTGGCCTTTGCTTGTGAATGGTGAGGTTGTGACTTTAGGTTGCTCCTCAGTGCTTCAGTTCTTGGAGATAGTTTCAACATCAAGGATGGCTCTTAGGATGATCTTAGCACCTGTAGTATTCACCCTGCACTTTGCTGTGGGACATAGCATTCCGGCACAGATAACTGGAGTTGAACCAGTGGGTCCCTTCATCTACTGACTGAGATGACAGCTTTCCAAGGAGTGAGAAGAGTAAAGGCTCCCTAGTTTCTTGCATCTAAACTTAAGCTCCCTCACCCTCTTGTTACATGTGCAATAACATCTTTACCAAAATGAGAAAGTTGGGGAATTCTCGTTCCTGCTCTATTGCACTTTTTCATAATTCAAGACTTCAAAAGTAAGCAGGTGTTGAAGGAAAAATAGCAAAGGCAAAGGAATCACATTAGTTCTTTTTGAAATACTGCCCAGTTAAAATGCTGGTTATTCTTGTGGAATACATTTGCAGCAAGGTACTTCAAAATGACTTATCATCATTTGCTTTGGAGAGCATTGCCTCTAAGGTAGCACAAAATATGAAACTAGCAATGGAAAATCACCATGGCTTTGAAAAAACCCACAAAGCAATTATGTCTTACCCTGAGGAAGGGTGTGCCTGTCACTGGGTTGTGTAAGGGGAAGTGGGAACACTGTGCTATTAACATTCATGATAAACTGCCCAGTTAATCATCATCCAGCTAGTCCCTGACTTCTCTCCTTTTCATTCTGGAGTAGAGGGGTGGTGGTGAGAGGGTTTGTCATTGGAGGGAAAGGGAAATTGAATATTGCATGTGGTTTTCTTTATGACAAGGCACTAACATGACTCCCGTCTGTATTTAAATGCTGTCCCCAGGTTACGACTATGGCTATGTCTGCGTGGAGTTTTCACTCTTGGAAGAGGCCATCGGATGCATGGAAGCCAACCAGGTTGCTTTACACTTCGGTCAATGCTGCTAGAAGATTTTTAAATTTTTTTTTTGGTGGGGTGGTGGAAAGCCAATGAGGTTTTTTTTGAACCATTCAGAGGAAGATCTGTTCTTGTATAATAAGCACCACTGTGGTTTAAATGTTGTTTTCAGAAACTTGTAAAAGGCTTAGAAATGCCAGTGGGAAGGAGCTGCTGGACACCAAATGGTCTGCCCTCCTCCCCAGCGTATGTTGGCATGCTGGCTGGAGTCAGAGGCTGGTGACTGACAGACTCCTCGTGCAGGTTTTGGCCCTGTTGCTTTCGTACCGACACTGAAATCCAGTCGGGAAGAGCTCTGCTAGCGTTAAATGCTTCCGCCAGCTGTGCGTGCGCACCCAGACACACAGACAGACACACACATACACACGTGACTGTAGGTGAAGCCTCTGGTATGCAGCTCTGAGTCAGCTTTGACTTGCACACTCTGCTTTTCCATATGCCGTGCGTGGGGGAGAGATTTAATTGTGCGTCTCCCCCATATCTGGCCTGTCCTTTGGCAAGCTGGAGCTGCAAGCAGGAGGACTACCCTACATGCAGTTGTGCCTGGTAAATCTGAACATTTCCAGCCCTTAAAAGTGCAAAATGGCTCAGTGAATAAGTACACATGGGGAGCCTTTAGTCGGACCTGGTATTTGAGGCTAGAGCTGTTGTCCACCATGCAGGAGGAAGATGCATTCTATGTGTTAGATCAAACATAGATTCCCATCTCTCACCACCCCCTGTGCCTTGGAACTGCAGGTGATGGATCACTCACGAAAAAACAGTAAATGATTGATCTCCCTTCCTTCTCTACATCCCTTAAGTCTCCTCTCTGCTGTCTTCTTCCTTCTAATTTGCCTGAGTAGGAATCCATACCAATTATCTAAAGCCTTTTTACCTGAATCCCAAGTCTTGCTGTCATGGGAGGAGAGTCATGAGTCAGATTCAGAGCTGTGCATCTGTGAAAATGTGCTTACAGTTAATGAGTCTTCACAGCTGGGGTTTCAAAGGTCCCACTAAGCGCTTGCATTTGCCTCTATTTTCAGTTACAGAGGTATTGCAACTTAAAAAATGTTTTACAGAAATAATTCTGTTGCTGCAAAAGAGCCTGGCACATTCCCACTGGGGTGCTGGTGGTGAGCACGGAGAGAGCAAGCTTCAGAATTAATTATTATACCATCAGTGACAACTTTTATTTCCCCTTCAGTCTTGCTACAATTCCAAATTTATGTTGTTGCCCCTGGGGAATCTGTAATTATGTATGGCACTCCTTCTAACCAAATTCCTCCCCCTATTCTCTCCACGATCCTGCTCACATGTCTCCCTATGCGAGAGCAATTCCCAAATACCTGGGAATTTGTGAATTCCTCTTTTTCTCATTTTTGATGCCTGCTCTGCTCTTTCTCCCCTTTGGAGCATCCCTATGTACTTGGATGGGTGTTTGACTTGATGATATTTGGTCCATTGCTGCAGCAAAGAGCCTGTAAGCGCCAGTCCTTAAACTGCACCGAGTGCCAGCATGTGCCCAGTAAATCACTGTTCACATAGGCACATGAGGAGGTTCTGGTTGGCGCTCAGCTACTGCTTACGCTGACCCTCCCCAACCACAGTTACACCTTCAGGCTGGATAATTTTTTACTGTCTTTGCCTTCCAACATTCAGGCAGGGTGCTGCCCAGAGCCCCGCTAGTGGTGGGGTAATGGTCCCAGCTGTGCACTCTACCTGGGACATGTTAAAAACAGGTAGGGTACGAAGCCTTCCAGTTTTCCTTCCTGCTGTATGTGGCTGTGCATGTCTGCAGAGGAAACTTGGAGTATGGAGTGGTTGGAGGGGATCATCTCCAAAGCCTGCATGTGCCAATCTTCACTGTGTTTTAGTAGAGCTAGAGTAGTTTATAATTAGTGAAGCAAGAAATGTGCATTTTCAGGTGACCCAAGCTACATAAATTTGGTCAGGAGTGTTGTAACCTCTGGATTGACCCACATAAGTTAACTTCTCTAATTTGCTCTTGATTGAACATGGAAAAAAAAAAAAAAGCCTTCTAATTATTAAAATAAAAAAAAAAGTAGTGGTAAGATTTGTATCTGACCTGCTGCAAGGGAGGGAGCTGACTTTTAAGTTCTCAGTAAATGCCAAATAGCAATATTCAGAAAGGGAGTTATGCAATTCAGCTGTCCTTGGACAATAGATATCCCATTTTAATATCCTCCGGGGTAGAATTGTATGATCATTTGCTTAGATTAAGAATTAATCTGCATTTCTACAAGCTGTACAGTCCCAAACTTGTGTTAGGTAAAACGTAGATTCTTTGATAGTTCGGTTATTTTCAGAAGGTTATCAGCTATCCCTGTCAAATTCAGTCACTTGTGAGAGCATAAATAGCAGAACAGTGTCAGCCCACAGTGACATCCTAGTCCCTCTCTAGTCAACCTGCCTATTTCTCAGTCATCTGTAGGCTGAGAATAAATAGCTTTTGCGGAGAGAGAGTTTTCTGATGCTGTTTAATGCCTGTTTAACTGCCTCTGCCTGAAGAACAATTTGTATAATTCCTATACTGTGAAATCCTTTTGTTCTACTCGACACCCACTTAAGATCATTCCCAAATTTACTAACTACAGATTTACCAGGCCCAACTCCCTCCATTCAGTAAGTTTAGCGTGTGTATGTGACCGCTGAGATTTCAGGGGGCTTTCTGTTAGCTACATCGTGCTAAGGAAACATCCATCTTCTGTGTTGCCCTAATTTTGTAGGAGAGTTGCATTCCGCTTGTATTAATTGCTGCAGCTAAAGTAACAAAAGTGTCGTGTTCCCCCCCCACCCCCCTTTATTAATTGCTTTGCCTTGTTGATTGTTGCGTCGACAATTCATTACAGCTCACGGGGCCTATCTAACGTATGTGAAGCGTGATGGGTGGCTCTGGCTGGTAGTGCAGAGGTTGGGCTGAGCTGGGCGCCGGCTGCCCGCTCCCCTGCCGAATTTGGGAGGCTCTTTGCCCCCATAGGGCAGATGGGCTGGGGTGTTGTTTTGCAGAACGCAGGCGCAGCCCTGGTCAGTGATGCTCCTGTTGGTTTTTTGTTACACGTTGGCTGTTGTTTGAGTGCTATGAGAGGAGACATCTTTGCTGTCTGTGGTGAGCTGCTTTTCCTTTGGGGAGAGACAGATATTTTGAATGGAAAATGGGGTTTCTGCTGAGTCACATGGTTTCTCCTGAAGAGTCGTTTCCTCCTTTATTCTCATGTTTGAAAGATTGCAGTGTGGCGTGGCATTTGTCTCTACCGCATTTTCTTTGCCTTCAGGTTTGGTGCAGCCCCAGTGCAGTCTGGGGGCACCAGATCGGCTTCTTGAAGGCAACTTTGGGAATACATCCCATGGCTCTTGTTGTCCATTTGTGTTGGGATCTCTTTGCACTTCTCCTTCATCTGTAGAAGAAAGACACATGGCTTGTTACTGGGTGCAGGAAAATCTTATGCAGGAAATTAAATTGCCTTCATGTGCTATCGTGTGTCATCAGGGCAGGTGAAGGAAAAGAAATGGAGAGAGACTGTCTCCTGCTGGATATTTTACTGGTTTTGCTGAGGTAGAGCTGGTTGTTACATGTATGGAAGCAGAAAGGGTGGTTTTTTTAAGCTTAAGAGCAAATAATCGTCTCGACTGACTGTAGTATTGTCTCCAAACTTTCTCTGGCCTCAAATTTAGCGATGCTGGCAGTATGAATATTTCCTAGCTTTTGCTGCTAGTAACAAACATCTTTGTAGACCTTTCCTCCTGTTTAAGGAAGAGAGCAAAAATGGGAGAGCTATAGCATGAACTTTTAAAAATACATACTTTGTGGATTATTGTGGAGGTCTCCAGGCATGTGCTAGAGCGGTGATTCCAGGACTTGCTCTTGTGCCTTCCTGCACCGCAGCTGGCACAGTTGGGAGAGCAGTTTGCGCTGTGATGCCGTGCTGTCCTGGTTCAGCTTGCTGAGCACAGCCATCCCTCCATTCCCTGCTTGGTTCTTGCTGGTAGTGCAGCGGGGAAGGAGGGATTCTTACTGGATTTTGTGGGTGCTCACTTTACTTGAGCACGTCCCACCACCTTGCAACTGGAAGAAACAGCTGTGTGTTTCTCCTGCTCTGAGCCCATCCTCTTTTATCCATTCACTGCAGCGCTTTTCTGCATTTAGTGCGAAGACAGCTTCTGGTACAGATCAGACTTCACAGGCTTTCCACCATAGCTGTTGGTGTTAAAATCCACAAGATGCTGTGACAAGCAGGCAAACCTAGGACTTTTTGTCCTGAAAACATTCACAGTAACCAGTCACAACTCTGTGTGGCTTCCCAGTGAAATATAGAAGGAGCTTGTGGTTATCCTGAGAATCATCTGGTGACCTGTAGCCTCAGAGTATTTATCAAAGCCTAGGGTGCAAGGAGCCTGTTGAAATTTGGAAGAGAAAATGTGTGTCCAAGCATCAAAAATAATTGTTTTCCTTTTGGTAGGATGCGTTGAGTTGTAGAGTCTGCCATTTTTTTCGATAATCTGCAAAATGCCCTCTGTAATGGAATCTGACACCTGCCTCAAGTGTATTTTCACGGGCTGTCTGGTAGCCATCATTTACTCGCTTGACAACGTCACTCCATCTCGTTAGCTTTAACCTGCAGTTGACAGTGGTGGTGACAATTGAGAGTGTCCGCAAATACGCTGAAATCTATTTGTGTGTTAGCCTAAGAGTGCTGGACGTGACCTTGCTTTTCACATGTCTTCCTTTGATTACCAGCTGACGTTACCTTCTGCTTCTTTTGTTGTATATTAGGTGTGTAGATTTTGCTCAAGTTGTATCATTAGCACACTTGTTTGGGTTTTTTTCTCCGCCCCCACCATTAAACCTGCCCTGCTTTGGACTCTGTGGATTTCAAGAATTATCTTTTGGAATCTTCCACTTTGAGTGTGTGCACGGAGATGGGAATGTTTGGATACCTCGGCATTGTTTCTTCTAGAAACATCCCAATGGTTTGGGAAACATGCACATTATAGAGTAATTTTTATCATCCAACTCAACTATGGAAAGTTGCCTTCATCAGCTACCTTGCAATCAGATGAATGGATTTTAAGGCAGCAGAGGTGATTTGGTTTTGATTTTGGTTTTTTTTTTATGTCTGATTCAGTGTATGACCTCGTCACGAGCTCGCTCTGCTCTTAAATCACTGAGGCTTGACTTGTTGAGTCAATCACTTGTTTATTCCCCCTTGTGTCTCACTAATCACTGCATCATACCAGTGTGAGCCTCTGAGATCAGTACAGGACTCTGCAGTGCGAGGCTCCCAGTGCTGGGCAGACACTTGCCTGTGAATAAGCAGTTGGATCTGCTGTGGTGACCCGTGGCAGGGCTGGGTGCGTGGGTGTATGTGTGTGTATCCTGCAGTGATGTTGTGATAAAGGCACTGTCTGCTTCTCTGTTCCAAAGGACTGACTGAATAAGACCTTTCTGGTGCAGAGAAGGGTGTCTTTTGTTGTAAAATATAACTGCCAAAAAATTCTGGTACTGAAAATACTTCTCTGGACCTTCTGTCATCTTAGCATCTTCTGTCATCTCAACTGTTCAAGCTGTGTGAAACCTCTTAGTCTCTCTTCTTTGGCACAGGAGGTTGTAAGAGATCTTCTTTCAAAGACTTCACACACTTCCTTCAGCCAGAGGTAGATGCCTGTCAATGTATTTTTTCTATCCCTACCCAGATAAAGAACTATAGCCTTCTGTCCTGCCTTGCCTCAGGAAGCAAACCATGCTAACCAACGGATTTTAAAACAACTGTGCTTTTAACTGGAAGAGTTGTAAAGCTGCATCTTCTTGCTCTACTTGGTATGATCCCAGCTTGCCATGTTGCTCTACCTCCCTGCTCTTATTCCCAAACCCTGTCCTCCTTTCTTCCTTTCTCCTTTTTCCCTTCAGCCTCGCCTTACCCGTGTGATGAGGATTGTGTGTGTTTGCTGCTCTGTGGTGGGATTATCCCAGAGGATAGCTTCTGGGTGAGCTGCTTGGAGCATGCAGCTGTTGTGAGAGCAGGACTTCCTTAGTATATGTGGTTGCTGCCGGGGGCGTATGGTCCAGCAGAGTTATCTCAGGACTCAAATATCACTGTATATTGCAGAATTATCTTTTCCAGGTGCTGAAGTTCACTTGGGCTGCTGTATAAATAGGTTGTTCCACATAAAGGATCCTTCCCTACGCTTACCTAAAATGAAATTGCTCTCCCTCTGGCCCCTGGACATTTACGTTCTGGATATGGGTTTGCAGGTTGACATTAACAAATCTGTGTGACAGTGTATCTCAAATACATTGCTAATTGGGTTTTTCACTGTTGGGATAGATGTTCTATTTACAATGCCAAGAGCTTCAGTTGGCAAACGTTAAGGAATAATTGTGTTTTCCTGAAATTTGTTTAAATAACTTGATCTGTGAGTGATTGCCAAGATGAGCGTCCACTACTCCCTGGCTGATAGATTGGATGCTTTCATAAACCAGTTCTTGCAGTGCCTCACACAATTCTATTGGGTACCACATGCCACTGCACAGCATCCAGAGGTGCTGGGGCTGGCTGCTCCCTGCACTGGTGCCTCAAAGTGAGGGGCCGCTGTTGGGCAGCTGGACCTTTGGTCATGCCCAGCATGGCTATTGTAAAAATGGGAGTACTTGAAAACTTTTGCTTGTGAACATGAAGTGCAGCACGTACCACAGATAAGTCTGCTCTCTGCCCCTTCCAAAGGGCTCGAGTCACATTGTAGAGCACTCATTGGCAGAGCAGCACCTAAGATACAGCTTTGTTTCGGTCACTGTCAATGTACGAAGAATTTTCCTGAGTGACATGGTATCTGGCACACTAATACTTTGAATTCATTTGTAGGTGAAGTTTTACCTTGAGCTAGAAAGGATTTGAAGTAGTCCTTGGATGGAGGATACAGATGCTACCCTGCCTGTGTAGCTAGCAGGTCCTGTTCTCCTAACATGTTGATGAAACAGCTGGGTGACAATGAGGAAATCTTAGTCCCAGATGCTGCGTATGGGTGCAGTTTCACCTTAAAATGAAGAGCAGTGTTTTACTGCTGGCTGCTCTTACTCACAGATTGTATGTTTTTTATTGTGTTTACAGTGATCACAGGTTGATTTTCTAAGAGCTGTAGAAACTCTAAAGATATTCTTTTGTAACCATTTGGAAGGTTTTTATCGTTGTAGCATCAAAGCGCTTCAAAGGAGCGTGGTAAATCAGCTGTAGGGCCGAGAGTGTGTTGCCACAACTGGTAGGTTGCGTACACGGTCAGACTGCGATTCGGCGTTAAGATGTAAAATCCCTTGATCAAGCTCCTATATGGAAGTTAGAGGACTCACGGCACTAATTTGCTTTGATGCTTTTGAAGTCATCCTTTAAGTAAGCTGGTGACTAACAGAACCGCAGATGTACTATCAGAAATTCCCTCTGTACTCTTAGAAGTGGAGGGTGCTGATGAAATGATTGAAGTTACTTAAAGGAGACATGGAGGCAGTGAGGGAAATGTCTCTGTGGGTTCAGTTTACACAAATAAAGGCATCTCAGTAAGCACACCATAACTTCCATTTCCAGAGCAAGACCATTTCCCATCCCAAAACTGAGTGGTTTGCACGAGCCCTGTCACTTCGAATGGCACAACAGTCCCTTCTCAGCACAATCCCAGCAACACTGAGTGGAACACTAGATACGTTTCACAAGCATATAAGCCAGATTCTAGCACTAAGACTCCATCTGGCCTGTTTTGATAAGTGGGAGCACACCAAAATGTTGTTGCTGCTTTCACTAGATGAATCGTTTTTGTTCCCTTCAGGGTCAGAACTGTTCGTTCGTGCTTTTATCTCATCAGCGGTGGCTTTTCCATTCCGTGGTGCACTGTTGATGCTGGATTGCTGGAACAGGAAGGTAAAAGGTTGAGTCTAGAGGCTGGACAACACTTACATGATCCCCGGTGTTAAGAAAAGCAGAGGCACTGTTTCCTTCACTTAGAAGTGTGGTGATCTGCCTGCTTTTCTGCAGAAACTCTTATCATTTTTTTGCATCTCTATGGTATGGTAGTGAGAGAGAGGTGGAATTCTTTTTGGGTGTGGATTTTAGTCTGTTTTCATCCCAGTTGAGGTTGTGCTGGAACTTTTCAATGTAAATCATGTAAATCTGGTTACCTTGAATTGGGATATATTCAAAAATACCTTGAATTTTGTTGTTTTCTGTTCAGGTTATGAAACCACATGAGTAAAAGATTAAACGTGGATGTTTTAATTTGGAGGTGAATCAAAGCTATGGCACTCAGCAACTTTTATTTGTGATTTTCTGTTTTCATTTGACTGTAACTGGGCTGTTAATGTTCTTGACTAGAAATGAAACATTATTACAGTGGAAAATAGGAGCTGGCACACCCGAGTGGGCTATTGTGTCATTATCCATCAATCACGGGCAACAAGGAAACAGGTATTTAACACAGAAGGACACATAGTTATTATCCGCCCTGTTCCCCTGCAAGCCACAGGGCACCTACAGGACTCTTATTAAAGCTTTAATACTTACAGAGATCATGGAAAATGCTATATATACTGTAGAATCAGATCAGGAGTGTTGCTGTTATTCTGCAGCTGTGCAGGACAAGAAAACAAGTTAGGTGGAAGAGCACCGAGGGTGCTGGCAGACAACAGCCCTCTGCACTCCTGAGGAAAGGCACAGCTATGCCTTGAGCCCCTCTCATTTCAGAGGGGTAGAATTTCTTCTTGAATTGTATCTAGTGACCTGTTTAACCCTGTGTGAATGGAACAGCAACTGGGAGGTCCTCGGTACGACTGTGTGACCACCTTACTGAATCTTTGGCTATGATTGCTCCCAGAAGAGGGCAGTGGGAGAAAATCCTGAAGCTTTTTTTTACAAGGAGACACAGGAGGGAGGTGGAAAGTTCTTCCTGTCTTCTGCAGCCACAGAAGCTGTACAGTGTGCGGTTGACGTTGCAGTGACGCGCCCGATGCAAACTTAAAGTTTGTTTTGCTGTGCTGTTGCACTGTGTGTATGTGTTGACAACTACCAGATGCTGCATCCAAGTGACCTCCTGCATCTCCATCCCTTCAGGCCACCTATAAATTCAAGTAGTTACGTCTTCCAGAGGATGAACAAACAGCTTCCAGAAGTAGATTCCCCAAAGGACAGGGGTCTAAAATCAAGTGCGTCATGTAATGAATTACATTTTTTGATGAGGGTCAAAGCTATAAAGCTGTGAACTTGAGATTTAAGTATTTAAATATCTCTGAAACTGTCTTCTTTAGAAGAAGAGGATGAAAGTAATTCTCTTCTGTTATCATAGACAGCAGGGGAAATCTTAGTTTTTGTGATGTACAGTCCATGTCTTAGCAGAAAATTAGCAATATTCAAATGGGCTTCATGTACCAGATTTGAGCCAGGATGGCAGTAAAAACCAAGCAAACATTTGATGTACTTTTCCATCAAGTATCTCGGGAGCAGAGTTAACAGAAAGTAATTTTAAGTCCTTAGAATCCCAAGATGTATTTTCATACACGTAAAATCTTGTTGAGAAGTCTCACTAAGAAGCTGTCTCATGGTGTGAAGCTGTACATTAATGATATGATGACTAAGGTATGTTGCTGTTTATAGGCCTAGGTTTTTAAAAGCCTGATTGAGCCTTCCCAGCTTGTGATATCATGGAGAAGGAAGCTGAGGTGCTTTGGTTCTCTTCCCCCCCCGACAAGGTGTTCTTCTGTGCCTAGTCCATGTGAGATTGGTGTTTGTCCTCCACCACTGCCTGCTTCTCTGCCCAATGCACGAACTTAGATTGTCTGTTTTTCTTCCTTCTGGTGCGTGCTGGGCCCATCATTAAAAGTAAGAAGTGAATTTCAAAATGTTTAATAGACACCTCTTAGTGACAGGCAAATGATCAATCCATCTAATTTGAAGAGGAGCAGCTGACAGCATCACCTCTCCAGTGCTCGGTGCTTGCTGCTGGGAGATGAGCAGCCGCACATAGGGACCTGCAGTGGTGAGTTTGGAAGAGTGACTGGGGAGCCTCTGGACTTCTCTCTTCCCCTTTTACAGTTGGCATGTTCTTAGTGAACATTTGCTGCTGTGCAGGATGTCCTGCACTCTGGTCTGGTTGACCTTACCATTCTTGACAACTCCCTGAAAGGAGGTTGGAGCCAGGTGGAGGTCAGTTGTTCTCCCAAGTAACAAGCAATAGGACAAGAGCAAACACCCTCAAATTGTGCCAGAGGACGTTTAGGTTGGACATTAGGAAAAATTTCTTCCCCAAAAGTGTTGTCAAGGCCTGGCCCAGGCTGCCCAGGGCAGTGGTGGAGTCCCCATCCCTGGAGGGGTTTCA
>WUAM01000179.1:32904639-32933737 GCA_024336885.1 Actenoides hombroni
CAAGGCCTGGCCCAGGCTGCCCAGGGCAGTGGTGGAGTCCCCATCCCTGGAGGGGTTTCAAAGCTGTGTAGATGTGGCGCTAAGGAACATGGTTTAGTGGTGACCTGGCAGTGCTGAGTTAATGGCTGGACTCCATGATCTTAAAGGTCTCTTCCAACCAAAATGATTCTGTGATTCTATGGTCACCGAGCAAGTCAAGCCATGTTGGAATTGGTGTGTAATCCCATGGTTACATGCTCCAGCAAAAGGACACGCATTTGTTTGGCTGTATGGTCTTTAAATGCTTAATAAAAAAAATATGCTGAATTGTCTAGGAATAAATTTACCTCTTTAAGGCAGAGCTTTCCAGCCTGACATCTTTCCCAGCGTGATTTTGCATTGGGCTTGGTCTTTAGTGTTTTGATATTGTGCTTCAAATCCATGAGTAAGAAGCTGGACCTTTCTTCATTGTTCTCTCAGCTTCCTTATGGCCATTGCTTATTGTAAGGTGCCCCTGGGGGAAATGCACAGGAAGGTCCTGGAGTTGATTAGTACATTGTGCTTATTATATTGTTTAACAGTGTTATGGGATGAGATGGCCTTTGAGGAAGAAGGTGACTATGTAACAAAGTATTGAGAAATACATCCAGGCACTAGAGCAGCATTTTGGAGGGAGAAGTGAAATCCCTGTACTGGGAGCAAAGGGAGTCTTTGAAGCAGCTGTTGTTCAAACACCAAGTCCAGGCAGCAGACCATGATGAATCAGAAAAGGAATATAGATGAAGCAGACCCATGTGGACCCTTCCCTAGAGCCATCTATGTATAACGATAATCAATATGCTAAATATTTAAACACTCTTTTTATAGTCTTAAATATACTGTTCAAAAAGAGAATTCAACCTGATTCATACTTTTTTTGGGCATGGGAACAAGTGTTTGATATGCATGACCTTCTTCTGCTTACCCCCTTTACATGTCCTTAACCATACACACTTCTCTTTGGCTGTGGAACGGGAGTGCAGCCAGTATCAACAGAGTGCAGAACTTGCTCCCCTTTGAGCTGTGAGATCCTACTGCCCTCAGACCCTCACGGCCTGAACTCTGGAAATCCTCTTCTGAGCCCTTCATACAGTATAGGAAAAGCTGTCATTTTAAAATATCCACATTTTTCCAGTGATCCGGCAACGCTGATCTGTAAAGGATGCCCTCTTCAGAGGGGTGAGGGAAGCCTGAGGTTAGAATTAGCTGGACAGGGAGATATTCATGCTTTCAGTGACAGGTAAAGGGTCCACTGCAATTCACTGGATCAAAGACAGCTTTCAGATGTGTTGAAATCTCCTTAAAGGATGAAACGCAGAAGCCATTCGTATCACCTACCAACCAAAGCTGGTCCTAGAGCACGTGAAGTCCCAGGCACATTGCGTGTTTTCTCAAGCTGCGACACAGCACTGTTATCCCTCCTGGAGCCATAATTGGGAGCTCGTCTGTGCCGACTGTTTTGGTGGTGTTCTCAGAGCAGGACTGAGTGTGCTGACAAATGAAGCAAATGCTGCATTTAAAAGATAAGTGCCTTGAGAGTCCTAACATGGAAGTGGAGTTCAAAACTCAGGCAATAAAATGTAGAGAGCTGGCACAGTCTGAAAGGCAATTTTTGTGTATATTTGCAAAAAGGATGTCAGTGGGGGGAGGTGAGTTATAGAAAGATACTGGGGCTTGCTTAAAAAGAGTATGGCTGTTATCCAGGGAATTTAGAAATCGTGGGAAGAAAACTGGAGATGTCTCAGTGAGCTAGATGAGGCGTCTGTGCAAATAAGGTACTTAAAGGATGCAGACTGGCACCTTCTGCTCAAGGACAAATGACCTGCATAACCAGGCAGAAAGGAAGGCCTGAGGAAGGGTCTCTGGGAGCAAGTGGAAATGGAAACCTGGGTGTCATGGTGGATGGTCCCAGTGCAAGTGCATAATGGGTTTGGTATGAAAGGAGTCAAAAAAGAGGCACTGAGTGCTACCTGGGATAAAACAATTCTCATAGAGCATCTTAATCTGTTGTGTTTAGCTACTACATCTTTAGGACTCCTTAAGTTATTCTAATGCCTCAGTTCTGTGCTAGTGCTATTTTGTTTAATGTGCCCATCAGTGACGTGGTGAAGTTATGTTCTGTGAACTCGGGATTGATGATGACATCTTTGGGCTTGCTGTCTCGGGTCTCCTCTGACCTTGGAGACCATGAGCCCTGAGCATGCTGTGCTGGTTGGCATTAGATCACTATTGAAACAGATGCCTTACTGCTAAATGCTTCAAGGTGATGCCACGTGCTCTTCAGCTCCATAGCATCACTGATGCCCAGGAGCCAAACATTCTCCTTTCCAGGTGAGCACTAATACAGCTATTGTGCAAGATTCATCTCAGCGCTAGTCTTGATAGAGGCCAGGAATGATAATAGCAAGGTTGTTTGGATCCACTTGGTGATGTAACCATTCCACAGAGATCCACCACTTGTCCAGCCAGCCTTTTCTGCTGTATATCTTGAATCTTCTCCCTTCTCAGCCAGCTACTCAACAGTAGGGTACCTGAGCTGCAAATGCTTAGGGTTCTGGGGAAGGGGGCTGGGAGCCTTGGGCAAAGTCCCACCACACTAAGAATTTGCTTGTAGCTACTGTTCCTATAGGAAATACCAGATTGCTGAAATACCCTGCAGCAGGCTGGATTGCTCTGGTTTCTTCATCTCTCCATGTTGTGCTCTGTTTTCTAAATGTTTAATTACAGATGGATTGTGGTTTGTGGGTTCACAGCTTTTCTCATCTGCTTTTTGTCAAAGGTAAGCAGATGTACTGCCTGTTGCTCTCTCGAGTTGAGTCCCTTATACAGCAGCTGCCAAGGAGCTTGGAGATAAAAACTTCAGCATATGGAAAAATTGGGATCAGAAGCCAGTTTCTGTGGCTGAGATTATCTTGTTTTGAAATATATCCAGCTGGTCTCTTATCCTCCCAGGTGTCTTGGTGGCCCTCTGCCCCATCCCCGGAAGATGCTGCCTCCAGAATTCCATGGCCACCTGGGGATATGTGGGTTGGAGGGACCTATGGTGTTTGACCCCATCTGCCTGCTTTATCTGAAGATGAAGAGAGCCTTGTGCTCTCCCTGCCAGCTTCCGTCCAGCCTCTATGTACAGATGAGAACCGTGCCAGTGAAATAGGATGTGATTACACTGTTTACATTGGGTTGCAGTTGTGGTTGTTAAATTTACATTTTTAATCCATACTCAAATAGGAGGAAAACCTGAAAGCAGTCTGATTTGCACTTACATTAGATAACATGACTTCTGCTGTCAGCCACTTGTCTCCCTGTGATGCACCATTCAATGCACTTGGAAGGCAGGACTGGAAAGTCCTCTGTGGATGGTGGGAGCTCCCAGAAAGGCTGATGGGACTGTGGGCTCCCTCTGCATTCCTGGGCTGCCTCCTGGAATACTGTCTGAGCCTCCCCAAGGCAATAAATGTGAGTCATTCATTGGTTTAGTTTTTAAGTGATGGATGTATAATGATTTTTGAATGACCATCTTAATCATAGTAAATATACATTAGAGGGTTGAATTAACATCACGTAAATGAGGGTAATTCTATTATTTTAATGTGACTGCTTTGCTGTGCTGCCTGCAAGCATTCTTTTGTCATAATTTGTACACAATTTTATATCTGTTTGCAAATGATATTTTCACTTTGTTTTTAACACGTGGAACCATGTCAGTCTTCCGACTTGGTTATTACTCAGGAAGAAGGATACCAGAACCTTTCAGTTCACAGCATGGATATTTTCCATTTAATCCAATTATGAATAATATAAGGAAATAATTAACTGAAGTGGTGGTTGGTGTTGTGCCAGCTGCTGGAGGAATACGGTTTACTTATGGTGCAGGCACCTCCTGCACTCCCTTGGTTGCTGCTCCATGGTTGTAGCCAAGGAGAAAACTTTGGCTTATTAATCCTTGTGGATCTAGGGGCTCCAGAGATGAGCCTTGGTTCTGTTCCAGAAATGACCTGTGCTGCTCCAGGTGTGTCGTCTGTAAAGCTGAGGCTGACAACTGCTGTTCCACTGAGTCAGGTACCCGTGGCCTTTTGTGTGACAAGGGGCGGTGGCTTGTGGTCACCATCCCATGGAAGAGCCGGAGCACCCAGCCATCCACAGCAACATCTCTGTGCAGTTTGGCAGCCCCTGTGGTAGCTGCCAAAGCATGACCCATGGGGTGGAGTACTTGGAAAGCTGTCAGCTCATTGTTAAGAGACTCCAAAGTGAGAGTTTACTGAAAGTCTTAATGTTTAGCCAAATTCAGTTAAAGCAGAAGCCTGGTTTGATTGGAGAGAGTCTGCCATGCTCTGAAAGCTCTCCACGTTTCAAATTTTCTAGGTCACTCTTGGATGCTCTGATTTTTTTTCAGAGAAACAGTTAGTGAAAACTTTGACACTGATGATTTGTATTCTTCTGTCGTCTCGGTCTTGGAGAGCACAGAGATACTTTTTTGGCAAGTTCTTCCCCTCCTCAACCCCCAGTCATCATCATTAGAAGGCTGTCAACAAGCATCAAAAAAACCAGCATGCTAACTGTAAATGCTAATTGACAGATAAGCGGCCGAGGTGGGTAGCTGGTGCTGGTCCTGACCTGCATCAGTCTGTCTCCTGGCCCTGGCCGTCGCTGCGTCGCTTCCCCGGGAAGCACGATCAGAGTGATCTGTGCTCACGTACCTGCACTGCTCAGCAGCACACACAGCTTCTCCTGCCCACGTGAGGTAGCTAGGCTGTGCTCAGAGCAGGAGGTGAGTTCTTTCCTTGTGAAAGTGGTACAATAGCAAAGAGGATAAATTAGAGATGAGTTAAACCCAACCTTGTGAGTGGGCTTTATGTGTGCTAGGAGTGTGGTCTGGGTTTTTTTCTTCTGGTTAGGCTTGTCCTTACCATTTAGATCTTACTGATACTCTTAATGCTTTTGTTTAATTGCCTTTGGGGACAGAGAGCTTGGAAACTGCTCTAGTAAAACCAGAGTTTTGTTGCCAAAGCCTTGGGCCCAGCTGATGCGCAGTCTCCAAAGTGCTTTTGGAAGGGTTTTGTCACCTGTGGATATCATGGCTGAGGGTTTTTCCCATTTTCTTTCCCTCTCTTCAAGTAACCTGTTCTTGTGTGGTTTGTCCCTGTTCAATGAAGGACTTTGAGACATTGAGACTTGTTATGGGCACTTTCTCCAAACAGGCTCTGCAGCTTCATGGCATCGCTCTCTAGGATCACCTCATGATGGGATTGCTCAGTTGATCAGAGCCTACTGACAGTAATATTTACATACTAGGCCATCAGCTGTTACTCCAGGTGATGCAAATTTTTCAGTAGCTTTAGATAAAATGGCTTGTACTGAGTTGTATCACTTAGACTAGAATCCAGTATTACAACAGACCTCTGAGTGAAAAACCATGTGTAACTATATTTGAAAGGTACTGAACAGTAACATAAGTCATTGCTTCCAGCAGCAAAGTCCTGGTGCTCTGTTTTGATGAATTTGGTGATTCAGAAAAAACCCAGTAGAATCTGCTCGTGCCTGTGGAAATCTAGACATTTCCATGGCTGAGAGCTCTGTGTTTCAGTACTGCAGAGCTGTGCTGCCTTTTAAACCCTTTGCTGGTGAGTCAGCTGTGTGTTTACTGCTAGTTTTGAGGGGGAGGTTCCTGACTGGGAGGACGGGGGAGACATTTCTGTAGCATACTGATTTAGAAAGAAAAGGCCAACCTGCTCAGAAGGGCAGGATGTTGAAAATCTATAAGGAGAATTAATGGGCATAGTGCAGGTGAGTTGATGAGAGAGGTCCAGGGTAAAATGTGTGAATATGGAAAAGATACTTACAGTCTGGGTATTAGACACTACCTGTGGCATACCTTGGGCTTACCTTTTTGTTTTTTCCTAGCATTGTTCCCTGAAATTCTCAGAAAATCTTTGTGATTTCACAAAGATCTGCTCATCTGAAAGTCTTGAACTGAAAATTAGAGTATTATCCAAAACCTTTTGAATAGAAAAGGAAGAAGATATTGATGAGAAGGAATAAGCAGTGACAGTCACTAGAGGAAATAAAGGTTCTGAAAATATTTGGGATGGAATCAAAACAAAATGGGAGAAGGAGGAATTTGAAGTCACTGAATCCTGACAATGTGTGTCCTAAATGAAGGACTTATTTTGGAATGTTAAATGATGATTGCAACCTTGAAAATTACTTTATCAAGAAGAAATCAGTGAGAGAGAGCTTGTGGAAAAAGTGAGCAGGCAATCAGCAGGGTGTTAAGGAAATTAGGGAGTAATTATGCAAGTGACACTTTCTGCAGTCTCTGAAAACTGAATTTGCAGCAGAGACCAGCACCACATGCACTTAAAAAACATTTTCCACAAAACCAAAAATAATCTTAAGGCTTTATGGCAAATTTTATCTTCAGTGGCTGGTAGAAAGATGGAGCTGTATGATGGGTCACCCTACCAGAGGAAGTGTTCTCAAATTTAGTTGTCCTTATTTCCTGAGCTCATGGGCAGGCTGCTGTTTCTGAGGACTCCCTTGGGTTCACAGAGTGGCTGCAGCTCTGCTCATGGGGATGTGCACCCTGCCTTCTCTCCCTGCCTGTACTCAGTGGGTCCTGAGACAGATGTGGGCTTTTCCAGGCTGCTCTCCTGTCACTGCCTTTCTCTTGAGTGTGTGATGTGATGTGATGTGCTGTGATGTGGTGGGTGCCCTGCCTGGGAATGGGAATGTGTCCATCTTGGAGGAACCTACAGTTCCAGTGGGACAGCCTTGATTTCCCCTTTCCTGTCTTTCTCACTTGTGTCTTCTCCCGTGCCTTAAAGAAGGTGCAAACCTCCTAGGCATGTGAACTCCACGCTGTGAATAGAACCTGGGGAGATTCCTTGTGCCTGAGGTTGCAGCCCTGTGCTCTGGGTGCACACACCAGCCCTCAACAAGGTCTAAGAAGGGCTCTGCTCCCTGTGAGGCAAAAGCAAATCCATGATGAAAAGCAATGCTTGAACAGCTGGGCAGCAGAAAGGAACCCCCTGAAGTGTTCAAGGCATATAGGCCTGGTAGGAAACCAGAGCCTTGGTCCTTAAAAGGCAGACTGTGGAGAGGGGAAGTGGTGAAACCTGATCTTACAGGATAATAATGTCTTTGGTCTCCAACTTTCTCTGCTGTATGTTTTCGAAGAGGTTGAGGGATAGTTTTTGTTCCACTGCTGAGTGATTCCCTGCTATGAACAATTCCCTCCTGCTTTACATATTCCCTAACATCTCCCTCATGTTCTGTGTAGCACTTTATGCATGGGTATATTGTGACTTTGGAATAATAACTCCAGAAACCTGTTTTCTCACATTCATGGTTTGCTCTAGGGGCTCTTTCGTGACTAGGGCAGAGTACCTGGGAAGATTCTGACTCACCAGAGGTCCCCAAAATAGCTTGGGGCTATTTACAGCTTCCTGAGGTCTGTCTGTACCATCCAGCAATGAACCAGGAGAGCAGTTGCTCTCCTGGGCTTGTGAAACCTCAGTCTGTGTCTCATTATTGTCACTGAATCTCACGTTGTGATGTTGGGAAATACAGACTGCATGGTCTGGCAGTGCCTCCAGTGATAGAAGATGTCTCATGGCTCCGTGCATTTGCAGCTTGGCCTAAATCCTGCACACCCATGTTGTCCGTGGCAGGTGAGAGCCAACAGGAATCCTAGCTGCTCACTGCTTTTGTGGGCTGCTCCGGGCAGGAGCCTGGGGACTTGTACTTACAACTTCATGTCACCCTTAAATCATCTACATTTCATCAAAGCTTGTGGATTTGTTGGGCTCCTGACATCTCTCCAAAGCGTCACATGTGGAGCTGGAAGTGATGTGTCTTTGTAGGCAGTGGAGCTCCTCTGCTGCTGCCCTTCCCCTTCAGGTGCTTGAGACTACCCCACCAGGGACTGGTGGCAGGGCAGCGGCCTGGCTGGCTGCGGAGCCAGTGGCTTTGCCACGTGCTGGTACACTTCTCGGAAGGAAAGCCAGGGTTTCGTGAATGACATGATGACTAACCCAAGTATGAAAATTCTCTCACCTCAGTGGCATTTTTCCTTGTATTCCTCCTCAAGTAGCTGCCATGAGGCCAGGCTGCTGGCGGCTGGTGTGAAGGAGGCTGTCCAGCCACCCCTTTCCAGCATGTGGACAAAAGCAGGTTAAAGCAGATTCCCGCTAGTGCTCTGGTTACTCTGTCTCTGTTCTTCTCAGGAGGTGGCAAAGCCTCTTCTGCGCAGTTCCATCAGAGCTAGCGCGTGGCTTTGTAGCCCCGTGCTAGAGCAGGGCACAGGCAGTTCCTCTTCCACTTCTCTGGCAGAGCTCCAGCTAACTGAACCGGGAGACTTTCTCCCCCTTTCACCCTTTTCACTTGCAAAACCTTTAGGAACCAGGCTTTTAACCCCTTTCTTTGCTTCTGAGCACTCTGCACGTGGTGGGCATTTCCCATTCGTCATTTCCCCCTTGTCTCAACAGGGAACTCTTTCGATTGGTGGCAAAGAAGTGACCCTTGAGTACACTCCATGCCCGGAGTTTTGGCGCTGCAAACGCGTAAGTATGGGATCAGATGGCTGGGTTGTGCTTCCCCTGTTGGCTCTCCTGGCAGTGTCACCAGAGAGGAGCGTTAGATACTTGCTCAGTGCCTGAAGATCCTTAAGAGTGATCCCTGTCCTGAAGCTCTTGCCTTTTCTGAACTGCTGTGGCTTTCCCTACCTTGTTTTTGCACGTTGCTTTGGTACAAGTAACCAGTGGTTCGTGCACAGAACAGTTTCATCCCTGTGCAGTGGTTCCCTTTTAACATGTGGGAAAATAGTATGTGGGTCCTTTCTCCTTAAAAACCAATCTGAGAGAGTGATTCCACCAACCAGAATGGAACATGCTTTTGCTCTGGTTCACGTGTGTAACCACAGGTGTCTTCACTGCCCTGGTAACCAGAGCTTTCCACAGCGTAACAGTGCAGACCAACCCTCTGTCTCACGCAGGAACCTGGCACTTAGGTTTAAGTGTAGTAAGTGCAGCAGGAAAGGGAGCATGGAAATGAGTCCAAGTCCAGGCAGCAGTTAGTACAGACTGGAAGCGACCTGGTTGCCTTCAGGTCAGTTTTGTTCTTGTGTCATTCCCGTGGTTCTCCCAGAAGATGTGCTTTCGGCTGCAGTAGGCTGGGAGGAGTGCTGGAGCAAAGGGCAGGGCTGTTGCCTGCCCAAGAGGCTGCAGCAGGACAGGAAGGGATCAGTTCTGGTTAGACTCCCACCTGGACCACTGGATCACACTGGACTACAAAGACCCTCATCCAGGCTAATTGGATGCGATTTGGCTGCCAGCAGAGCTGTTGCTGGGCGCCTCGTCTGTGATTGCAGTGCTCTGGAGATCAAGCAGAGACAACAGTTCCAGGCAGTGGTTTCACAACAGCGCTCAGTGCAGTGAGAAGCATCTGGAGGGTATGTCCCTACTGTTGCTGTGTGCAAACATGGCCTGAAAGAGCTTCCTCGTGCCCCGGAGTATTTGCAGGGCTTTGGTTAGAGGTGAAAAAATGGTGCAAAAGAGAAGCAATGCAATTAGAAAGAGCTTGAAGAGGAAGTTGGGAATGCTGTGTTTGGAGAGAGCTGTGAAGATGGGACACTTGGCACTTCCCACTCTGGGTGGGATGGCCATCGGAACCTCTACAGCTCTACCTCCTGGTTAGCAGACACCTCTTCACTGACTCTCCCTCTGCATCAGCATCTACAGTTCAGCTCAGATAAGGACTTTGTTGCTGCTTTAGGAGTGAGGTTAAAGAACACGAAGGCACCTTTGGATCCTTTG
The DNA here is from genome assembly GCA_024336885.1 of Actenoides hombroni. NCBI lineage: Eukaryota > Metazoa > Chordata > Aves > Coraciiformes > Alcedinidae > Actenoides > Actenoides hombroni. The sequence goes on from WUAM01000179.1 coordinate 32,914,470, forward strand.
AAACGCAAGGGTGGCCAGCAGTGAGGTTCCTACCACAGAGCTGGTTAGTGCAGTGTCACTTGAGAGGGGGAAGCGTCCCATCTCAAGGATCAGTGAAGTACCTCCATGGTGTGAACACATCAGTGCTCAGAAGCTGAGTGAAAATCCTTTTCCCAAGGCAGTCCCAGTTGTGAGCCATGTGAGCATTTCCCTTCCATTCCAGCCAGGGATCCTACTGCCGTTACCCATCCTGCCTCTCAAGCTCTTGCTGTAACTTTTCCATGGCTGTTACTTTCTGAAAGCACTGCAGAGTCTGGCCTTCTGGAGTAGGTTGTACCTGCTGCCTTCAAAACATGACTTCCTCATGCTGTCCAACTTCCATTGCAGTGTAAGGTGTGTACTGTGGGCTACAGATCTTCCTGCTCCTATTGCAAGCTCCCAAGAGATGGTAAGTATATCTGGTCACCTGTGCTTGCTTGGTTAAAAGTTTCATCTGCTCTGACAAGTAAGTTTCTCTTCTGGCATCCCTCTTGGTGGACTAGCTGAGCACTGTGTAGGAGGATTATTAGTTTTGATTTGTTTAGACCCTTTTCCCTGTCTACACTAAAGATGTTACACGTTGATGTGTTGCTACCAGGCTCTTTGTTCTTGTGAGACTTGGTGGAGAGGGTGTCTCACTGCACAAAGGTTTTCCTTCACACTGCTCTAGCATTGTCCTTCATCCACGGAGGTACAGCTTGTGTGTCCTCCAGGACTGTGAGCTAGTACTGCTGCCCACAAGTGAGGTGGCTTCCACTCAATCCACTTTTCCACATGCAGCTGCATGTTTTCAGTGTTATTCTTTTGAGGCTCTCAGGTTAGAGGTGTATCCAGGATTTGAATTGCTGAACTCACCTTACTGACTGTAAGAAGTGCATGGAAGGGAGTTCTGCTCTTCCAGGAGCTTCTCCTCACCCTACCAGCACCTCTGCTTTTGGAGGTGGGAGGGCACGGGACCCAAAACACACTCCCTTGAGGCACTGCTTTCTTTGGGACAAGCAGGTATTCCAGGCACTCTGTAAGCTTTGACGGTATCTTTGATCAGACTTCTGATGGTTTGCATTTCTTAGCTGCATACTCCAGGCATTGAAATAGCTGCTGATGCAGAGCTCTTTATTTACTGAGGCACCATCCCCGTGGCTGTGCTTTCCTTGTGCTGTGGCTCCTCCATCAGCATTATGAAGGCAAAATTCGTGTAGCTGACCCAGCACAGCTGTGAGTTGTAATAAAGCTGTCGAGGAGCAAATTAAACAGAACCTTTAAGATGCTGTGAAGACAGATTGTGGTACATGCTTCCTACTGACCTGCTTTTGTTGATTGTGGAAATGTGTAATAAGGTAACCTTTCTATGACTGCCTTCTAATTGCTGGGTGAAACAAAACAACTCTCCAGACATACAGTTGTTCCTGCAGCTTTGCATGAGTTCTTGTGCGCCTCCTGACTGGTGGTCTTGAAATGGACGTTAATGTGCCTCTCTTACAGGGAGCAGAGCAGGCCCAGAGTCCAGAGGTGGTTCTGAGGGTGAGGATGCACCAGCTGAGCCAGAATTCAGTAAGAGAATCGCTGTCCCCATCTCCGGGATTGTGTGATTTGCATGGGCAGTATTTGCAGCTGCACATGCAGACTGGTTTCATATGCAAGTGTTACATGAGGTTCTGCTCGTGAAGTGTAGCCAAAACTCTGCACACTGCAAACTGCAGACAAATTAGGACAGACCTGTCCAACATGAGCTGTGCTGTCAGCCAAGCAAATCAGCATGCAGCTTTCCCAATAATGACGTGCAAACATGTGCTCTGCCATGCTGCCTGCTGCCCAGAGAGAGCGGGGAGGTGCTCTGGGCGATGTTAAAGAACGAAGCTTTGCTGTGCCAAGTTTTGAACTCACATTTCTTTCTCCTTGTGGGAAGAGGCTTCTGCAGCAGGTGCAGGGACGTCTACAAAGATGTCTGACTTCGCAGCCGCACAGCTTTGGCTTTGCTTTCCAAGAGCTTTAGAAGCTCAGGTAGGGATCTCTTTTGAAGTGAAGCCAGATGCTTCAGAGGTCTTCAAGCAGAGGAACTTGATGGGATTTATCTTCTCTCTTATTGCATAGGTAGGCTGGGGGGCAGGGTGTTTCCACATAGTATCTGTCTCATCTGCAGTGAGTACACATCTGATAAAGTCAGTGATTGTATTATTATGCCTCTTGTCTCTGACAAGAGAGGTCAGGTAAAGAATCCCAGCATGAAAAAAGGCAATGGAAGGACATGCCTTGTCTAGCTTGTCCTTTACACACCTTGTGTCTGCAGAGTGTTAAGACATGAGATATGCAAAGGGCACAACAGGTTAGCCTTTTATAAGGGGCACTGCTGCAGTGGCCAGAAAATAGGAAAAGAAAAATACATGGTGAAAAACTGTATGTGGAACCAGTCCATTTCTCCTCTCTAATAGCAGAGACAAAGCCTGAAGAACTTGAGCAAGAGTTATCAGGACAACCAGGATCTCCAAAGCAGCCTCTCCAGCCCTTGGTTCCTGCTCCGCAGCAGGAGTGTCAACCTCAGGAACAGGAACCAAGGAAGAGAGATGAAGGGAGAGAGCGGCGACCCTCACAGGAGAAGAGAAGGGACATGGACCGGCACCAGGAGCTGCCTTCTCAGAGAGAAGCAGAGGAAGCCACACCACAGGATGGTGGAGGAAGCAGAAGTGAGTGGCACAGGGCCCTATTTTGGATTCATCTTGCTTGCGCTCCCTGAGGCTATATGCAAAAAGGGCAGCATTTCACTAAAACCTCTGGAGGCTGTTTCTGTGTTGTGCAAATCGATGGCATCAAGTAATGGTGAGCTGTCCAGCTCCAAAGGTTCTGGCAAATTGCCTTGAGGGAAATTAATGTGGGGCAAGCCAGCTTCAGGATGGTGTGGTTAACTTAGTGCAGCAGAAAAAGTCTTTTTGGCCAGAATTTACCCTGGGCTGAGCTCCTCAGAGGAGGGATCGTCTTTCTCTGCTCTGCTTTCTGGGAAGGAAAGGGTGGCAATTGGAGGTGTTAGTCTGAGCATCTTGCAGAGTGGAAAGGAAAAAAATCGATGGCTTCCAGATCCAACTGCAGTAGCCATGCTGTCGCTTTGAGTGGGTTTAGTCTTATCTGTGCTGTCACATTAGACTTGGATCTGAATTGTCTTTTTTTACCACTTTTTCTTCCCTGGCTACCTCCCTTATTGTGCTTGACAGCAATTATGCTGAAGCGTATTACTCGATTCACGCCCCCGGAAGTGATTGTGGGGCTCCTGGCCCCCTACGTGCGTCTCTCCACGTCCAGCGTGCGCATCATGAAGAACAAGGCTGGACGGATGGGGCAGACCTATGGCTTCATTGAACTGGATTCGCACGCTGTGAGTAGTTTCCTGCTTTCACATGCTCCCCCTGTTGGCATCTACAGGCTGCAGAAGTAGAGAAACCACAGAAATATGAGAAATAGCTGTACTTGTGAGGCAGCTGTCCTCTCTTTTGCCTGTCTGGCTAGGTCCAGGGAGTATCTGATACAGTGGTTGCTCTCTGGCTGTGGGAGACAAAGATTGTCTGTTGTCCCAAGCTGTGATGCTGAGTGAGTTTCTTGCCTCAATACATTTCTTTGTAGACCCTCCGAAACTGGACCACCTCTTGCACAGGTATTTTATTGGCAGTGGAACTTGAATTCCATGGTTTCTTTCTGCAGAAGGCAAGAAGTCCAATGTTGGAGAGTTCCTATTTTCTGGTTCTGGGTGACTCCCAGACTGCATAGCTGTGCTTTGGCATTGGCCCAGGGGGTGTTCACCAAAACTGGAACAAGAGCAGCCATGGTGCTGCATTTTCTAGCATCTCTTGGAGAATACAGTCTCTGCTGAAAATGGTCATAGGACAAGCAGAGACCAAACAATGCATTTTTCCTTTTTGTCACATCCTAAATACGTTCTACTGGTACTTAGACAAAACTCTTGTGCTTCCTGTCCCTACTATGGTCATCATGTAAACACAAGGCTTTCCTTTCAGGCAGACTGGATTTAGGACATGGGCTTATATTTCCTTCTCATGGATGTGAAATTCTTCTTTCCTTTTACAGGAGGCGCTGAGGTTGCTAAAGATACTGCAGAATCTGGATCCCCCTATCTGCATTGATGGACGTACGGTGGAAGTGAACCTTGCTACCGGGAGGAGAAGGTACAGGCAGATGAGGCAGGAGTGTTGGAGTGTTGTCCTTTGTGTAACGTGCTGCGTGGCTGGAGCTGTGTTGTCAGACCAGGTGCTTAAAGGTTGGCACATCAGTTAGCAGAGATGTTCCTACAACCTAAAAAAGTGTTGGAGAGGTGAAGACATTGGAGCTGGCAGAAGCTTCAGTGATTGAGCGATGTCAAGGTTAATTATTGTATCGCATGGCCTCTTGTTGTAAAGCCATCAAATCCCATTGTGATGGAATTAATGGCTTCAGCTTTTTAAAAAGCAGTTGGAGAGATTTGTCTTTGTGGACACAGCAGAATGTGGTCATAACTCTTGTGGAGACAGTGACCTGCAAAGTCTCTCTCTCCCGGGATGGATGCAATCCAACATGTGTCCAGCAACGATGGTCTTTCTGCCTTTATTGGTCCTGCTGATCATTTTGAGCATACTGAGGTTAATGTGAAGCCAGACTGACATTAAGCTGTAACCTTTATCTCAACAGGAATGACTACGGGGAGCACGGTGACAATTCCTACTATGGCCCGGTAGGTCTGCACAGCTTCTCTACAAGTTGCCAGAAAGGGAGGGAGCATTGGTGGTTATAAGCCTGACTTCCTTAGGCTTTTTCCCTTTAAGCTGCTGAAAGTTTGACACGTTTGAGGATGGGCCAGTAATGTTCAAGTGTGCTCTGTACTGCTACCCTGACCCCAACCCTGTGTTTATAACGTGCAAGGAAGTGCAAGTCAGAGCACAGATGCTCCTTGAGGGTCCTCTGGGCTGGATTACTCTATACCACGCTTTTCCAGACTGACTTAATTGATGACCAATCAGCGTTCCCGGAGTGAATGTTTCTGTGAATTTTCCTGGAGTGAATGTCTCTTCTCTAGTGCTTGTTAGTAGACTACAGGGCTCTTCCCATGCTGAATAGGCTGGAGGCTTCCATACGGATTGTCACAAGCACATCATTTAAAGACTGATGGAAGCTACAGAGGTCTTGTCCATTGCTCTGTAGATGAAAAGCTATGTCTGCTTGTGCTCTATTTAGGGTAGCTAAATGAGCTGTTTTCCTGAACTTCAGGTCTGTGGGAGGGAGGAGAAGCAATACGATGTTTGTCAAAGAGTCTGATCTGTTTGTGTTGTTCGCTTTCTCCAGGGCAGAAGGGGCATGAGAGACAGGAGGGGCGGCGAATCACAGAGACGCACTAGAGCACAGTGTAAGTTCAGCTCTGCCTCACTCCTACTGTGGAGACTTTTCTTCCTTAAAAGGGCACCGACATGTAGAAATCAGCCCAAAAATATTTTTAAAGGCTAAGAGTAGGTTTATTTGCTACACCCACTTCTGAGTTCCTTTGCCAACTTTGTTTAGTCACATTTTCCTATCTGATGATATGTTTCTCTCTACTCTTACTGTGCAAAACTACATACAGATAAAGGAAACTTGCTGCGTGGTTTTCCTTGTTGTGGTGAACTGATGGGCTAAAATCAGCCTGGCAATTTCTAGATGAGATAGAAGAAAATACACTTTATGTAGCAGTGCCAGGAGCTGGAAGAACGCTCCTGATTGTTTTACTAACTCGCATGTAGTATCACTGAGCTCTGTCTAATAGCACTTTGGAAATGAGAAGCATTACTCACACTATGGGCTACCCTTAAGGCCCTTGGCTTTCCCTGCAAAAACAGTTTCCTCCCCATTCCTGTTGGAAGCTTTCATGCACCATGAACAGAAGGGCTGTGGGGAGTGCCACCACTTTAAACAGGAGCTGTTTCAAAGAGAACAGGGATGGGTGGACACAGAGCCTGGGACTCATTATTCCATTCTTAGGGAAATGACTGAAGTCCCTATCTTTGTCTGGTCAAGTGTTGTGTTCTGGTGATCTCAGCACAGCCTCTCTAAGCATGTTTTGATGTGGTATTTCTGCCAAAGTCCTAAACCAGAAGAATTGTTAAAACCTGTCTCACTTCTTATTGCTTAAAGAAAAGAAGACTAAGTCAAGTGTTGTGAGGATACTCAAACCTGTCTTGCCAGGAGAGAAGAATTCCTCTTTCCCACTCTTGATCCTTTCACCAATTAAATATTTGCTCATGCTTTTGTCTTTGTAAAAAGCAAGTTCTGCCTTTCAGAAGCTGTGGTGTTAACCCTTGTCTCTCTGTGTAGCTCCATCAGATGTGTCCACATACATTTATGATCCTGAAACTGGGAATTACTACGATCCCATAGCTGGGACATACTATGACCCCAGGACTCAGGTAAGTGCATGGGCAAGAAGCTTTACACCCAGTACGTTCTTACAAAGTGCCCTTCTCTAGAGAGGTTTCACAGCTAGATCCCAAAGACAGGCTGGCACAGGACAGTATAGAGGCAGCTTTGTTTCTCTCACTCAGTCCTCTGACCTATGTAAAAGTGACACACATTCCAAAATATGAGCTTAACGAGAGGCTCAGAACCCATTAACTGTGTGTTGAGTTACTGTAGCTGCCTCTTTAGCCTCTGAAGCCCTGCCTTTGGAGGGTTTTTGGTCTCCTCTTCATTGCGTAGACTTATGGGCAGAGCATCATTGGTAGATTTTACTGAAGACATGTGATATGTAACTCCCTGTATTAAAAAGTAGGCAACAGAGCTCTGTTCTCATCTGTGGTCTCTTTACTCCCTGACCCCAGCCAGCAACAGTTACAAGGATGCCAAAAAATCAGCAGAGGTTCTCTGGGACTGTCATCTTGGTTTTGTGATACTGGAGGTGTCCATGTTCTGGGCGAGTGGAGTAGTGCTCTGATGACCTGGCTGTGGTAGACTGTCTTCTGCCCCAGCAAAGTTCTTCTTGCCCTCAGCTGCCTGAGGCTCTCCAGTCCCTTCTTACTGTGCTGGTCTCCCCAGCCCAGTAAGGACAGTAAGCCAGATGAGAAGATTGCAGGGGTTTGGCTAAGTGTGTTCCAAATGCCTCTTTCAGAGAGAGGTCACGATAGACCGAGAAGCCTGCTTGTCACCTCCAGAGAGCAGAAGGCGGCGGCATGGGAGCCAGGAGCGGACAAATGAAAGGAAGGAGCCACACAGCAAGGACAATAGGGACAAAAAGGAGAAAGGGAGAAGTGCTTCTGTTAAGGTAAATCCCTCCAGGCATCAGAATGATCAGAGATCTGAGGCCAGAGGGCTGAGGTAAGAGAGGTCAGAAAACAGAGAGTCATTTATAGATTCAAAAAGAGAGGGACAGTGAGAGGAAATGATGAAATACACGAGGGCAGCAGCAGGCCAGGAATGTGGCTGTGATCCAGCCAGGTCAGATTTTCCTGAACTGTCCTGAAATTTTTCTCTTGTGAAATTAAGTCAGGGCTTCTCATCCCTTCTTTATATTAAGGGATTCAGAAACATCCAGGTAACCAAGACACGTGTTTCACTCACACTGCTCAAAGCACCCAGCTATTGTAACAGAGCCAACAAAAAAAGCCAGAGATGTTTAAACATTCCAAATCAGATAATAATGGAGACTCATCTCTCCCCTAACTGCAGTTCCTGCACCCTCCAAACATCACGGACAGGCAAGGAAAGGTGAGGCAGGCTGTGCTGATGGTGAACCAAGATCAAATGCAGACACATCCCAGAGATGCTCCCCATGAGCAAATGCTGTCTCCCCAGTGTGCGGAGCTGCTGGTTGGGAGTAGCTGCGTGAAGTGCCGTTTGAGCACAGCCCAGTGCTGTGATACTGGCTGGGCCTGAGGAATGCTGGGTTTGTTGGCAACAGTGATTTAGCCATGAATGTGGAAACTTTGTTTTCCTTCTTGCCTATTGGTCTGGATAGGCTCTATGGCATGACTAGTCCTGGGCAGTTGGGACCCGAGGAGTGTAGTTGTCCCTGAGGATGGTGCTAAGCTGGCAAAGGAGTCTTATCTGGTGTGGAGGGTGCCTGTTTTCAAGGGCACTAACCTAGGAAAAGCATGGTCCTTTCTGAATAGAGGATGAAAGCATCTACGGTGAAAGTTCTTCCACCACTTTTCCCAGCTGGCTTGTTTCTGTGAATGCTCACAAGTGGCTTCCTGGCTGCTCTGTGCACTCTCTGACCCCTGTGCTGCTGATGGCCTAATGCCCAATCTTGGGTTTTTCAGAACGAGTCTGGAGAGGAGAGGTGCTTTGTAGAAGACGTCTTCAAAAAGCCATTGCCTCCCTCTGTGAAAAAGGATGATGGTGCAGGCCCGGTAAGTTGTTACACAGCACTTATGTTCCCCAATCAAGTGTGAGTAGCTCATGAACCGCTAAACTGGAGCATGTCCGGGGCATCAGACCAGTTCTCTGTAAAGTGTAGATGTGAAGCTTCACCCCAGCCTACTTTTCATCCTGCTGAGTGTACAAGTGAGCGTTGCAGGCTCATCCACTGGGTCAACACTGGGTGACTGCAGTCCCTGCTGTCCTCTGTCCAGTATAAGGAACATCCTGAAAACACCACCATGCTGGTTGAGCCTGGCTGTATATTGTGCCACAGGCACAGCAGAGAAAACTGGCTTTGTCATCCTTTCCCTTCCCCATCTATAGATAGTACTTTTGTGTGGTGAGCTGCTGTAGCTGACACTGAAACCAGGGACGTAACTCCAGGAGAGCTATGGATTCCCCAGGATGGGAATGGCCCACTCTCACTCCCACCAAAAATATCACCTTGTTTCTGCTAACTGCCTGTTTTCCCTGGAGTCCTGTTAGTGTGTTAGTGCTTAGCTATTGCCTGCACTGAGTCCAAGCTATGGTGGTCTCACCACCTCATCTTGACTGTTTCAGAATGAGGCTGGGGAGGAGAAGTTCTCTGCAGAAGATGTCTTTAAAAAACCATTACCTCCTTCTGTGAAAAAGGACGAGAGCACAGCCCCGGTAAGTGGCTCCGTAGGACTCGTTTTGGGCTTCTTTGAACCTGGGTACACAACTAGGTAGGCTCACCAAAGCCTAACTGTGACCTTGAGTGACAGAGGTGCCAGCTTCTTATGCAAGAAGAGGGAGCATTGGAGGTGGAATGGTGACAGCAGTTTGTTTTATAACTCGGGGTTTGTTTGTGGGCTTCTAGCATGGGAAAATTTAATGCCTGCATTTAAGCCAGATCTCCTCACTCAAGCAGTCCTCAGACAGAAAGCTCTTCCAGCCACCTCCAGACTGAGGAAGGCCAAACCTCACTGATCTCCATTGCTAGAGGAAGTGACTGACAGCAACTAGTTGCCCAACAGCTGCTGCTTGGTCAGCTTCTTGTGCTTCAGTGTGTGGGGCAGACTGGGAAAGCCTGGCACCAAAGCACAGCCTGGTTAGAGAACTGAAGGGCTTCTACCCTGTGGTGTTTAAATGCTGGGCGGCCCACATCTTTCCATTCCCTGCCCGTGCTGCTGGGGTGCTGCTTGCTGGCTCTTGGGCTGGAGCACAGACAGAAGTCACAGGGAGATGGACTGGGGAAGCAGAGCTCCACATGGCTACAAATTGTCACACACTTCTGCCTCTTCCCTCAGCCCAAGGTGGTGAACCCTCTGATAGGACTTCTGGGAGAGTATGGAGGAGACAGTGACAATGAAGAAGAGGAGGAAGAGGAGGAGCAGTCACAGGTGCAGTGGCTGCCGCCTCCCCACCCACCAGCACAACGCGAGGAGCAGCCGAGGAAGGCCAAGGCCAGCGATGACAAGCTGACTGACTGGAACAAGCTGGCCTGCTTGCTGTGCAGGAGGCAGTTTCCCAACAAGGAAGTGCTGATCAAGCACCAGCAGCTTTCCAACCTGCACAAGGTATGGGGGAGATGGTGGCTGGGGAGCTACAAGCTGCCTGTGGCTCTGCAGCTTTGTCATCTGCAGGGAAAAACACGATGTTTGGGTGGGAAGAGCTGTGTTGAGTTTGACGCAGTAGCAGGCAAAGTTTCCATCAAAGCGCTGCTCAAAGCATTGTGTGAACTTCTTTTTCCTGCCATGGAAGTGCTGGAACATCAAGGTGTGACTTTTTAAGCCGTAGTTAGATAGCTCAGGCTTGGGGAGAGTGGGGTGCTGGCACACACGAGTGTGATAGCAGTGAGAAGCTAGCACATGCCTCCACGTGTTGCAACTGCCTTTGAGCAGTTGCTTCTCAGGAGGCCAGACTACATGCAGATTAAAATAGGACTGCTTGCTTTCCATACTAGAAGAGGAAGGGCTCCTGGCCTCAGGGTGGGGAACAAGTAGCCTGGGCTGCAAGAATCAAAGAATCTTTAAGATCATTGAGTCCAACAGTTAACCCAGCACTGCCAGGGCACCACTAAGCCATGTCCCGCAGCACCACATCTACATGACTTTGAAACCCCTCCAGGGATTGGGACTCCACCACGGCCCTGGGCAGCATGGGCCAGGCCTTGACAACCCTTTCAGGGAAGAAATTTTTCCTCATGTCCAACCTAAACCTCCCCTCGCACAACTTGAGGCCATTTCCTCTTGTCCTATCACTTGTTCCTTGGGAGTAGAGACTGACCCCACCTGGCTCTGACATCCTTTCAGGGAGTTGTCAAGAGCGAGGTCGTGTCCCCTAAGTCTCCTTTTCTCCAGGCTGAACAACCCCAGGTCCCTCAGCCACTCCTCACAACAGTTGTGCTCTAGACCCTTCCCCAGCTTCGTTGCCCTTCTCTGGACATGCTCCAGCCTCTCAATGTCCTTCTTGGAGTGAGGGCCCCAAACCTGAATCGAGGATTTGAGGGGCAGCCTCACCAGTGACGAGCAGAAGGGGACGATTCCTGTCCTAGTCCTGCTGGCCACACCAGTGCTGATACAGTCCAAGAGGAGCTGTTGTGCCTAGTACATCACAGGTGCAGGAGTGTACTGCTCTACCTGTGCTCCTTACGGGTGGAGGAGATGACACTGGCAGCTTGTATCCTCTGCTAACACTGGCTTCCATTCTCCTCCTTCCAGCAAAACCTGGAGATCCATATGAAGATCAAACGATCTGAGCAGGAACTGGCATATTTGGAGAAGAGGGAGCGTGAGGTGGGTCTGTGGTGGTGGGCAGATTTCTGTTAGTGGTGCTGCATTAAGGGGATGTTGGTCTCAGGCAGACCCTCCACTTATGGACCTCTATCTGCAGCCTGGTCATGAAATGCCTCTCAGAGTCTTAACTGCGGGCACGCTCTGCATTTGGACCTGTAGAAGTGCTGTGACTTCTAAGAGCACGTCTCTCCTCTCAGAAGCATCTGAGCGTGGTCTTGCTTGTCCTGCAAGCGAGCCTTGGGCTCTGGGCTAAGTGGGACACAGATTTCCACCTAAAATTGTGGCAGTGCATGGGCTCCTGCTGCCTCGCCAGGACCAGGAGAGCTGGAACTGTCTGTTTTTGAGAAGGTAGCAGAGCTGCCCCCAGTGCCATAGCTGGAAGGCTGCAACCACAGGTCTGGGTCAGCCCAACAGATGCGATCAGGACAGAATAAGTGGATTGTGGTTCCTAGAAACATCCAGGTTTTGTGGGTCCCCAGGAGAACTTTCCAGGCAGCTGAGGATGAGATGAGACCTGGCTGCAGAGCAGTCTCCTGTGGAGTTTTGAATACTTCACAGCTCCCATACTTACTTTGTTCTCTCTGTTATGAAGGGGAGATATAAAGACAAAGGAAATGACCGGAGAGAGAAATTCCAGCAGATGGATTCACCAGAGAGGAAACGACTCAGATACGACCGGGACTCGGAGAGGTAACAGCTGCTCTCAGTTAGATCTCTGGGGCTGGTGTGTCTGCTGCTGAGCACAGCAAGGCTGGGATTCACCCCGTGAGGGAGACTGGGGAAAGTAACAGCCTGATGGGCTGGGATTCTTGTGGGTAGAGTTCCCCAAAGCATGAGCCTGTTGTGCTGCAGCGCCAGGGGTGGAAACAAGGGTTCAGGGGAAAGCAGAGACAAGGTGGGTGGGTGAGGTGGGGGGTTTTGGTGTGCCCAGGCAGGCGCAGAGAGTAGAATGCAGCCTGTTCCCAACCACCCTGTCCTTGCTGCACTTGCTGTCCTCCTGTCCTGGCATCCAGCCATTGAAAGAAAGAGCAAAGCTGTGTTTCATCTGTTTCGCTGACGCAGAGGAACGCTGGGAGCTGTTTCCATCTCATTTAGAGTAGGTGGAGGAAGCAAGCGTGTGCTGTGCAGAGCTCTCTACAGGCCTGCCTGCTGCGAGCTGGCATGTTCCAGTGGGCTGAGGAACTGCCAGGCATGTGTTGGAGACAAAACTGGTGATGTGCCTCTTCCCTTCTGATACACCACCTCAGGAGCAGACCTTTCCTCCATGCTTAAAAATCCACAATCTTCTCTTTCCTCTATTCTCCTGGAAAAGCTGTGGATAAACTAAAACAGTTTGTGTACAGGGTCAGCGGCAGCCAGAAAACAGAATTTGCCTGAAGGAAGCTGGTTTTGTCCTGAGAAGTTTTCAAAACTATGGGTTTTGGTTAATGGTCTTGGATGAGTAATGACCAAGTGGGAGAAAGGGTGTCTGGATCAACACTGCATCATTGAGCTCAGTCACCACAGCATTGGGACGAAAGATCTGAATAGCAGCAGGGATTTGACTTCACTTCCTAGCTATTGCTAAAATTCGGATTAAGAAATGCAAGAACAGAACACTCCTGGCTGTTTGTACTGTAAATATTTTGGAGCCTGAGCTCATTTCCTGTGCCCTGGTGTGTTTTCCTCTGCTGTGAGACAAGGTGCCTGAGCCCTGCACACAGAATCCACTGTGTTGGTTTCCTTGGGTGGTGCACTTCTTGCGAGAGACTTGGGTATCCCTCAGGAGAGGCTGGAATGTCAGCAAAGGTGCTATTAGCAGAGCTAAAAATCCCCAGCATGTGCTGGAAGAATTGCAAGACCAGACAGTAGATTCTGTTTCTTTTGCAGTGACTATGACCCGAGGATGGACAATAACAACAAAGGGAACCGAATGTTGCAGTCCCCGGGGTGGAAGAAAGGCTTTGGCCACAACCAGCAGGGCACAACATCGCCAATGGAGGTGAGTCTTCCCTTCATGTCAAAACACATTGCTGTCCTTCAGCTGGTGATGTCTCCCAGGATAGCTGGAGGGGCTTCCCAGACAGAACAAGAGTCAGGCTGCAAGTCTCAACACCCACCTGATGGAATAATATGTGTGCACTAATTAACTTTGCAGGCTGAGAGAGGCTGCGAGTGTGTTGGCAGTGGAAATTAGAGTATATATGGATCAGGAGGGGTTGAGGATAGAGTAATGGTGACTAGGGAGGATGTGAGCATGTGATTAGTACTTATCCAAAGCCAGGCTGGGGTTTGAGTCAGTCACCAGCTCAGTGCTCTGCAGCCACCTGATGAGCTGGGAGACAAGGTGAACCTCCGCCAGGGAGGCATGAGGGTAGCCAAAGCCACAGGGCTTGTGATGATTTGTCCACTCCGCTTGTGAGGCTCTTGCTGCCATTCTGGACTCTGGACTCTGGATGGGAATACCAAGGTATGTCATCTGCTGTGGAGCAGAGTCCCCACCAGCAAAGGGCTTCAAGGATAGGCACGGCTGGGTAGATCCTGCCTTCTAGGACAAGCTGGTCTCTCAGCGGGCCTGAATTTGTGCAGAGGGTTTATCTGCCAAGCTGCCTGGGGCTGGGACTGCTCTCTCTTGCCCACGGGCACGTCAGCAGCACCAAGCCCCTGTGGCTGTCATTGTGGTGGCAGTGCTCCATCGAGGGGCAGGTGGCCCGCAGCGCAGCTCGCATTGCGACAGTCGGCTTGCAGCCAAGTATATCATTAAAGGCAAATATTTGAGGCTTCGTGACGTGCATTTGCTTGAGCCCACACACACGAGGCAAGATTCCCTCTTCAGTGCAGACAGCAGGAACCAACCCCAGCTGTTGCTCAGTCCTCATGGAGATCTTCCCGTGGCCATAAAATGGGCTTTGTGGAAGAGCTGGCTCCAGCTATGCGCTACAGGAGGTCTGACCTCCAATCAGGGCTCTCTGGACCGGATGGGGGAGTGGATTGCAAAGCACAGCCCTTGGACCATTCCTATAAAGGCCTCCCAAAAGAGCCCTAGAGATGCGCTTTCTTCCCAGTTCCAAGTCGTGCCAGGCGAAGCCATGTGCCCACTTGAGCCCCACAGGATTTTCTTCTCTCAGCCTAATTGATCACATCACTGATATTCAGATAAGTTAGACTTAAAAGCAAAGAGAAGCTTTCAGCTTTGGGCCTGCTCTCCTGGGCTAACTCTAGGCAGGTATTACTGAATAATTCAGACACTGGCTGCAAAAGCCGGTCGTTAAAAACTGGTTGAAATTCAAAGCAAGCTACCAGAGCCCATGGGAACTCGATCAGAGGAGAGAACAGCTGAGCTTGTGCAAACGCAGGCTGACTGCGAACAGCTCCCCAGGAGCTCAGCTCTCTTCCTGGCATTTGCCTTCTCTGTTTCGATCCTCGCTCGCACACGGCTGATGGCTGCCTCTCGTGGGCCAGTGCTGCCTGTTCGGGCTGCCCGCTCCCACTCCCCCCCCATATGCTCATGTTGGTCTCCGCAGCCGACCCCTGTGGTTTGAGTCTCACCAGGCGTTTGCTGGCTGTGTTTTTGTTGCCTGCACAGGGCCAATAGTTTCTCCCAAACAGCTTTCGGAGGAACATGATGGGCTTGCTGTTCCTCCTCTGCCAGAACCACACGGGAGCCCTCAGCTCTCCTGATGCCGCTCAGGGGAAGCTTGTTCTTCGAAGAGAAGTCACTAACACAAGCTGTGTCTGTTTGCAGGCAGAAAATCGGAAGAAGGGCCCTGGCCTGGGTGCCCCCGGGAAGCCCACCAAGAGGCAGTCCAACGAGACCTACCGCGATGCCGTCAGGAGAGTCATGTTTGCCCGCTATAAGGAACTCGAGTGAAAGGTGGAGAACGCCCCAAGCCTGTCTCCCGCCATCTCTGTCTCTTTCTCTCTGTGTCATGTTCTTTTGGGGGTTTGGTCTTATTTTTGGGGGGGAATTGTTACAGGTTTTGCTGCTAGAATTTTTTTAATAAAACCGAAAATTTGTCAGTGCTTGTCTCTCGCCTGAAGTGGTGTTTTAAAAGCATGCAGTGCTTTGGGAGATCCCCATTGTGTTTTGCTCTCTGCTGCTGGGAGTTACAGCCCTGTCAGTGGGGCTGGGACAGGTTTGGTCGCTTGGCGGCCCTGCCAGCAGTGCCACTGTACTGCAGGCACTGACTTACAGGTGTCTGCGGCCTAGGCTTTGGTCCTTGCAGAGTCCTGGCCATGCAGGAGAATGACTTAAAAGCCAATGGGCTCCTTGGGATGAGCTCCTAAAAGGGAGCAGTTGTGTCAGTACAAGGTCTAGAGGAGTGAGCTGGTGCTCTCAAGTCTTGAAATTATTCACGTGTAATGAGGAAAGAGGCACGACTGGAGGGAAGTGGGGAATCTGGGAGCAGCTCAGTAGTTTCTGCACAAGCCATCCTGCACCCAGGGGTACCAAAAATGAGCACCCACAGAGCCTCATTCCCAAAGGAAAGAGGAGGGAACCTTTACAGCCACCAACTGCAGGAACCTTTTATCTGATCTTATTAATTTGCTGAGTGGGTGCATCCATCTTAGTGAAAACCTGTTAACAACTGATGATACGTAGTTAATTAGAAGATAATAAAACATAAATGTAAGAGCAGCTTCCTTTGGGCAGATGGCCCCTTCTAAATAATGTATGTTCCTTGGCTTAGATTTGCACTCGCTGGTAGTCGGCATGATGGGCGTCTGTGACAGGAGAGGCAGCACAGCCCTTTCCTTGTAGGCAAATTGCCCAGGCTCAGTCGGGAACAAGAGAGGAGCAGGAACAGACTGCAGTGAAGAAAAAAATTAATATCCCCCCCTCCCAATTGCAAGATGCATCTGTCTCCAATCAAGAAAAACCCTTTTCTCTCTCTGGAGATAGATCTACCTCATTAGTCATATTAATCATAGAAATGCTTGATTTGTTGGCTTCCATTATTTTAAGGATCACAGTAAATGGTTATGGGAAATCACAAATGTTGCTTGTGGCTGAAGCTATTGGAACACCAGCACATTACTAACTGAAGTGTGGGATTTTGCGGGGATGTGCCGTGTGCAACCTGAAAACGCCGCTGGCCCAGCCTGAAGAGAGCATGCCAGTACCAGCCATGGGAAATCAAGATAATCCCTGCATTTGATAGTGGCTGAATTCCTCTGAATTCCTCCTCCCCAAGGTAACCCAGCCCTGTGCGTCCCCATGAAGACGTGCATGTGCCTGTAAGGTATGTCTTCAATATTTTTTAAAGGATGATCAACTGAAGGCACAACTACTGCAACCACCTTTATACGATATAATGGTTTTGTTTGGCTTTCCAAGATTATTCACAATGCCATGTTGAGTGTGTTGCCATCCTGTGGTGCTAGGTATGACCAACGGTGACAACGTATTTTGGGGTTTTTGGAAGGTCCTGATAAGAGTATTGGAACAGATCATGAAGCGAGTCCTGTGCTGGAGCAGTTGATTGGCACAGAGACATTACTCACAGGAGGAGGACTGGCGTGAACTGTAGCCAGTACTAAGGCGGGCGTGAATGGAAGTGTGTGGACGAGGAAGGAGGGGAAGAAAAGGCGGAGCAAGGGCCTAAAAAGATGGCCTGTATGGGTGAGAAAGGACACTGCTCCTGGAACACAGCTCTGGCAGCACTAGTGCCAGGCTGTACTTGGCATAGCGATGTTTTTAGGAAGAGAAGCCATGGACTTCATGTTGGCCGGTTTGGGGGGGAACCAAGGGGAGATTAAGTCTATTTAGAGGGTGGGAGGCATAGGCATCTACATGGACCCCTGCCCAAGGAAGGGAGGGTCCATCTCAGAGCTCCATCAGCCATAAGGCTGGTATGCAGGAGGCTGCTTCAGGCATCTGAGAGTCTCTGGAGTGGGAACTGCTTTCCTCCCACAATGGAAAGCAAGTAGATGGTCTTTGATTTCCAGTATTTATTCATATTTATATTGCTACATCAGAACCTTGTAAGTGGAACATACTGATGTAAAGAGCTGGAGTTGTGCTTGCTAAAAAAGAAAACAGCAAGATGAGTTGAGGGAAGTATTTGTAAATGGGAAGGAGAGATTGCAACCAGTGGCATGCTTTCCTCAGCAGCAGTAACCTGCTTCAAGGAGAGCAGACATGCTAGTGGAAGGAAGGTGGGCTGTGGCTGGCCCTCTCAGCTCCAGCACAGCCAAGAAAAGAGAGTTAACTTGGCCTTCTGCAGAGTGGGAGCAGGATTTTACTGCTGTGGGTAACACAGCTAACAAGTGCTGTTTTATCTCCATTGTGCTCCCTCCAGAGTCCATTCCAAGAATCAGAAGGAACACAGCCTTTTGCTAACAAGTGGTTCCTGCTCCACTCCCCCAGGGATCTCGAGCTGTCGGAAGCAGAGCAAGGGGGCAGCTCTGCAGCAAATGTACACCATGGGGCTGCTTCCCTCTGCAGCCCAGCACCAAGGGGTTCCACAGAGGCAGGAGATCATGACTTACCGTGTGCAGCTCTGGTTGCAGTGTGCCAAGAGGGCCCAAAAATTTGGCCAAGGGACAGGCACAGTAGGAAGTACCTGTCCTGAAGCATGAGCCTGGGAGAGCAAAGTGCATGTTACAAAGGCTGAAACCAGAACTGGCCACATCTCCCTGACCTGGCACATTCATTTGGGGAGCCTCTCTGAAATGCTTTACAGTTGGGCATAGAAAAACATCACATCTCTACAGCTCAGGCACACCCACTCCATCAAGAGTGGCATTAAACCACCTGTTTTTCTCAGAGGCAAAACCTGATGCTCCACAAATTGAGTTTCTACCACTCAGCTGCAAGTGAACTATAAGAACCCAACCCTCAAGGATTTCTTGTCTAATGTTACAAGTGCAGCTACTGCTGGACATCAGGGACATTGCACATGTGTACAGGTATGTCCTCAGAAGGCAAAGCTCTGCTGGGACACCCCCAAAAGCACAGGACATCAGTGAGGAGAACATGAGTGGGCTACAGTTCTGCTGGTAAAATCTTTAGGAGTGGCTACATCAAAATATATATAAAAACTGGCTTATTGCAAACAGATCCATAGCCCTCCTCTTTATTTGAAGTGAAAGAGTAATACAAATCTCTAAGGAAGATACTTGATGAGTATCTTGAACAATTTTACTTATTTAATGCTTTAAGACAAGAGGTATAGGGGCTTAACATTCACAGGATGTTGTTGCTCAAATCATGCCCCCATTTTAATGTGGGTTGTGTATTTCTGTATTTACCCATATACAAACAAGAAAGACCATTATATTCTTTGTTCCTTGCACTTGGGACGTTACGCTGTTAAATGTCAACAAGAATAATCTTTGTGAAACTGCACTTTCATGGACTTCCATCCAGCAGCACAGAGATTCAAAAGAAGATGAATGACACTATAGTAAGTCACATAATGACCGGAATAGCTGAAATAAGCACAGACACAGGCCCTTGTCCAAATTCTAAGTGGCTCTTTTTTTGCCAGCACATTTTGAAGGGGATAGGGTTTGGTCAAGTTGCTGCTGGGGTGTGTGTGGGGAAGGGGTTGAATGGGATGAGATGGTACCAGGCTGGCCTGCAGCAGTAACCTTCACCATGGGTAAAACAAAACAGTGCTAGCCTGGGGAACTAACACCAGGATAAAAAGCTTTCCAACAGTGATGGGCGGCCAAGAGGTCATGCACCTTCCACACTAACTTCCCAGTGCTCAAACCATGTGTGCTCAGGGTCCTGCTGCTGCAGCGCATCCCTCGATGCTTGCTCCAGACCACCCTGGGCACGATGCTGTGAACTGACTTACGCTGCTTCCTTCCCTGGCACCCACATCCCTCCTCCCTTGGGGAGGTGCATGTGCTGCTGGAAGGGAGTAAGTTGTGCCAGTTACTCCCAGCAGAGGAAAAAGGCCGGAGTTGATAGGACAAGGGTAATAATTTTAAACTGAAAGAGGGTATATTTAGACTAGATATAAGGAAGAAATTCTTTACTATGAGGGTGGTGAAACATTGGCCCATGGTGCCCAGAGAGGTAGTCGATGTGCCATCCCTGGAAACATTCCAGGTAAGGTTGGATGGGACTCTGAGAAACCTGTTGTAGATGTCCCTGCTCAGTGGGGGGGGGGGGGGGGGGGCTGGAGGACCTTTGAA
>WUAM01000179.1:32933837-32955949 GCA_024336885.1 Actenoides hombroni
GATACGAACCGTTGTGAAATCTGGAGGTGAGGGTGGGAGGTGGGTATAAGGAGCGGTTTTAAGGTGGCGTGGTGGGGGGGGGGGGGGGGGGGTTGGACTAGATGACCTTTAAAGGTCCCTTCCAACTCAAACCAGTCTGTGATTCTATAGGATTTCCAGCCATGGAGGTGGGATCTACAGCTTGCCACAATTGTGCTGGCACATATCCAGCATGCACAAGGCTGGCCCCATCCCTGGGAAGCTGAAGCAGAACAGCAACACAAAGATCAACCCAGCTGTACACATTGAAGCCCAAGCCCTTCTCATCACCTCCAGGAGCACGGTCCCGCTCCAGGCATGTGCTGCTCAGCCCATTTGAAGCCTGGAAAAGGCCAGGCCCATTCGGCTCTTAAAGTGCTGATTGCTTGACTGCAGAGCACTGGGGTGTGCTGTAAGGAAGCTGGGGAACAAGAGCATTACACCCCAGGAGACAGAGTCTCCCATCCCACACAATAGAAGGATGGGCTGGTCCAGAACCCGTAGAGAGCCAGATAACAGCTGGAAGCTCAGGCCCTGGAGCCACCTTACAAACACTGCTGTTGCAAACAACCCGATGTGCAGCTCCCATGGTGCAGGATGCCTGCCTGCCTACTTTCTGTGTGACTTCACTTTGCATCATGCTCAGCTTGATCTGGAGAGAAGGAGAGGATCAACCTCAGGACCTGGAATGCATCTGTCAGGGTGGTTTGGAGTCCCATTGTGGAAAGGCAGCATGAACAGGGTGCAGTCGCACCACCAGTATGGGGCTGTCACCATAATACTGGTCCAAGGTCCATCCAGGAGACAAGGCTGCCTACCTCAACCTGACACTGGTCCAGGAGAGCAGTGTGCACCTTCAGCACAAGCTGGGAGAGTACTCCTAGCCAGGGCCTGGGCATAAATGGAGTCCCCAGACCAATGAGCAGTGGGTGAGTGGGTGGGGGCCACCTGAGGCCGGTCGGTGCCCCCAGGGCCCCCAACACTTTCCCTGGCTCTGCTGGGATCTTGGACAGCTCCCTTGGGTCCTATCTACGGCTGGGGCTTAGGAGAGGGGCCAAGCAGCGCTCTGGACGTAGGGTGGTTAGACAGCAATGTCCCTTTTCTCCAAAGCCCTGGTGGGGTGTGCCTGCTCCAGCACATTAATTTGGCTCAGGGGTGCACTTCTGAAACAATTCTCCCAACTTTCCTCAATTTACTGCGCTTTGGATTGCATCCTAGAGCAGTTCTGGAGAGTTCAGGCTTGGGAGAGCATCAACTGGATTCCTTTCAGATGAAACCAAATTGAATATGCTCCAGGAATGCACCTCACGCTCCCCAGCCACCGATGGGCGTTCAGGCTACAGCATCGGCCCAGAGCTTGTCTGGAGTGAAAACAAACTTGTAAATGTATAGTACATACATTAGGTCCTTGGATGAATGGGTCTGCTCCTGCTGTGCTTGTGTGCAGCCATCAGACCCCAAAGCCTCCCTGATTTCCCATTCCATAACATTTTGCTCTTGAGTCCCTTGCAGAACAGAGCTTTCCTTTCTAATCTCCCCCCGCCAGGCAGCAGTGGGACGGTGCCTGTGTGCCTCAGACTCCCCTCCATCCCACTGCACTTCAGCTTCCCAATTTACAAGCAAAAAAGAAGCAATGTGTCCAATGGGCTGCTTTACTACCCCACCCCTATTAGGTGTGCCTCGAGCTGCAGGAATTAAATAGTCCGGGGAAAAACAAGGCTACTTTCCTATGACTTCATGCAAACATCGCAGCCCCTGGGCCAAATAAATCCATTTACCACTAGATGGCAATTGCTGCTCGTGGATCCCGGGAGCAGCGGGACAGGGGCTTCGCCAGCAGCCTGGGCTGGTTCATAAAGCTTGGGCTGGTTTGATGAATGAAGGGCTGCCCTCGACTGCCATCCCACCCCACCCCCCCGGCTCCTCCCTGCTGCCTCCAGCCCCCAGGTGCTTTGGGTTTGCTGGGGGCAAGGCGCTGGAGGCTGCTGGGCTGGCAGAAGGGTGGACTCATCGCCGCTGAGATCCCGCAGGCTCCTTGACTGGTGAGTAGCTGGGAGGTGGGTTTAATTGTTCCTGAGCTTGGCAGCCCAGGCTGGGCTCGACTGCCTTGGCTGTCTCCTCGGAGAGCTGGCTGGGGTAGTGTTCCCAGGAGGAGTAGCTCAGCTCGGGGAAGATGAACCAGGTTTGATCTGCTGTAAACTTGTCTGATTTTTACAGTCTGCTTTGTTGTGTTTTATATTTATGTGCAGAGCAACTCATGAATGACTTGTCTTTTCCCAGCTCCTACAGAGAGAGTGGAGCTTATTCTGCCATAGTACACAATGAAAAGTTTGTGGTGATAATCTTTTATGATTATATCTATTAATGCCTTAGTATGAATTCTAGGAGGTTTTATTGCTATAGTAGAACTCTCTGTCTCCAGAGGTGATTTTTTTGGCACTCCTTGGCTTTGACGTCTGCTTTGCTGCTAAGGTTTAACAGCCCAAAATCCCATATTGAACAGATTTTTCACTAAATGCCTACCCTATGCTGAGGGCTTTTCTATGGCTCAAAGAAGCCAGCTTTATCAGATTTCCCCCACCCCTCAAATAAAAAACAATCCTCTGCTTCCAAGCAGTTGGGACAGCCTTGGTCGGAATTGTCCCCTGCTCGGGCTCTGTGAAATCTGTCAGGACAGATCCAACCTCCCTCTCTGCAGTGCCTCAGCTCTCAGAAACCTTGGGACATACAGTGTAGCAGGCAGAAAAGAAACAGAGCCTGAGAAATGCCGAGTGCTTTCCAAAAGTCCTTTAACTAATGACCCTTCTGCTTGGAAGTGTTGCAGAGCCTGGGGATGGACGGCCAGGAGTCAGGAGCTTCACAAGCCTCGAGCATCTTGAAAGTGATAGGTTGATGTTTCGGTGTGCTGGGGTTGTGATACTCAGCATGAGGGCAGGGGGGAGAAGGAGTGAATGTTTATTTATGCCTAGAAACAAGTAACATAGCACTTGCCTAACTTAAATTAAGACAAAGAAGGTTATTTCTTCCTATC
The DNA here is from genome assembly GCA_024336885.1 of Actenoides hombroni. NCBI lineage: Eukaryota > Metazoa > Chordata > Aves > Coraciiformes > Alcedinidae > Actenoides > Actenoides hombroni. The sequence continues at coordinate 32,936,887 of WUAM01000179.1, forward strand.
CTTGAAATAAGAGCAGCTCTGGCATAAATTAACAGCTCCTGAAAGTGTGGGGCAAGTCTACACGGCTGCCGGGCCGAGCGGTGCGCTGGCCTCTGGAAATCATCAGCAGCATTTCATGGGCAGAGTGTAGCTGGGCTTCGATAAGCCCCGAGCCTCCGTTTGCTGCCATGGCTGTGTTTGGTTAAGCAGTTTATTGCCCATGAGGAACCAATGCATATTAATCCAGCTGCTGAGCACTGGCAGGAGATTTCCGCTGAGCTGGAAACCAGCGGGTTTTGATGCAGCCTCATGCCCAGGGGAAGAGGGGAAAGTGCTGTAGGAGAATCGCTCACGTAACTGTGGCTATCCCACACATATGCTGGCCACACGATGCACACGCAAGCCGCAGGGAACCTTCTCTTTGCCAAGTGAAGCGTGTCCCAGCTTTCCACAGGGACCTTGAAGGGAGGGAGGGAGGGTGGATCTGACAGCCCTGGTGGGTCACTGGCTGACACGATGGGTTGCAGTAACATACAGACCTCTCCTGCTGAGTTAACAGCATTGAGAACAACAGAGACACAAACACCCTTGTGATTTATGAGCCAGGGATGGGGAAGTCAATTGGAAAACCAGGGCAGAGATATCAGCTCTATAAGAAATATGGGAAGAATTCATCCCTAATCTAATCTCACTGAATTCCACGAGGATGCAAGACAGGGATCGTTTGCTCCAGTTCCTTAGGTGGAGAATTAAACAGGAAACCCCCAAAGATGTAAGTTGCTCTCCCAAATACCAATGTGCTTGTGCATGGAGGCCGGAGAGGGGGTGCCACAGCTTGAGCCATCACGTCTGGCTAGATATGAGGCAGTGCCAGGCTGAAGGACTGCTGAGCAGCGCCCAGTTCAAGCAGAGTGAGCAGGAGCCAAGCCCAGCATCCTCAGCAGGACTCGCTGCTAACGATGCTCTTTGCCAAGCCAAGCGCTCGAGCCAGCAGGGATGGCAGATACTGTCATTAGTGAGGGCTTCTGGCTGCTTCACTCTCTGCTGTGCTCCTGTGACACCCTCTCAGCGGCTGTTTACCGTGAGGATAAAGATTTATTGTAAACCTTGGCTCCTGGACCCTTGAAGCTGCCTCTTCCTCCGAGTTTGGTCTTTCCCCACTCCAGCTGTGATTACAGCGAGAGGCAGCTTTGGGAGCATGGTGTAATTAGGTCTTTACAGGCACTCACTCAGGCAATTACACACCTGGTGTTGGAAGCAAAAATGTGAAGATCAATCAGCTGAGTAATGCCCTGGCCCTGGGCAGCTGGGAATGGCGTTTGGATGGGGAACAGGTGGGAAATACCCAGCCTCACTTGCCCTATTTGAGGAGCCCTTCTCTAGGAGATCTGCTGGGGAGGACCTGCTCCACCCTGCTCAGGGTGGCAAGGAGCTGCTACAGAGGACAGGCTGCGATGAGAGAGAGAGGGCGAAAACAGAGGTACTTGTCCTGGACTGGGTCTCCAGCTTTGGTCCTTTCCAGTCCCTGTGAGCCATCCACCACCTCCCCATCTACTTCTCACTTCTGCCCTGCTCTCAGGAGCTGTCTGTACCTTCCCTGACTCCTTTTGCTGGAAGAACTGAAGCACAGAGTGGCAAAGTGACCAAGGCAAGGTTGCAGAGCTCACAGTGCAAAGATCTGAGTCGTTCTACCTTCATAAAGACTAGATTATCCCAAATCTCAGCCATAAAACCTCAGCATCTACTGGTAGCTAGATGCCAAGGAATGATGGTGATTTCAAGGTGCCCAGGAGGGAACAGTGTGTATTCCCAGCAGAGTAAAGCTTTAATTATTCCTCAATGTGGGCACTGTAGGGCATTTGGCCATCTCCCTGCTCAGTGACTCCACGTGCTCCCCGATCCACCCCCAGCTCTGCCATAGCTGCAGACACACTGTGTGCGCCCTGGGCTGGCACAGCCCAGCTCTGCCAGTGGGATGGCATGGCACGGAGTGCAATTGTGGCCAACGTCACCACCAGTGGACTTGGAAGCCTGCCCAGGATATGGTTTCTCTCAAACAATGCTGTTCACAAGCACACGGCCATGCGGGGTTATTGTTCTTGTCTCGCACGCTGGCCAGCTGCCATTTATTGTATGCAGGAACTCCTCTGCTTCTCCCACCATCAGGTTCAGGTTTATTTCCCCATTTTCCAGGACAAGCCCACTGATGTCAGCTAATTTGGCCTGAGCACTTTGTAGTGTTGATAAAAACAAACAGGCTTTTGGTTTCAATCTGTCCCTTGCCCACTGGGAAAAGAGCTGGTCTTCCCACAGTGTTGTTCCCACACAGGTGAGCAGTGACAGCTCTACCACCACGCACTGGAGCTATGCTCTCACTCATGGGTGGTAGTACAGTCAGGCTTAGTGGGGGGCTGTAGGAGGATGAGCTGCTGTTTGGAGGAAGATGGGACACTTGGGGTCAATCCCTACCTTGCTACACTTCCCATTTGGCCATGGGCAGGTCACTTAGTCTAAAAGCACCTCAGCTCCACACTGGAATAAAAACAACCACAGTGGCTTTCCACAGCAGGATGCTGTGCAGATGAGCACGTGAACATGATGAGGGGACTGGAAAATCTCTTTTCTGAGGAAAGGCTGAGAGTCCTGGAGCTGTTTAGCCTGGAAAAGAGAAGACTGAGAGGGGATCTGATCAATGCTGATCAATAGCTAAAGAGTGGGTGTCAAGAAGATGGGGCCAGACTCTTTTCCGTGGTGCTCAGTGACAGGACAAGGGACAACAGGCACAAACTGGAACATGGGAAGATCCACCTAAACATGAGGAAAGACTTCTTTGCTGTGAGGGTGCCAGAGTCCTGGCACAGGTTGCCCAGAGAGGTTGTGGAGCCTCCTTCTCTGAAGAGATTCCAAACCTGTCTGAATGATGCGATCCCGGGCAACCTGCTCTGGGTGACCCTGCTACGGCAGAGTGGTTAGACTAGATTCTCTCCAGAGATCCCTTCCAACCCTCACCACTCTCTGTTTCTGTGAATGAGAGGCCTTCACATGAAATAGGGGCTGGACAGGAAGGATGTGTCCTGGAAGCAGCACCATGAGCATGGTATGCAGTGGTGGCTGCTCCTGGGCTTTGCTGGCCAGCTGGGCATACTGGCACAGGAAGCTGGGCAGTGAGGAGGTACCTCCATTTGTGACCATCTGCTGGGCTGGGTTATCTCTGTTTTGGGCAGTCAGTTAAATGATTGCTACAAGGGGAACTGCCTGCCTCAGAGCGTGCTGCTGCCAGCAGTTATATCTTGGTTTCCCTCACACAAATTCTATGGCAACTGACCATACTGACTCGCCCTGACCTCTGACAGATGCTCCTTCATCTTCAGCTCAGCCTGTAGCTGACCTGGTGTCTCCTGGGGAAGAATGAATGAACAGCCAGCTGGGGTGAACAGCCTGGCGTCCATCCCCAGTGTCTCTGCTGGTCACTGATCCTTGGAAATACCCTGCACAGAGCCTGCAGCTGGGCCAGATCCAGCACGCCTTGCTCCAGACAACTCCCTTTGCCACAGCAGAGTTGCTGGGGTAGGGATCACGAGGTTGCTCAGGCACTCAAGAGCTCACTGCCAGGCAAGGATGTGTCCACTGGCTCCCTGAGCAGCATGCCAGGGCAAAGAGCAGCCTGTCGAGGAGGCTGCCGGAGCGTGGTGCTCTGCAGGGGTCCAAGGCTTGCAAGCCAGAGAGCTTACCCGGCAATCCAGGCTGTAATTAGCAAGGAGCTCAGCCAAGAGGTTCTGAGAAGAAGCAGATAACAGTGGCGGCACCCTCCGTCCTCATTAAAATACTTTCTCCGGCAAAGCCCCCTACGCCTGCCCAGCCTGTTCCAATTAGCTGGGAGAGCAGAGAGCAGGGCTGCCATTGATGAAAAGAAAACAGAGTGGAGCTTTCAAGTGCTGGGGGAGGCAGGCGGCCCCGGCTGGGACAGCGAGAGGCCCTGGGAGCACGACTGGCAGCCGTGTCGCTGGCTGGCAATGGTGAAGAGGATGAGCTGGGTCACTGAGCAGCAGAGCAGGTGCTTCACAGCCAGCTCCCGCCTGGAATGGCCCTGGGATTATAGCTGGGGAAATGTGGCATGATGCTGAGGGATATGGTTTAGTGTTGGACTTGGCAGTGCTGAACTAATGGTTGGACTCGATAATCTTAAGGGTCTTTCCCAACATAAACAATTCTATGATTCTATGCAAACTCTGGATGGCACCCAGCCATTCTCCCCAGCTGAGGCTTTGCAGCCAGCCTGGGGCAAGAAGCATTGGCAAACCTGTCCGTGGCCAGAGTCTGTGCTGACTGCTGGCCTTGGAGCCCCTGACAGGTTTTAGGACGTGCATGATTCATACAGACCCCGTCTGGAAAGTCCAAAGCCCAGAAAATAGCTCCTGAGTAAGGCAGAGCTTCCCGAGCCTCCCAAAGGCCACATGGAATGTCAGGACATGTGGCAGACAGGTGACAAGGGTGGGTTTCAGCCAGCGGGCGACATCATGGTATAAGTGTCTCTAAGGAATGCATCTCTGCCTCTGGGGACCCCTGAGGCTCTGGAGAGCTGGCCTGGCAGCACAGCGGGCAGCACAGTGCCCCTTCACTGCCTTATTTGGGTACTTTTGCTAACACAACATCAGAGGGTGGCAAACCCCTTCTCTAACGTGAGGGAATTTTAAGCTTCTCAATCACATGAGGAGGCAGGTTGGGGGTTTAAAATGCCAAGTCAGTCCTGGATGGGTCAAGATGAGTTGGACTGCTGCTGCAAAGCGTGAGACAAAATTGTTTGTCCCACCTCCCCAACCCTCTGCTGTGTCTGAGGAATAGCCCAGCCTTCTTCCTCTGCATTGTCCTCTGTGCCACTGCCAGCTGGCATCCCAGCGTGGTTTGCCCACTTCAGGAGCCCTGGTCTGGGCAGCATTCTGCAGCTGCTTGATGAGCTGGGGCTTGGCAGCAGGATGTTAGCACTGCTCTGTGCTGGGGATGCAGGCATGAAAGCTGTAAACAGAGGAGGGGAAGTGCAGTGCTCGTATGGCAAGGAGAGAGTCAGAGAGTGTCCTGAGTCCCAGAAGTCCTTACCTGCCTTGGCTTTCCCCGAGGGGTGTTTGCCCCAGTCACCAGTCTTGTGGTACTGGAAGCTGCCTGTGCTCTGGCAGCGTTTTAGGTGAGATGAGAATCACAAGGTGCAGTTGTGTTGTATTTCCATCTGGCTTTCTCTGCACACTGGACTTCCTGCCTCCCTGGTGCTCAATGTCCTTGGGTTGAATTAGCAGCAGGAACAGTGGAGGTTACTCGGCTGGTGCTACCTGGCTCAGGCTGCAGTCAGGAAAGGCCTGTGGGACCTGCTGCCTGAAAGCATGGGCCAATCCAGCTCACCACCATGCCCATCACTGTGCAGTGAGAGAAGCCTGGCTGCTGTGCCACCTTTCCAGCCCAATGCCTGAGAGCCAAGGCAAACCAGGCTTCACCTCTCTCTCTCAGTAGCCAGGGAAAGGTAGAGGCTGAGCCAGCAGCCCCCTGAGAAAGGGATTAGTGGGATGTTAAGTGAAGCCAGCTCCTTATCCCTTCATAAACAGTTATTAATATGCCGGCCAGCCTTGGGTTTGGTAATTCCCCGTTTTCTTTCAAAAGGTGTGGTCCCAACTGAAGTGTGCCTTAAGTTTCAGGGTGACAAACACTGCTAGAGGAGATGCTGTATTTGACCTTCCAAACATAAAGGTTTACTCAACTCCTAAAGATAAGGAGCTGAGCCTGGCTCCCACCTACCAAGATCCCAAGCAGAGACAAAACTGAAGACTCCTGAGGGCAGAGGCAGCTGGGTTCTGCTGGAGTCTGGGGCACTGCTAGTGAGGAGTTCACAGCCCAGGATAGACATCACTTTGTCTGTGCAACAGGGGAGGAGGAAAACCAGCTGCAGAGACTCCAGTCCATGTCCGTGCAGCAGCCCAGCTGGCACGCGCTTGATGTGACACACCAGGTCTCAGGGACCAGGAATGTTTGCACATCAGCATAAGATGTAAAAAAGGGAAAAAGCACTCACTCTCTGAAGTGGCACCACAGGAATGAAGTCCTCCTGAGACCACAGAGCTGTCCCTGCCCCATCGCCACTATCACCAGGTACACATCAATGAGGAGCCCCCCGCATGGCAGGGGTGACATGCCGCAGGGCCGTGGTGTGCCAGCAGCAGCTGGGACTCATTCCTCCTCGCTCGCGGTGCTTGGCATGCTTCAGCAGCCATAGTTGGCAAGGAAGGGTGATCTGGAGCTAATTGTGATCGTGGGCTTTAATCTCAGGAGGCGGCAGTGTAGGAGGCTGTCGGGAGATGTCCCGGCTGGAAGGGAGCCTGCTGGCGAGCCTTGCAGCATGGTGGCAGAGAAACGCTTGAGAAGCACGAGCAGCCTCTATTGAAAAATTCCTCCTCTCAAAACCCCCAAGGTCTGCTCCCCTTTGATCTTTGGGGCTCTGTGTGGGCACCTGTGTTACTGAGGGATTCACCGAAACCCTGCCATTCTGGAGAGCACACCATGACACCCTGGTGCCACTCAAGCTCTGTCACTGGCTTTTGTGGTCCCAGCTTGGGTCACGCTGCAGGAACATCCCATGCCTCCACAAGCAGCTCAGCACCACAGGCTTTCCTGGTGTTCATCCTGCCCTGGCTAGGCAGCTCTGGGGGAAGGCAGGGAGGGAACTGAGGACCCACCCCAGTGGCTTTGTCCTCCTGGTTGGAGTATGATGACAGCTGCCTCTCCCTGCAGCTGCTGGGGTATCCATCATCCTGCGCAGGCTGGAGAAGAACAACCAAAGCCCTGGGTGGAGGAGGGAGGGTTTCTGTGCAAGAGGGGCAGCCACAAGCAGGGGTGTGCCCCAAGGCATGCAACCAGTGGCTCCAGCTGTGCACACTCCCTGCACGCATGGTCCCGCGTTTCACATGGCACAGACCATGCGACATGCACCCAACTAACCTGCAGATGTGGGTCAAGGGACAGGTAACCAGGCTGAGCTGTGGGAAGTCATGGGAGGGGAGGAGACTCCCTGCTGGCAGGGAACAGCTGTCCTCTTTGCTGGACCTCCTTGCCTGGCTTTGCCCCTCGGCCTCTTTGCCCCTCAGTCTCTTTGCCAGGCTAAGACTTCTTTCTCCTAAAACTGGCCAAGTGGCACCCAGGCAGCGAGGGGACAACCTGCATCAAGGCTTCTGCAGGAAGAGGCAGGTCAGTCTCAAGAGTGTGGGACTCAGGTCTGGGACCCAGGACTCGGCTACTCAGGGGTCTCAGGCAACATGAGCCCCATGGACGGGGTCTCAGCTCCTTGAATCACAACAAGCTCTAGTGCAGCATTTCCATCCCCTCCCGGGGAGGGTAACTGCAGTCAAATGCTGACACAGGGTGCAGCCCCTCTCCTCTCCCTGCTCCTCTCCCTTAAAGTCCCCCAGCTGCTGGGAGCCAGCGTTTCATCCCCTGCCCATGGCCCGGACAGCCCCCCAGTGTAACAGAAGAAGGCTCTAGGCTGCAAATGGTGTGTGGGGATTAACTGAGACACAATTGGGGCCTGTGAAAGCGGTGGAGCACATGGCGGTTGGCGCTGGGCAGGGCGGCGGCACGGGGGCTGCGGTTACTGCCTCAGGGTCACCAAAGAGCTTGAGTTTGGCATGCTCTTCCCTCTCGGGAGATAATCCTTAGCCTGATGAATCCACTGCTAAGGCCCTTCCCCCTCTGAAATTCGGGCTGTTTTACACTATTCATGGCATTGCAGCAAACAGGAGTCGTCAGGAGGAAATTGGTGCTTTCACGGATTAACAATTCCCTCCCATACCCTCATGTCTTAAACAAGAGGGATTTGTCTTTTTTCTGTGCTGCTCAGTCTCTGGCAAGACCTTCAGGGGGACTTTGTCTCCAAAAGAAAAAATTCAGCACCATGCCATGAAACGGTGACTCTAGATGACAATCCAGAGCCTTAAACCTGTTGGACTTCTGCAGGTCACCAGTGGAAGGGGAGGGAAGGGAGGACTCAGGGTAGCTGCTGGCACTGTGGCGTTGCTGGACTGCTGGCACAAAGTCAGCCCAGCACCACAGTGTCACCACCTGTGTCACCTACACCAAGGCCTCCCTGGTGACTGCCAGCCCCCCAAAACAGGGCTGCCATCAACCACGTCCTTCCCCCCGCCCCAGGCCCTGTGGTGCCTAAAAGGATGAAATCTTAACTTCCAGGCATCCCCTCTTCCAGCAGCCTGCCCTCATCAGCACTTCCCTCTCCAAACTGAGATAGAAATAGTTGCAGCTCCGGACAGTTGATTATTTAAAGCTGTCGGGAGTGTTTAATTTAACCCTGGATTCATCATCCGCAGCTTGTTTCCATCCACTAGACACCCACGCTCCCCCTCTCAGTGTAAACTCTGCTGCTGCCGAGCTCTTCACCTACAGGCAGATTTGGGCAGAGGTTTACAGGCAAGGGACGTGACCCTGCCATGTGTTTCCCTCAGTGTCCCTGTTCCAACTGGCACAGCGAGGGATGCCCCCGCGCCAGAGACTGCGGGCACAGCTGGGGTGGGAGCTGCTGCTGGGATTCTCGCTGTGCATAGGGAGGGAGACGGATGTGCCGAGTCCCTCACTGCTGCCTGGCTCGATGGCGAGGAGCCCTGAAGTCTTGGTGAAAGAATGGCATTCAGGGGAAGGCATTCTTATAGTTTTTTCTATCCTTGTCCACTTTGAGCCTCTCCATGCAAGATTTCTCACCTTTTCTGACCCTGCACCAGCTCTGCTGGGGCTCTGGGTTCCTTCTGAGTGTGACTTCAGCTCCTGCCACATCAAACCTGCCTTTGTCATCCCCAGGGGCAAGTAGATCAACTGCTGGTATTTTATATACATATATAGGAGCATGCACTCCTGCCCCACTGCCTCTGCTGCAGGCATGCGAAGCATCCCCAAAACTGGCCCCACAGCCGTGTGTGAGCGTGTCCCCGAGGCAGGAGCAGTGCCCTGCCTGCCATCCGCAGAATCCCGACCCACCCTGGCATCCTCTGGAGCTCTGGGTCATGAGAAGTTCCTCCCAGAGATGGCTTAGCCCAAACCTAAGCCCAGCACAGGCCCTGCTCCGTTTATAGAAAACTGCAATTAGAGACCAGCATTTTCCCGAGTCCTCTGGCAACTGAATGCACATTTCCAAGGCGGAAAAAAAGAATCCCTGTCAAATCCCAGGCACGTCCTTGTGCTGACCCTCAAGATACAAGTGCTCTCTCAGGGCATGGGTGCAGGTCAGTGAGATGGGTCTGGGAGAGCCCACTGCAGGCAGCTGAGTGCAGGGAAGATCTGAAATTGCTGGAGCATCCCTGACAGAGGAAAGCCACTGGGAAGGTGTTTGCAGGGGAAGTAAGAGCAGCACTGCCTGTTAGTGGGTCCCCAGCATAGCTGGTGGATTCATGCCTGGAAATCTCTCCTCTCCACAATCCATGTGTCAAGCAATGAGCAATTTAAACCCGACTAAGCCCATCATGTGGGTTGGGTTTTTCCCTAGCCAGTGTTTGACCTGTTGAAAAGTCTGCCCAGGAAAGGGGTAGATGGGTTGAGAAAGCAGCCTCAAACTAAACAGCATAGCCACGACCTTGAGGTCACATCCAGATCCCAGGGTGGTGCCAGATGTCCTGGGACAGGGGAGGGCTTTGGAGCACAGCAGGTGATGCTGGCCAGAGAGAGAACAAGGCAGCAATAAGGGCAGGGAATGGACAGAAGAAGAGCTGTGCCCAGGGGCTTCACCCCAGCCCAGTCACAGGCTGCTGCCTGCTCCCTGTCTGCTGGGAGGAAAGAAACTCCAAGTTCATGAGCCCAAAACCTCCTTCTGAAGCAGAGCCGAGTGCTCCTTCTTGTGGAAGGCAGAGCCCAAGGCAGTTGGAAAGGCTTGGCTGCACCATTCCTCCCACAGCCCATCACCAGGATGGCAGAAATCCTCTGTGCTGTGTGCCAAGAGCATCTGGCCAGGAATGAGCCAAAAAGCTCATTTTAAACCTTTCAGCCGTGGAACTGGAAGAACTTTATATGCAGCAAGAGGGGGAGTTAGTTGGAGCTGCCATTTAGGGACCAGGCCATTTATAAGCAGGGAAAAAGCACCTAAATTGCCTGAATTAACTGCTGAGAGCTGGCGGGGAAGCCCCGGTCCCATGGTAGGCATGGGAGCTGGCAAACAAGACTGTGAAACCCTGTATGCTACTGAAGGGGTGTAAATGTGAGACAGTCCTTCCAGCCTGCAGTGTCCTGGAGCCAAGGGATGCTGGTGGCCTCAGAGGGGTCTGCAGAGACCTGGCCAGACTCATGTATTGTGCACACACACACAGAGCCGCAGCTGATGCTAAATGAATCACAAAAGTGGCATTTATGGACAGAGATGCAAAACATTATTTCCCCCTTGAGTAAGAGGGATGAGATTTAACCCCAATCTGAGATAAGATGGATATTAGATGAATATTGACCAGGCTCTGGCCAAGCACTGGGAGCTGAGCAGGTATTTAGCAAAGGACGTCCAAGCTCTGAGAGCCTGTTGGAGGGTGTACAAGTCCCTAATTGCTCATCACATCTTCCCTCATGTCAGTCACCTCCAAGACAGGCAAATCCAAGTGCTCCTGACTGTCACATGCCATGGCACACCAGCATCACACTGCACACCTTCCCTAGGCAGGCTGTAATACCAGGTCTTCTGAAGTCCTTGGAGATAAAGTGTGCTGGAGCTCCTGAGTGGCGGATGGGGCAGCCAGTGTGCAGGTCTTCCAGCCGCAGCTGCCTTTCCCAGTACTCAAACTGGCCCTGTGAGCACCAGCTGCATTCCAGCTCCCAGGGGTGGAGGGTGCAGGGTGTCCCAGCAGGGACCAGCATGGCTCATGGCACGGACTGCCCAGCCAGCAAGACGCCTGCCTCCTTGAGCCCTGCTTTCCCTCCCATCCTTGCCAGTTTGGCCGCATGAGCTCCACAAGACAAGCCATGTCTGCCCCTGAGCTGTCACTTCCTAGGAAGGGCTGGGCCCTGGCCCAAGGCAGCTGGCAGGTGCTCTGCTCAGATAAATGCTAGTGAGGAGCTTGTGGCTGATGCTGCAGGATCCCCAGCCTGTGCCCTGCTTCCCCAGCCCACAGTGGCCATGGCCTCCCCTCACAGCAGGCTCCCCAGCAGTCCTGTCTCATTTTGCGGCTCTGGAGGTGTGCAGGGTGTTGGCCACTTGATTTTGGCGGGTCCACTAGGAAGCTGGCCTGATGTTTTCTGGGGGATGAACTGCCTGCAGACCTGCTGAGCTGTCACTCGTCATCCCTCAAGCACGCTCCCCAGGCAGGGGCTGGCAGGACAAGGGTCCTGACATTCTCACAGCTCACAGTGGTGCAGCCTTTCCCCTTTTCTGCTTGCAGCTGTCAGTGGAGGTGGTATCTCAGTGCTGGACCATGGTGCTGTGAGGGCAAGGTATCCCCGTCCCCACTGCCTAAAGCCAGAATGCCCCTTGCCGTGCTCCTCCTCTGCCTCCTCCTGCAGCAGCCAGGCAGCAGCAAGGCATGGAAGCAACATGCCCCACGTCTCCGCCTCACCTACAAAGGTAAGGGTGGATATTTTGGGGGGTTTACACCTTGCCTGGGAGGGCTGGGACAGCATCCTGTGGACAGGGAGAGAAGAGGGGGCAGCCAGGGCTTGAGGGAGGCAAGCAGTAACACCACAGCTATGACTGCATTATCTCCACATGTTGGGCCCACAGGATGCAGCTCCAAGCACAGCCCCTGAGGATGCTGCAGTGGTACTGCTGGCATCAGAGAAGGGGGCTGAGCAGGGAGTGCACTCCTCCAGCACAACACCAGCACCAGAAGGGATGTCTGCTTCTGCTCAGACTCACTCTGGGCATCTTACGGTGTGTCCTGGGCTGGAGGTGAGCTGGGCAGCCCCAGGGGAATGTCCCCTGTTTTCACACAGTGTAGTGGGGACGCTGAAACCCAGGTAGTGCTGCTGGCCCCTTCCCCTGCCTCCCACCAGCACAGGCCTGCCCCAGCTCAGCCCTTCTGCCTTTACCCCTCCTTTCCAGACAGCCAAGGAGAGACTGATCCATCATGCAGATCATTTCCCTTCCCCCCGCATCTGACTTGTCTGTTTAGATTAGGAGTTCTTCGGGAAGGCACCGTTTGCTCTTCTTGTGCCCTATGCAAAGGGGGACCTGCTGTCAGTGAGCTGAAGATGCAATGCGAGCAGACTGGCAGGTAGCACAGTATGCAGCCCAGCAGAAAGGGGTGCAAAAAGAGAGTCTCCAGGGAAAGGGTCTCTACAGAGGAATGATGTGAGCAGTTACTGCAGAGCCCTGCTAGCCTGGCAGCTGGTCACCCTGCCCTGGACCTGAAGCATGGACTTGGCCAATTAATCTTTCAGCTTCTCCTATGTAAAAAAAGAGCAAGTTGCTTTAAAGGACAGGCAGCTCGGCACATCCCCAGTGGTGCCCTCGATGTGGCAGCCAGCCAGGCTCAGCCAGCCCTTCTCCACACTGGTGAGGTAGCAGTGCAGCTTCCCAAGGGCATCCCACTCAGGCTCTGGGGCCATCCTCTTGGCCTGCTCCATCACTCTGAGCAGCTGCTCTCCAGGCAGCAAGGTGGAAGATCCCCTCAGCTTGTGGCTGGAGAGAGCTGGACCTCCCAGGGATGCAGGATATCTATCCCGCGGGGAGATGGTCCCGCTGATAGCCCAGCTCGGAAACACAGTGCAGGGTCTGCCTTTCCTTGGAGCTGGAGAAGGCAGAGCAGGGCTGCTGGGGCAGAGGGAGCACACAGAGATTGCTGACTTCAAAGCCCCACAGTGTGCTGGGGCCAGACATGCCAAAAGCCCTCAAGTCTTGGGCAGAGGCAGAAGAGGAAGCTCCCAGCATCAGGAGGGCTCAAGGACAATGCGAACAATGGCAGGGGATGTGACTCATGGACAGCACGGGGCAGGTTCAAGGACACAATGCCTTGAGAAGTTTAGGTTTAAAAACCCCTAGGAAAAGAGAAAAAAAATAAAAGGAGGTCTCTGAGAGTCCATCTCTGGGATCAGCCTTGTCCTCAGATCCCAGCATGGGGGAGGCAGGCAGAGGCCTCAGCGGGGCAGGGGGAGAAGATGCAAGCAGGCTTGCAAGAAGGAAATGACAGCACCGAAGGCTGGGAGAGCAAAGGAAGGATGGGGCACAGGGCACGGGGCCAGGAACAACAGCAGCGGCTCCCACCCCTCCGAGGAGGTGAGGAGGAGGTTTATAATAGCACGCCGGCAGTGACGGCCATGCGAGAGACAGCTTCAGGGCAAGCTGGGTCAGGCTGGGTCAGCCCTGACGCTGCCTGCAGCAGAGTCTCTGTTTTCTGAGGCCATAGAGCAGTGCTGAAACCACAGCACACCTCCCAGCTCCTCTTACAGTAATAAACCAGGGGAGGTACAGTTAGGAGCTGGCAAACGGGTCATCTGCCAGCCTTTGATCAGCAGCCAGCCCAGATGGGCAGGACCCAGAAGCCATCACCATGTGACATGTGCTCAGGAGTGCGGGATGCTGGTGGCTCTCTCTGGTTACCAGCACCAAAAGCTGCACTGGCACTTCACTTATCAGCCAATGGCAGTGAGGGGCTGGAGCCTGGTTTAGCACCCAGCTTCCCCTGGGCTTCAGGGATCTCCTCCACGGTGTGCTCTGTTTGGTGACTGGGGGAAGCAGAGAGGACAGCCCTCCAGCACAGCCAGGCTGTGACCCCAGGAAGCCCAGGGTCACCCTGCACTGAGGATGCTGTAGCTAAGGGGCGGGCGGAGGTGATGGATGGGACAAAGTGGTTACAGTGGTCCCGACAGTAAAGAAAAACACCGTGGCCTTGGGAGATAATGAACACAAAGGAGAGGATGTTTCTCCAGGTTCACCCATCGGTTTAGCCACCGTGCAGCTGCTGCAGAGACCATCACGTTTCACGCCTCAATGGTTGGGGTTTGGATCAAATACTGTGTGCACAGAGCTTGACTTGGGGCAGGAAGAGGCTAGTTTGTGTGCAGCATGCAGGGCATGGATCCACAGCACTTCATGTCCCCTTGGTGAGGGAGCAGAACCATGCCACAGAGCCCAGCTCAGACCCCCACGGTCATGAACCCTGTCAGAGGTCTCATGGTGCAAGTTGCAAGGCATAAAGTCTTTCCTGGGTCCTTCCATGTACTATTGAAGCAGCAGAGAGGGCTCCTCCGTCATCCTGCCTGACCTTGTCCTTGGATGGGGCCAGGGCAGGTCAGGGGTTGAATAGTGGGTGACGTTCCCTGGAACCAGCCTTATCCCCACACCACTTAATTACACCCATGTACTGAACGAACCTTGGACCTTCCCTCCCACCCCAACCTGACTCCTGAGTGCCCTGCCTGACATTTTCTCATGGATTGGGCAGGTTCTGGAAGCACTGGCAGACACAGCAGGGTGGGCAATGCACAGCAGCCTGCTGGAGACCAAGTGGTGACAATGGCCCTCAGGCAGGGACAGGAATTCAGCTGTTAATCTCATTCAGCTGGTGGGAAATGACTTTGAAATCTGCTCCCCCCATATCCACAACACCCAGAGGAGAGCCCTTGAGCACCCCAGGGTAGGGGATAGACAAGTGGAGCTGTGCACAAGTTTTGCGGGAGCAGGAGGAGGGCCAAGAGCTCTCTGGCAGAGGTGGGAGCAGCTCCTGGCCGGGGAGGATTCATGTCCCGCAGTGACCGGAGTTCTGACTCCAGAGGAAGGGGAGAAGGAAATGCTAGCTGGGAGCAAGTCTGTTGTGGATCCGGGCAGGGACCCTGCCCGCTGCCTATGGCCCAGCAGGTCCTTCCCCTGCAGGGACAAGCGACGTCAGTGGCATTTCCATCTCACAGGCACGGGCCCCATTTCCCCTCTGCCCTGGAAATGGGGTGGAAGGAAGAGAGAGACGCAACCTCCTGGGTCAGTGGGTCCCCTTTGAACAGAGCTGTGCCTATACCCACGTACACCCCACCTGCATCCGGGGCCACACATTCACCCGTGCTCCCAGCCACCTGGCCAGCATCACCTCCCCTTGACCGCTTCCCTCGGTTCCTGACACATTGCTTCAATCTACATGATTTGGGGTAATTTCTCAGCCTGGGTCTTACAGATCACCCCAGGTTTCCAGCCACACTCCACCTCCCTCCAGTCCCCATCCAGCAGCAGCGCATCCCTATCTCCCCTTCTCACAGCCCTGTTTTTGCATTTTTCCGTGCACAGCACCGAAGCCAAGAGCAGCCCCACCAGTGTAGCCAGACTTCACCCCATCCCTAGCCAGATCCCACTGCTGTTGAAGAGAGAAGTGATGCAGTATGATTTCTGGAAGCTGTAAGGTCCATCTCGGTGCAGGTCTCCCCTGCCTTGATCCCTCGGAGCAGACGCTGGCCGGAGTGGCAGCTGCTGCAGTCCCACATCCCATGCAGCAGCCTGACGGATGCTCGCCCTGACAGCCAGCCCCAGAACCTGCCGCTGCACGTCACAGACCACTGCGGGCCCCAGGGATATTTTTTCAGGAGCGGTTAACCAAGACACAAGAGCTTATTGTCCCTCTTGCACACCCACATGTCTGCAACTGTGCCGGAGGGGCCATGCTGGCTGCTTCTGCACAGGAGGAGCTCCAGCCAGAGCAGCAGAGACTTTCCTGCCGCCCTGTATTGGCTCCCCACGGAGCATGATGGGTCCATGGCACATTTTCACTCTCAGCAAGGTGGATCTTCCCTCCAGCAGTGCCAAAAGGGTGCTCCTAAAACCCCTTTTCATGAGCCAGTCTAATGCTGGATTTGGGCTGTTTTAGGACATAGCAGGAGCTCTGAGCAACCTGCTCTAGTTGCAGGCGTCTCTGCTCACTGCAGAGGGATTGGACTAGATGTACTTTAAAGGTCCCTTCCAACCCAAACCAGTCTGTGATTCTATGAAATGTGGAGTGGTGAATGCAGGGTCAGTGTGGTACCCAGGGCACAGCTGGAGACTTCACTTTCAAACTCCTTAGGCCAGGGATGGGCCACCCATCTGTCTGTCTGTCCTGGTCCACCCATCCACCTGCCCATCCCTGTGTGTGGGGTAAAGCCCATCAGACACTACAGACTAAAAAGCTTGGGGTGGGCAGAGGAAAGAGGTGTCCAGGCTGGGCAGTGGTGTCTGTGTCTCCATACAGTCTCTCCTTGGAGGGATGCTTTGCCACAGCAAATAGCCAAAACTTTTTTAATGCAAACTCTCTTGATCTGAAGACCAGGGAAAACATGCTGGGAGTTACAGCAATCAGTTCACCTTGATTCTCAGCCCTCTCCCCACAGTTTTGGGGTGCAGAGACTTTGGGGCTCCAACAGCTTCTCTGAAAGGCAGGCTGGAAGCTGAGCAACCTGGGCTCCTTGGGTTTGACCACTGTCCTGCCCCATATCCTGCAAACCAGCCCAGCCCAGGGCAATGTCAGAGTGGTTTTCCTCTTTGTAGGTGTGACTCACTGTTTCCTCCCGGTAGGCTCATGGGACGAGGCCTCATGATGAGCTTTGGGGCACTGAGGGTGGTGGTTTTGTGCTAAGGCAGTGGCAGGAAAGTTGTGCTCCCTTGGGGCAGGGGTGAGAAGCCAGAGCTGTCCTGGAGAGAGGGACCAGAGGGCCTCTGGCTGCTTGTTGTGTCACTCATGGATAGGTTTCTGTTTCTCCCACCTTGTGTTCCTCAGATCTGTTGAAATCCAACAGCTCTCGTCTGTTGCTGGCCTCAGGGGATGGGATGGATTTCCAAGCCCTCTTGGTGGATGAGGACAAGGCCTGGCTGATGGTGGGAGCAAAAAACCACATCTTCCTGCTCCACCTAGACCAACCGAGCAGAGAGCCTGAGAAGGTCAGTTGCTGGGAGGAGGGTGTGAGTGCAACCCTGGCCAGCCTAGCTTCTTCCTCCCTAGGAGCTGCTCCTTGTTCCAGTGCTGGGGTGTGGAGGTGGCTGTGCTCCAAGGTGGTATCTAATGTCACTGGGGACACATTTACACCAGGATGTCTCAATCAGTGGGGGTCAACCCATCCCTAGTGGTGTCGAGCTGCAATGGGACAGGCTGACACCAGGGAGGGACAGGGTGGCTTGGCCAGGAGGGGAGACCTGGGTGAACCTTGAGCAGAGGTGAAAGAGCAGTGCCTGGAGCCCGGTTATCACACCTAATCCCTGATGCTGCTGCCAGAGCTACAGCCACCCCAGCAGCGAGTCCGCTAATGTCATCCCAAGACATCCTGCTGGCAGGGTGCACAGCTCCAGCCCAACAAAAGGAAAGCCCATTAAGGCTCTGCAGCCTGGTGTTCCCATGGGCTGGGATCCAGGACAGCCTGCCCACCGACTGGGCGTGCCGTGGCCCACCCAGGCTCTGTCCTCACACCAGATTCCCTCTGAGCCCATTTGGCAGAATGCCTGCTGAGCTTGGCTGGGCCCTGGGGACCCGAGGGGGTGTCAGACCTGTTGCAGAGCCGCTCCATGTCCTCACCGATCCTGGCAGCGCCTTTTGGCTGAGGCCGTTCCACCAATGCCTATGGGAGCTGGCCAACCCAGGTACATCAAGGAAAGCAGGGGCTGCATTGGAGGGGTCTCTGTGTTGCAGATTTTCTGGCCAGCCTCCAGGGAGCAGGTCGAGCATTGCCAGCTGGCGGGGAAGAATGTGGAGGTAAGCAGGGCTGGCAGCCCCCGGATCACGGCCTTTTGCCCTTTGTTGTAGATACTAAACACTGACATCATCCCAAAAGGGAGTGTGGGGGTCTGCCTGAGATGAGGGTGTTGAGCCAGCCAGAGTTAAGTTCAGCTTGTCAGCTGCTGGGGCAGGATCTGGCCAGGCTCTCACATCCCAAGTAGACATGCCATGGGGCTGGGCATGAGTGCCCAGACCTGGGCTCAGCCCACTAACAAACATCTCCCTTCGAGCAGACAGAGTGTGCCAATTTCATCCGCCTCCTCCAGCCCTTCAACAGGAGCCACGTGTTTGCCTGCGGGACCGGCTCCTACCAGCCTGTCTGTGCCTTCATCCAGCTGGGTGCCAGGGGGAAGGTGAGGAACACCCTGGCCAGCCATGTTCCCATTGCAGAAGGTGGCAAGAGACCCCTCAGCCTGTCCCCATCCTCTTCCCAGGGACTGTCAGGGAGAAGCACATGGCAAGATGCAGCCCTGGCTGGGCAGTGCCAGGGTGCCCCATATTGACAGGACCTGGTCCTGGTAATCCCCTCGAGGAACCTGTGTTCACTGCAGAGGGGAGCACACAGGCCTCTTCTCCACACACCCAGCTTGTTTCCAGCCTCCGCTTGGGCTGACATCTCCCCTTTGGCTCTGGCAGGATCCTGGGGCTCCCCCCATGCGGTTGGTGACCCACTCCTTGGAATCGGGGCGAGGACGGTGCCCGTACAGCCCCCAAGAACCCTTCACGGGACTCCTCGTTGGTAAGGGGGAGTGGAGAGCAGAGGCGATGCTGGAAGGTGGTAGTGCTGGGAACGGTCTGTGGTGGGACATGATGGCAGTCATGCCTGTGCCCCTGCTCTGCTGCATGTGGCTGTGATCCCGGGCTGGTGTCTGAGTGGGCGCGAGTGAAAGGGGCCGCCTCACAGAGACAGGTGCTGACCCAGCTCACCCTGACCTCGCGGTTCCTGCACAAAATGGTAAATGCAGGGCGTAGGTGGAGTAGCATGCACATAGGATGTGCGGTGTCACCAGCCTGCCCACCTCGTACTGGCACTGTGGAAGGGCTAGGCAGGTTGGGGGCTAGAAACCATGCTGGGTCATGGGTCTGGAGGAGGCTTCCAGACAGGCTGTGCCACCTCCATCCTCCCCAGACCTCCAAGGGGCATCCTGCCAGGGCACCTCCAGCAGCAGCACCCCAACCCACCCACGCCCCCTCTGACCCCACAGATGGGGAGCTCTATTCAGGCACATCCAGTGACTTCATGGGCAGCAGCGCTGCCTTCTTCCGGACCTGGGTCCACGGGGCTGAGCAGAGCTACATCCGGACAGAGCAGAACCAGGACCACTGGCTGCACGGTAGGAGCAGGGGGATCCGTGGGGCACATGGGGCTCTCCTGCCTGCTGGGGAGAGGTTGGGGCCAGCACTGGGTCCAG
>WUAM01000179.1:32962771-33031448 GCA_024336885.1 Actenoides hombroni
ACCGCCTCCCCCCCCCCCCCCCCATGCTCACCCAGGGTGGCTGGGGCCCCACGCAGGCTCTTGCTGTGCAGGGGCATCATGCTGCAGCCACCCAGAGCTGTGGATGGTTGCAGCGAGAGGAAGCCCCTGGCAGAAGGTCACAGTGGAGGCTGTGGCACCACAGGAGAACGGCAAGGGGTCTCCAAGCTGCCATGGGCACGCAGGAGCCTGGAGAGTCCTCGTAGCTTGCCTGGGTGCCAGAAGGTGAAGGACCAGCACAAAGCATGCGCCCTGTGGCAGCTGGACACTGGCCGCCTCCAGTTCCTATAGCCACAGGGCTTAGGCTATGCCAGGGCACCCCAGGAGGATGTCAGATGGCAGCATGGGGATGCACCAGGACCTGCTCAGGAATCCCCGAGTGCTCTCCTGGAGAGGTAAGGAGCAGAGAAAATGCCATGCAATCAGGTACCACATCCAAAGTTGTGGTGCCAACAGCCCCCAGCCAGATCTTCATGCCTTGGCCCAGCACAGAACCACAGAAAAGCCCCAGGAGGGTCCCTCAGATGAACCCCCCTACCCTGACCACTACTAGTGAGGACAGGGGCTGCAGCAGGGCTCTCAGGAAGATCTGCTCACCCTCCAGCCTCCCCCACGTGCCCACGGGTCTCAACACTCGCTACTCTCGACAAGGAAAGCCCTTGCCTAGATCCATTCCCCAAATCCACGGGAAAGCTGACAGCCTCACAGGGATGCAACGGACATCTGGGCAAGCTCATCATACAGTCAGTGTCACAGGGTTGTGCATGAGGTGGACACACAGAGCACAGGAGGGCATGACTCACAGATGCAGCACTGTCAAGTCTTTGGAGAAACTTGCATGAACACCATCAGTTAATTTGCTTTGTTACTTTTGTGGGGGGGTTTGATTTTTATTTCCATGGTGCATCCAAAGACAAGTTGTCCAGCAGTTTGCTCAGAACCCCTCGGTTTTCAACTCCTAGGATATGTTAAAGAAGAAAGCACTATTTTAATGTTTGGTTTTGGTTTGTTGGTTTTTTGTTTTGTTTTGTTTTTTTTTAAAAAAATAAAATTTGCATAGCTAAACTGTTGATCTAAGGCTTCTATGAACGGTGTGGTTATGTTTGACAGACAATGTCCATTAAACAGAGAAAGACACTAGGAAAGCCCCGTAACATTTTTTATTATGTTTTCGTAACACATGCGTGCACACACACCCCTCTCTCTCGCTCTCTCAGGAAGGGAGGTCCCAATTTTCCAGTGCCCCTTTGATGGAGGATGTCAGGACATCCTGCCCTTTCCTACATCTAGTTGGTCCCAGCAAACACTGGTGACTGCAGATTCCATGGCCTGAGAAGTCCCCTAACAAGCTACTGCTGCTCCAAGCTCCCGGCCATGCTCCAGGGATACCCCACACAGGTGGGAATCTCCTGCCTGGTGCTACCTAGATGTTCCTGGATTTCCAGTCTCCACCCCAACATGTTCACACACGCAGACACACACCCCAAGCCCAGCTCTGCTTGGGTGGCCCAACCACTCTTTAGTAGCCCTGGACAGGAGGTGAGCAGCCAGCATGGTTGGCCAGCCTCTGCAGGCAGGTGGCACTTCCCCAGCAGGAGCTTGTCCTTCCCAGCTTCGCATGCCTCACAGCCCTTCTCCTCCTTCCTGGCAATGAGCACAGGAGGCTTCCACCTGTGTTCCTCTACCTGCCCCAACATAACAAGGGGACTCCATCCTCCCTCCAGCTGCTGCAGAACACCTGGAGCAGCTCCTCCCTGCTCTGCCACAATCCCCTGAAGGGGCACATCCAGCCAACGCAACATGGGTCAGCTACGGGCAACCTCTGCAGCTGGCCCTGCTTCTAGGCTATGCTTTGGTCAACCAGCTGCTTCTCCCCACACGGACAACCCAACAAGCAACCACTGCATGATGGAGGCCAGCATTTTATTTTTTTAATATGGAAATTAATTTAAAAGTAGAAAGAAAGAATCCCCCAAATAATAAATATTATGCCTTCATGAAATAAATTAATGTAGAGATTCTGTGCAGGAGGAAACCACTCCAATCACATATTCAACAGCAACTACCGCTGGGTCCAGTGTCATTTCCTAACATTCTCCACTGCCTGGTGCTGTTCAGAAGCAGCAGTGAGCCCACCTACCCCTGGATCTGGTGGGCCACAGCAGGGTGAGATGTGGCCTTTACACAACCTGGCAGAGCCACAGAGCTGGGGAAGTCACCAGGATTCCCCTCCAAGAGCCACCAAGACCTCTGGGATCACTCCACTCATCTGGCACACAGAGCCGGCATCAGAACCACAGGACCAACCTACCTTGGATGGGACCCTTCAGAGGGGACCAAGGGAGGACAGAACCCCCCAAGAGGCCCAGGGGCAGCCCCTGCCAAAGCCCTGCCCTCTTCACTGTGGCAGGAGCCTGTCTGGAGCCCTCACACTAGTTTCATGTGAATGTGAAGAGGATGAATAACTGTTTTTGGGGTGTTTTTTGCGTTTTTTTGTTTGTTTGTTTGTTTTGTTTTTTTACACCAATCCCCCTCCCCAGCCCCAACATACACGACATAAAAGCCCTCCCATTCCCTCCCCAGTAAAAACACTTTGTCCCCAACCTCTGCTGGAGTCGCCCCCCGGGCCCACACCTCCCAGAGTGAGAGAAGTTCACAGATAAGGCAGTTCGTGTGAAAGGGAGCTGGGCCCTGCCAGCAGTCAGGCCCGTGCCTCCAGGCCTGAGAAGGGCAGACTCGCAACACCAAGCTTCCCCCTTCCATACAAGACAGAGAACAGAGACAGACAGACAGACAGAGCATGGGAGGGAGGCACTCCTATGGTTTGCATTGCTGCTTCCCTCCACCCCTGGCTCTTGCTCCCCCAGCCCTCGCAGGTTCACTCTATTCCCCCCCCATCTCCCAGCCCCTAATACAATTCAGATCCTCGACACCTAAAAAACAACAGAACAACAAAAAATGAAAAGAACAAAACAACCCCACACGCCACACCCTTCGCATCCTTCTCCACCCACTGCCATGGCCCAGAGGGGAAATCCTGACTCCCAAAAAGGTCCTGCAACTTTTGCCTGCTGGCAGAGCTGGGCCCCTTCATTTCCCTGTGATCTCTATAACATCGTCGTCTTTGTCCTCGTCATTAGAGCTGCATCCCACCTCTGGGACCTCCTGGGGTTCAAACTGAGGCACCTGGGACCGAAGGAGGCCCCCGGCCGGGTAGCCCGAGTGAGGGGACATGTAGCCAGGGTAGGCAGATGCCATGCTCCTGGGAAGGCTGCTAGGCAAGACGGGGGCTGGGAAAGGAGCAAACATCCTGGGCTCAGGCAGGAGTGACTGCGTGAAGGGAAGCGAGTAATTGGGCAGCACCCCCGTCAGAGAAGGGTTTAGCATGAATGAGGGGACGCTGGCGGTGGCTGAGGTAGCAGCAGAAGAGCTGGCGGTGCCGGCTGTCAGCAGAGGGTCAGTAGTCACAGGGAACACCAGATGAGGGTCTGGGAGTAAATTGGGCAGCTGGTAATAAGAGGAGCCAGTGCCCATGTACAAGGAGTTTCCTGGTTGGGAGGTAAATGGATGGGTTAGGTTGTGGTTTAAAGAGACAGGAGGCATGGTGAACCCACCAGAAACGGGGTACCCGTGTTCATACGGCTGCACGGACGATGGCAACTGGCGCTTCTTCTGCTGCCTTCGGGCTTGCTCCTCTGGAGCCAACGGCGACGTCGACTTGCGCTTGTTGCCCCGTAAGTCCAACACCGGGTGGGCATCAGCGTGCTGGCTGGTGACTGGCAGGGCTGAGGACACGGAGGGAGCCATGCAGTGAATCCCCACACGCTGCTCGGCTCCTCGGGCTGCCAAACCAGGTGTGTTATCTGTGTGGGCAGGGTGGCCTTGTGCTGCGTTGGTGCTGGGAGAGCTGTGCCGGGACTCCCGGGCAGCCGCTGCCTCCGCATACTGCTGCAGCTCGCTGATGATCTCAGGGCTGTCAGGGGATATGGGCCGAGTGAGCTCCTCCGCGCTGGGGAGCTGTGGTGATGAGGCACTGTGTCTGCCATTGCTTGTGGACTCCAGTGAAGAGCTCTGGGAGCCTGGAAACAAGGAGATGGAGCAGGTGAGAAAGATAACCTTGGAGCAAAGCTTGGGAGCCAAGAGGCAACAGTGGAAAGGAAGGCAGGGGTATCGTGGGTGGATGGTGGGGTCAGCTCTGAACACAGGTGTGACAACACGGCCAGGGAACACCACCCTAGACACTCATGTAGGAAAGTGCATGAGCAAGCCCCACACAGCACTCGAGCCTGTACCTGAGGCAGCTGTCCTACGGTCTTCATTGCCCTTTGGCTTCCCAGTGGTCCGGATAGCAAAAATCCGCCCATCGCTGGTCCGGATATATGTCCCTGGAACAGAGGCAGAACAACTTCACTCACAGTTTCCCGTCTCAGCTTGGGGCCCTGGATCCGTGAGCCCATGAGGCTGCCTGGGCAGCAACAGGACAGTGGTGCTGCATAAGACCAGACTACAGATCACACAGAGAGATCGATGGGGGGGCTTCAGCCCCCTTCCTCACTCTTCATTCCCACCCTTTCAGCTTTCCTGTGTTGGAGCTCACCCCCTCCCAATGTGCTGCTAGTGGGAAATGTGGAACCTCATGCTTGGGAGTAAGTTTACTCTGGGAGCTCCAGGAAGTGTTTGGCCGTCCCATTATGTGCCGTGGGCATTGTGAGAATAAGACACTCATTCATAAAGTTCAACAGCTCCTCTCAGAGGCAGGGGCAGCCACAGCTGCAACAGCCTTGAAGCATCAGCTACAACCGCACACCCAAAGCATGGGCTGCAACAGAGCCACTGCAAAAGGCAGATCTCCCCTTCTCGCTTCTTTTCCTCTCAAGGGACTGATTTGTATTTTTACATCCTTTTCTTTGCTAATTAGCATTGGCCAGGACTCTATCTGCAAGGTCTACCAAGACAGAGAGCCTTACCTTTTGTCCCTCGGATGATGTGGATGCTCTCACCAGCACTGATTCTTGCCTGTACGTCGGTGGATGTGTTTGTACCTGGAATCACAATATCTGGAAGCAGGGGAAGAAACAGAAGAGCATTGGTGAAATTACACACCAGCCACAGTCAGGAGTGTGCTTGAAGTGCCATCGTCCCTCCTACATGCTGTGCTAGAAGCAAGCCCTTGTTTTATTTCTGAGCAGCAGAGGAAGGCAGTAGAGGCTCCAAGAAAGCAAAGGCCACGTTGCTCTGACACAGCAGCTCTCCTGTCCCAACAAGGACAACTGGCAACAGTATTTCAGGCCCTCTCACAGGAAGTTCACTCCCAACAACCTTCCAGGCCCGTGCCCCTTGCACATCTGCAGGGAAAGTCCTCCAGGTACAAGGGAATCACTCAACTGCAGAAAGGCAGTATCTGTGTCTCTGATGCCCATCTGCCCACAGCCCACATGGACATCTACAACTCACTCCGCTTCTCAATTCACCATGAACATCCTAACTCACTCACTGAGCATCAGCAACTCACCTGTGGTGGTGACAATCTTCTGCACAAAGACACCAGCTCGCTGCAGATAATTGATGGGGAAGTTAACAGCAGGGTTGGAACTTGAGGCTGATCCTGCACTGCCCATAGGGACGTGCCGGGGCATCATAGGAATGGGGGTAGATTGAACTGGGCGGACACTTGCCACCGGCTTGTCCTCACCCTTGAGGGCCGGTCGCCTAAAGAGAGAAGAGGGAGGAAAGTGTAGTGCCCAGAGGACAGGGATAAGCATCCTCTGCTTTCTCATTTCATGCCTACAGCATAGGAAGAAGGGGAAGAGGTAGGCACTCACCAGTTCCTCTGGCTAAAGGCAGGGATGCTTGTCAGACTCTGGTCACTGGCTGGGTAATACTGTGCGTAGGACGGCCGGGTGTAGGGGACGGATGCTCGCTTTTCCTCCTCATAGCTCTTCTTGGCTGCTTTCTTCTCTGCCTTGGTCAGCTTGTGCTCCTTCCGGTCAATCAGCAGTGACTCATGCTGAAAAGGCTCCTGCAACCCCACAGCACCGAGGTTTTGACACCAACACACCACAAGAGGGAACCAACGTGCCCCAAATGGCAGCCACCCGGTCCCTACATCAGTGCTGTCTCCATTCCAGGCTGGAGCAGGGAAGAAGGGAGTTGGGAGGCAGAGCTGGTCATGGTGAAACATGTGTGGGACAACGCTGTGAATGTGACCAAAGCTCAGCTCGAAGAGTGATAGAGTCAGACAAGGCCATTGCTAAGTCTGCCCAGCCAAGGCCATTGTTTGCCATGAGCGCACAGCAGAACCCACAAGCCAAAGGCCTTGCTAAGGGCACGAGCACAGAGCCTGGTCACACAGTGCCCAGAGCCCCATGGCACCTGGCCACAAGCCCACTCTGCAGCACCACCCAACCAGTGACGCTCTTCACAATGCAGGCAAGTGCTGGCTGTCCCAACTTTGTTTTAAAGCCAGCCCAGGAAGAGAGCTGGGCAAAGCAGCAAGCTGGGATATGCTGCCACCACCTTCACGCCCAGCACCAAGCGGAAGAAAGGGGTGGCCTCTAACCTGCCCCCAAACTAGGACAGATTTGGCTCTAAATGAGTAAAAGACAATGCAGAAAAGGGCAGGGTCCTCTCTACAGAATCTTTTACTTATTCCCACCAGCACACAGATGCATCCTTCCTGCCATCACATCCCCATCTCCCAGCCAGACTCCTCCGGAGCTCCTCCTGTCTGTGTGGTGCTGTGCCAGGAAGGAAGCAGGTTGGTCTTACCTTGGTGATGAGGTGAGGATACTTGAGACAGGCTAATTGTAGAACAGACTCCTTCATCTTGCTTGGATTGAGGGAGAGCTGGGCAGGGTCGGATTCCTCTTCCACAAAATGCAGCAGGTTCTCCACCTCCCGTCGGGTGAAGTTCAGCACTGGGTTCAGATCATCCACCACCCGATCTGGAAAAGAAAGAGAATGGAGTGAGTGGAGAGGGAAGAGATAGGTACTGCTGCCTGCTGCCCTTCCTACACTCCTGTCCTAACAGCGCTCCCTCCTTGCAATCTGCACAATCCTCAGAAGCCTTCTGTAAATGTCAGAGCAGGGGAAAAATCACCAGCCAAGTTCAGAGATGAGCTTGTTTGACCAAGTCAGGCTGACAAATGCCTTGTGTTCCAGGCTGTGCAGCAATGCAGTGCAGGTCACTGAGCTCCTGCCATGCAGGAACGTGAAGCTTGTTACGGATAGTGTCCCATCTCACACTGCAAGGCTGAAAACATACTGGCCCTGGGACAGAACTGCAGCCACATCAGTACATGCCCACCCACAAATCCCACCAAAAAGGCTCAAGTTAATAACCAGGTGCTCAAATTTACAGAACTCTGCTGAATTAAAAGCTCAGAAGAGCAGCCACAGTCCCTCCCTCACAAAAGCCTGAAGGAGAAAACCTGTATATTCAGGACTCTCCTGGGAGGCCAGCCAGCTGCCAGGGGACTCCACCTTGTGTGCAAGACAGCACAGCGAGCCCATCACACTGGGCTGCTGCCTCTGGAGTTGGGTTTTGAGACAAAGGAGGACATAGACAGCAGAACTCTTTTTGGGTCACCACAACCCTCAGCTGCACGTTCTATGAGAGCAGGTCAACAGCTGGCACAGGCCAACACAAAACATACTTTTGTTACAAGGGCAGGTCAGAACTGGAATGAATTAGTTATTCTTGGCTCCTAAGTAAGCACTATCAGTCAAAGTTATCAATATATCTTTTAATTTTGTTATTATCCCTCTCTTGCTGCTGAAGAAATGAAGGTACAGAGCTATTTAATAAGTAATGCCCAGTTTGAGACAAGTAATGTCCAGGCACAGGGGAAAACAGGATGACTGCTTCCCAGGTCTCCAATCTGTTGTAGCAGCCAGGAGAGCAGCACAATCCTGCTGCAAGATACTGGCTCTACAACCACTACTGCTCTGCCATGAATTTCTTACAGAATCTCATGTCACTGCCAACTCATAAACCCTAAACATAGCCCTAGGATAGTCTCTCTGTCACTACTTTGGCTGGCTGTTTTTCAACCTTAAAGAAGTTACAAAACCCACAGAAACAGGACTTAGAGGAGTTAGAGGGAGTGAAATCCAAGAGTGGAGTGCCACGTCCATCCACACCTACCTGACATGCCCTGCTTGGAGATCTGACGGTCATAGATCTTCTTCTCAAGGGTGTAATCAGAAACCAGTCTGTAAATGTGGCACGGCTTCTTCTGCCCATAGCGGTAGACTCGGCACACGGCCTGGGCATCATGGCACGGGTTCCAAGAAGCGTCAAACACCACCACTCTGTTTGCACCAATGAGGTTGACACCCAAACACCCAGCACTGGAAATTAAAGGCAAATTTCAAATTGCTGCCTTGGCTGATTTTCAAAGCTTCTAGGCAGGGACAATCATCACAGCCAAGAGTCCATGAAGTGTCTATGGAAAATTCCCTGCAGTCATACAGGCAACTTCAAACCCATGTTTGGTTTCCAAGCCTGTTGTTAAGTTATTGCAGAGGACTAAGGCTAAAATCCTAGATTCCTAAGGAATTCAGAAGCAGATGGCACTATCATCCCATGGAGTCTAGAGAGCGCATTACAAAGGAAATGAAGAACTGAAAACCAACATGCATAGAGAGCATCACAGTGGAGTGAGTCCTCCACTGTGCCTTTCTGCTCCTGCCAACTTACCGTGTGGACAAAAGGAAGAGCCAAACAGAGGTGTTGCTGGGGTCATTGAACTGGTTAATCAGTCGTTCCCTTTCTGAGGCAGAGGTACTGCCATCCAGTCCTGAGAAGGAAATTAAGGACAGATTTGAAAACTCTGTACGTTTGTGGGAATCTCATCAGAACAAAACCACTCTCCAAACACTGAGCTTTGGCACTGATTTCCAACTGATACTTGGTCTTCCTCGAGTCATGCACTCCAGGATCAAAACTGCATCACTCTATACTTCTAATTTGCCCAGCCAGGCAGATGCAATGCAGCCAGCCAGGCTGGGATTTGTTCAGCTGAAAGATCAAACAAAACATTACTCAAGCCTGGCAAGGCCAAGACTGGGAGTGCTCCAACACACCTAGCCCACCAAGGCTCCGTATGAGGCAAGATGGACAGCAAGCAAGAGCAGGAGACACAAAGGCTTCATGTATCATGGAAGCTCAAGGAACCAACAGAAAGCAAAATTGTGAAAGCCTCTGGCAAAACCTCACAGACTGGATCTGAGCACAGAGAGTACTGGTCTAAAGGCATTGAAAGCATTGTGAAGTGATTCTGTTTTGGAGAGCAAGATCTAGAAAACAGCCAAACAGGATGCAAAAAGTATCTTTTACAACTTAAAGAGCACCAGTGTGTGAGTGACACGTTAAAGATGTCCAACGTTTTCTGAGTTAGATGTCAAAAAGAGGGTTTAGAAATTATCAGTTAATTGCTATCAAACTGATGCTGTCTTCCCAAGCAACTAACGTAAGAACAGAGACAGACTTCATCAGAAGAATGCTTTAGAAGAGCATTTTCACATCCAGGACAGCTGCAAGAAGATAGTGGGTGATCTTCAGGAATTAGTCAGTCCCAGAGTATCAAACAGCATCACACCTAAAGAGAGAAGGATTGGCTGCACTCACTGTAATAGTTGATGTTTCGGACCCAGTTGTGAACCCCTCCATCTGAGCCTGGAGGACTCGGCATTGGTCTCTCTGCCAAAAACTCTTCAATGACGGATAACGTGGACAAGCTCTGGCTGCAAAACCAAGATCTCTGTTCAGGAGAAAGCCCCCACAGCAGGAAAAGTGGAGTACCAGAACTCTTCCCAAACCATGACAGCACTGATGATTTTCAAACCCTGTTTGCAGCAGCACACCTTTCACTAGTAAACTTGATAGTGGTAGAAGTACAAAATCCATGGAGGAAAACCAGGATCTAATACAGCAAAGCAGAAAAGGGGAGCTGCCATACCACTCACCCTGTTGTAATATCCTCCTAGTACCAGGAGGGGTTCAACTACTCCAGCATTTAGTGACTGCAGGGTCAGCTGGTAATGCTTTGCTTACCTGAAGACCAAGATCTTGTCTCCAAGCTTCACACTTTCCTCGATTAGGTGGAACAATAACACCATCTTGGGTGAGTTCTCCAAGACCCCCGTCTGGTAATTACACAAGATGTCTTTGGCCTAGCAAGAAATGGGAGACTATTGCAGGTGGAGTTGCTCATTCCCTGTTTAGTTCAACAATCCTTTCTCGAGGTGAGAGAAATAAGTGATTGCACAGAGGTTATATACATCCAGCCAGGTCCAGGTGACAATGTTACTCTCAACTACTGCTGCCCCATTCCAGAAGCTCCAAATAACAGCCTTCTTGGAGTACAGATGAATGAGCATCCTTTTAACCTCTCATGACTCTCTACCTCAAGATGTCTTCTCCATCCCACTAGATTTACTACCACCTTATCTATATTAAACTTCACCTTAATACGTTTTTTAGAATAAGAGAGTCCACAGCCTTTTTGGTCATATGAAAATGGCATAAAAGAGTGCTGCCTGCACTCCGGCCTCACAAGAGTCCCAAAACCCTATCCAGCACCATGCAGACAAACTTATCAAGATGCTCCATGGTAGAGAAAATGTAAAAGAAATCCCCAGCTCTTAAACAGAAGAGTTTTTTCTTTTCTCTACTTCAGAAAACTGCCCTAACAAAAAGAGGTACAGTCTTTCAGAGTATCTAGCCTACGTTCACCTTAATTCTCCAAATGAAGAGTTTTCCAGCAGTGGTACTCACCCACTCATAAGTAACAACCTGATTTGCTCTCTCCTGAAAAGGGTTGAAGCCAACACTCTGGAGGAACTTGCTATTGGTAGCTTCTCCAACCGGTGATGCCAAAGCATTACTCTCTGTTTTGACTTTAATTCCCTGAGGCTGGCAGCGGGAATTAGTACTTGCTGTGCCGAGGTCATCCACATCCAAATCCTGCTCGTTTGCCAGATTCTCCTTTTGTAGAGCTTCATACAACACATCTGGATGGTTCCAGATCTGAAGGCATGAGAAAAGAAAGTGGTTAGGCCTGCGCTGGCCTGCTGCTTACCAGTGATTGGGAACTGAAAGCTCCCACACTTATTTAAAGAACTAATACTAACTCATCACTATCCCCACATGGAACTGTAAGGCACTGCAGAGAAAACCAGTCTGACTGAATTAAGGCAGAGAGAACAGAAAGCATGACTTTGTTACGACACAAGCGATAAACCATCTTAACCAAGGCTCTCTTGGCTTTAAAACTGCCAAATTCTTTCCTTGGGAGCAAAGCAGAAGACCACTGTGCACCCCACACAGCAGAATCACAGAGGAAGCTGCCTGTTGGCACTGCAGCAGGTAAATGGTTACGGTATCAACCCAGCACTGGTTCAGCTGATGGCTGCAGGTTTCCTGCACAAATCTGTAAAAGACATTTAACATCCTTGCACCCAGTTCTGGAAGCGGTGATAACAACTCTGCTGGGCCATCGCAGGGCACTCTGGAGAAAGAAAACGTGCCTGGCCCACCACACTTTTACCTCCTGCTTTGACTCATATTCGCGCCTTTCCCTTACACAACAGAATACTTCTTCACATCTCCTGCCAAAACCTACCTTACAACAGACACAAAAAGCTTTGAGTGGGTTCAGTCCCAGCCAGCCACTGTTGCCTGCATCTCGGAACCGGTTCATGAACTCCGTGTAAAGGGCCCGCTGGATCTTTGATAGACGTACCAAAATGACATGTTCTTCCTTAGACGGGAGCTGAACCTTCAGCACGTTGTGGCCTCGCCTGTGGAGGAAATGGAGATAACTAGGAGGAGGGGAATTTCTCAATCTGATCTTTCTGTGGCTGCCTGTAGAGTAAGATTTTGACTTCTTGCCCACCTGGCCGCAGGGAGAAAGACTCTAGTTGCACGCCTCCCTAATGCACGACACTTCCAAGATACTCTCCCTGCAGCCAAATACCAGCTCTAAGCACAGTTACAGAGAGCTCGAATGTTACAATCCTCTAGCACAGGTCACAGAGTTAAGAGTGTGATGGAAGTCCTGTTTTCCATGGCAGTTAAAACCAGAAATAAGACGTAAGGTCTCTTTTTAGCTCTGCCAATGATTACAACACTCCATCCAATTCACCGGTCCAGCATCTTAGAAGCCTCATCTGATGAACAAAGCTGATTTGTTTTCAGAGTGATGGAGACACTGTCACTTTTCATAACTGAGCGTTCATAAAACACTTTGAGATCCTTGGGTAGAGGATGTCAGAAAGTGCACATCCAAGTTAACTATTAAGATTGAGGTCACTCTGGTGCAGAGGTGTTTTTCTCCACTATCAGAGTCTGTGGTGCCAAAGCAAACCCATTTTACTTCTAACCCCAAGGCAAAACAGATCCATAAACACCAGTTTGCAGTTGATAGATTGAACAAGACAGAGATTTTGAGAGAAATATGGAGCTGCTAACCTAAGAATCTCCTCTGTGTTTTTCTCTGTATGCTTAAGATCCTCCCACAAAGACAGATAAGGTACCTCTTTAAAACTCAAGCCTAAAAAGCTGGATCAATGGGTTGAGACCAATTGTATGAGGTTCAACAAGGCCAAGTGCCGGCCCCTGCACTTGGGTCACAACAACCACCTGCAAAGCTCCAGGCCTGGGGAAGAACAGCTGAAAAGGACCTGGGGGTGCTGGTCAACAGCAGTCTGAAGATGAGCCAGTGTGTGCCCAGGTGGCCAAGAAGGCCACCAGCATCCTGGCCTGTATCAGCACTAGTGTGACCAGAGGACTAGGGCAGGGACTGTCCCCCTGGACACGGCACTGGTGAGGCCACCCCTCAAATCCTCGATTCAGTTTTGGGCCCCTCACTCCAAGAAGGACATTGAGGGGCTGGCACGTGTCCAAAGAAGGGCAAAGAAGCTGGGGAAGGTTCTAGAGAACAAGTGTTGTGAGGAGCAGCTAAGGGACCTGGGGTTGTTCAGCCTGGAGAAAAGGAGTCTCAAGGGAGAAAAAGGAGTCTCACTCTCCACAACTTCCTGAAAGGAGGTTGGAGCCAGGTGGGGTCAGTCTCTCCTCCCAAGTAATGAGCAACAGGACAAGAGGAAACAGCCTC
This sequence comes from Actenoides hombroni, assembly GCA_024336885.1. Classification (NCBI taxonomy): domain Eukaryota; kingdom Metazoa; phylum Chordata; class Aves; order Coraciiformes; family Alcedinidae; genus Actenoides; species Actenoides hombroni. The sequence continues at coordinate 32,975,908 of WUAM01000179.1, forward strand.
AAGTTGCACCAGGGGAGGTTTAGGTTAGACACCAGGAAAAACTTCTTCACTGAAAGGCTTGTTAAGCAGTGGAACAGGCTGCCCAGGGAAGTAGTAGAGTCACCATCCCTGGAAGGATTTAAAAGATGTGTAGGCGTGGCACTGAGGGACACGGTTTATTGGTGGACCTGGTGGTATTAGGTTAATAGTTGGACTTGATGATCTTAAGGGCCTTTTCCAACTTAAATGATTCTAAAATTCTATACGGCAGCAAGAACGGCTGTACTGCATAAACTCAGCTAACAAGCAGGCCCATTTGGGATGAAGGAGCTGTTTGCATGGACTACACAGTGAAGAACTCCTCGTGGACTCACCGCTGCACAAAGCCTTCCAGCAGGCTATGCAGGACATGACTGCGATACCTCATGAGACGGACATCTTGAGGAGTGCTGTCAATACACTGCCCATTCAGGATAGGGCGCTCAAACATGTTGCTGAATTCCTGCCGTGAGCCTAGAAAGTCAGGCCGGACAAAGTCTACCATGCACCAATACTCAATGAGGTTGTTCTGGAGCGGGTAGCCCGTCAGCACCACCCGCCGGCGGGAGCGGATGTTCTTCAGGGCCTGTGAAGTGCTGGCGTGGCAGTTCTTTATCCGGTGTCCCTCATCACAAATAACCACATCTGGGCCAGGGCGAGACAAAGCTTTCTCAATCCCTGAGGACAAGGAACATTAAGTGTTAGTTAGAGATGAATAAGTTCTGGTTTTATGTGGACACCAACTTCACAAAAAGACAGAGAGGGGTAATTCTGAAAGACAAAAAGAAGCCGATATTCACAGGTGGCAGAGAGCAAAGCTGATTCAGGAAATAAAATGTGACTAGACACAAGCTCTGATTTAACATAACATGGTAATGACCATGACATGACTGTCCCTTGATTTCTGTTCAGTGACCTGCGTTGCATCAAGCTGGGTATCTTCCATCAGATCATACTGGCAAATCTCATACACATCTCATACACAAATCCCCACATTCAGCATACTGACTTCCATGCATTACTTGTAGCTATTGCAAGAAATTAAAGACTCAACCAAAACTCAACCACCTTTTGCCTCCAAAGACACAATTCTGCCCAGCAAAGTTTGATCATGTCAGGGCTGCTAAAAGCAAGTTATAGGTTGTTTCCCTGTGCTGCCAGAGTCGATAGCCAGCTGGACAACAGGACTGTGCTCTCTCTCTCTCTCGGACAGGCCTCTCACCTTTCAGAAGCTCTTGCTGCCTGTCTTCCTCATCCAAGTCAATAATGACAGGACCAGTTTGTTTCTTTGTTTTCTTCTTCCTGCCAGTGGCAAAGGACTTCTTCAGTGAAAGGAGCCGGTACATTTCATATCCCATCAGCAGCACACCACCTTCTATCACCCAATCATTCACGACCTTTGCACGTGCAGCTGTTGTCCTGCAAAACAAACCAACAAAAGAAACTGTAAGGTTTCTCTCCAGTTTCAGTTTGAACCATTGGACTGGAGGCTGCTGAGAAAAAAGACCCGTTCAATTAATTAAAGCACTTTCTTGCTTGAAACTAGACAGAGGAATACAATGAAGTTTCTTTAGAAGTTAATCTAGTACAGAGGAAAATTAAAAAAAAGCCTTTTATATGCCATGGGTAGCAGAGTTGAGAGTGACAAATCCTTACAGGAACAGAGCTGTAGAAGTTTGTCATGTACAAAAGCATAAGAAGCTTGAGAGCACTCTTTCTAAAGAGGTGTTGACTGCCTCTGCAAAATCCATTTTCAGAACAAGCTGCTAACGTATGTGGTTGTAATTGCCTGGTTGTTTATCCCTTATTGTTGTCTCTTCCAATGCTCGAGTCCCTCAATTATACCTTCCCTGCTAGCGTGCTCAGAATTGGTTCAGATCATGCCACTGCTCTCACTCGGTTCTCTCAGAGCACACTAGATTCCATTCAACAGTAAACACATGGCTGGAGTAGTATCAGCAGATTCAAATTTAATTTCACCCAGAAGGTGAAGACCTCAATAGATAAGTATCTGGCACCTACTTGTGTTCATCATTCAGGATGTGGACTTTGAAGGTGCGGGGCTGGATCTCTTTGGAGTTATAATCAGCAGGAAGGTTTTCAGGTGCTGGGAGCCACACGTTGAATTCTGCTAGCCAGTTTTGGAGCGTATTCACCTGAAAAAGTTAGCCACGGAAGGATTAAAAACCCAACTGAGTGACTTGGGATTTTAAGAGCAAAAATGAGAACAGGGAATGACACTCAGCTGTGCCCAGACAGAAGGAGCAGACCATAGCATGCAAACTGAAGGAAACAGGGAAAGAGAGTGAGAAGAAGAACAAAGATATGATAGAGCTTGATGTGAGACAGGACATTAATCAATCTTCTCTGTGCAAAGAAAGTAGTCCCTCAGCCAGCCCTTCAAGTGGCTACTTACAGGTACAATGGCAAGAACAGTCTTTGCCTCCGTGTGCCGAAAAAGTACATCCAAGAAAGAGATGACCTGTATGGTCTTGCCCAGGCCCATGCTATGTGCTAAAATACACCCAAACCCACTGCTGGTTTTGAATCTCTCCAAGGACTCAACCAAGTTGTCATACAAGAATCGGATCCCACCAATCTAGACAGAAAAGTAGAAGAGATATTAGAACGGTGAGAGAAAAAAATAAGACAGGTACGTATTTACGAAGCGGCAAGCACATTAGGATTGCATAAACCATGAAAATATAAAGGAGATGTTTTGAGTTCTCTAGAGTACTCTAATCTAGAGAAGTCAGTATTTTTAGATTCTTATAAAGCTTTCTGAAAATTTAACAATAAATCAAAATTCATTTGTTGCCAGAGAATCTGAATTTGGGTTGATTAGTTTGTTTATAAATACAATTTTATTTTTAAACAGTTCATCTAAATATACAAAGGTCTGATTATAATAGTCAGTTATACATAGTCCTGGCCTTCCTTTAATTTGTCCATTATCAAATGGTAATTTGAGTGTCTACAACAGCCATCACTGCAACCAGACTGGTCCCAGAGTTCACCAAAGAAGTTCTGCTGAGATTACAAAGCAGGCTTGCCTGAATTCATTGCATTTTCCAGGCTAACAAGGCCTACCTGATGAGGTTTTACTGCATGTGCAAGCTGCGGAGCCAGGAAAATGTCCTCCTCATTTGGTGGATGATTGATGTTGACAATGACTTGCCCCAGAGCATCTGACTGGTTTAAGGCATCATTCACATGAGAGCCACTGCTCTCTTCACTGCCATCCTCCTCCCCTTCATTGCCAGAGTCACTGCTGTCCACAATTTGGAGGGCATCATCCTCTCCTGAACTCAGCTCAATCACTTCTGTAAAGCAAACAAAACAGGAGAGAATACAGACAAAAATTAACTTGACATCAGGGTTTATCATGCATGGGAGGAAAAAAAAAAAAAAAAAAAGAAAATAATCTTACCAGGAAAATAAGGCTACCACCTTTTGCAACTCCATACTGGCCTAATGATGTATTCTGAACACACAGGCACACATCAGGCCCCTTACACCAGCATATAAAAGCATGAATTTACTCATGTTTCAGAGAATAATAACTTGGACTGAAGCAAACAGAACACAAGACAGTTTCTGTGTTCTCCTCCATATGTCCTCTTAATTCTCAAACCCATACATGCATTTTCTTATGGTGATACAATGTCTAAGGACCACCAGGGACATCAGGCAGAAGTATTCTACTGGAGTGGTATAAAGGAGTCAGGTTAGATCCATTTGGGACATGGGACAAAAACCCCACTTTCAGTTGCAGATCTGAATATTCCCATTCCTTTTATACACAGCAGATGATGCCACATCTCATGTAAGCTTTCTTCAGCAGAGCACTGAGCAAGATGAAATGCATTTATAAAGCAGAAACAAACACAAGTTTGCAAGAGTGCCTGATAGGCCTTTTTATAAATACCAGTTCAGGACTCAAAGGCCAGAACTGGCCATGTATTTGGAAACCAACAGGCCGACAAAAATCTGAAGTGATTCACTACCAGAGCATCTGACTAGATGAAAATAGACTTGTGGCTAAATAAACAGCGTATTGTGAGGAGACCAGGCGGAGGCAGTTGGTCACTTACCATCTTTAATGCTATTTTTTCCTTTAGCATCATCTTCGCTTCCACTGCTGGTACTATCTAGGCAGATGACTTCCTCAGCCAGGACTTGAGGGGGCAGCTGGGTAGCCTCCGCTGTTCTGAAAACTATGTCCTCTACAAATGTAAATTACCAACAATAAGTAATTCATAATTATGGGGAAGGAGACAAACTGTTCAGAAACCAGACAGTATTTCCTTCCACTTTTGCTCCAATAACTTAGCCCTGGAATTTTCCATAACAGACTCTCACTGTCTACAATACTGCTATGACTCAGCTTCCTGGGTCACAATCTCCTCCTTTCTCAGTATGTGAAAACAATAGCCCATTGCTGATGGCACCCTCTCTATTGTATGCCCTGGCTGGGGCACACTGACCATGCAACATGCTAAAGGACGTTTGTTTGTTTGTTTTGGTAATTTTTGAGTCTCAGAAGTAAAAGCTGGTTTTCACCCAGCAGAGAAAGTACCAACTGCTGAAGGGATGATAACTGTCCTTTGTTAGTAGGAACACTGTCAGGATTAAATCCTACATATCATAAACAACTTTTGCTGATCAAGACCATTTGTTTGTTTAAGTATTGGCATGTGGGGAGAGAGATGACCTAACAGGGCCGAAAAAGCACCACTGCAGAAACTCAGCAAGCAACCACGTTCTTCTGGGGCTGCAACCTACTCTGCAATAGTTAAAGTGTTTTAAATAGTTCTTATTCCTTCCCCCCATGTAAAAATGTTTTGAACACTTGCACTTAAGGGAGAATATACATTTTCTCAAGAGACAAAGTCAACTCAAGAACTCCTTACCCCTGACAACTTCCAACTGCACTTCTCTGCCCTTTACACCAGTCTGAGAGGCTGTGCTATGAACTAGCTCACTGAAATCATCCAGGTTAGAAGACAAGGCAAGTTGACATATTCACCAGAAGGCAAGGCTGATGCTTAACCATTTATACTGCCTGCTATTTCACTGCTTGATGAAACATGCAAGAAAGGAGAAGGTTATGTCACGAACATAAGTGCACCCAGTTTAACATCATGAATATATATACACACAGTCTATTGTTCCACTATCCCTAGTACCAGACACATGTATCACTTACCAGAACTTTCACAGTACCAGTATGAACTGGACCAAGGACACGGCATTTCTGTCAAGTCTGTTGGCTTAAGCTTCCACACCAGATGGAAACGTAAGACAGACTTGTTCGAGCACCCCACTTACACCAATTAACTTGTCAAAATATCTTTGGCAAAATTTACCTGGCACCTTTCACCGTGCAGCCAGAGCATCTCGACTCAGAACTAACTCAGAAGTGGAAATGACTACACTGAATCAACAAGTGGTTCAGAACTGCTGTTTTAAGAGTTTACACTTGAAAGCGTTCAAGAGCAGCACAGAATATTTTGGGTTGAAAGGGACCTTTGAAGTTCATCTAGTCCAACCCCCACTGCAGGGAGCAGGAACATCTGTAACTAGAGCAGGTTGCTCAGAGCCCCGTCCAACTTGACCCAGAATGTTTTCAAGCATGAGGCAGCCACCACCTCTCTGGGTAACCTGGGCCAGTGTTTCACCACCCTCAGTGTAAAAAATGTCTTCTTTATATCTAGTCTGAAGCTACCCTCTTTTTGTTTTAAACCATTTTCCTCTTACCCTATCATGGACAATCATGGCACTACCTTCTTCATTCAGCTTCTATCCTTAAAAAAAAATCTTGCTTTGGGTGGCATCTCCCACTGCTTACCAGGAAGAAACTCCAGGGGTACAGTTGGTATAGTGGCTGGATAATCCTTCCGCTGCTGCTCTAACCGTTTCCTTCTCTCCAACTCTTCCTGCTGAGCTGCTTTTGTCACAGCTTCCAGTTGGTCCTCACGCAACAGCTTTCTGAACACAGGAGCAAACAGAGAAACATGATTTGGTTACACTCAAACAATAACTTCTAAAAATGTGAATGGCTGTACAGCTGGCTCAACAGATGACTGACAAGCTCCAGGTAGTCTGTCAGCTACACAGACTAGGAGCATCACCACCAAGATCTATAGACAAATTCTACAGCTATTTCAAGACTGTGCTTCCCAACTACAGGTGACACTACTATTAGTCAAGGAAAATACAAAAGTTTGACAGAAGTAAAATAATGGAAGAAGGAAAAATATGAGTGGGTAAGAATATACTTAAACTAGGTTATCACAGACCCGTTCTTCCATCTGAAAGGATGTTATTTATTGCTGTGCAGTTTATAAACAGAAAATGCAAAGAAGATATACTGGAAGAAAAGACATCAATTTCCCCCTATATCAGGCATCACCCTGATTCTCCACTGACATAGTATTTTCAGGAACTAGGACCTCTAATGTCTTTAGCAATTGTTTCAAAGGATGCTCTCAAAGCACTTCACAGGTAATGCTCATTACTTCCAAAAGTTGCTTTTCGACCCCTTCAGTTTCACACACGCAGCCCTGGAAATGAAGGCTCTTTTGCCAGAGGAGAGGTGCAGTACAAGCAGTGGTAAAATTCATCTCCCTCAAACTGGCATTCAAAATCCACCCAACGCTACACAGCAGCCACATCTTGCTGTCACAGGAATTCCAGCTCCATTATTCCTCTGAGCATTCTAGGTCCCCTTGAATAAAATTCCAGAGTGAATTACCACCTCACAACCTGCCCCAGAATACACATGGCTACCTACACAACCACACAATTACTGATTTATAAAATCCAGGTGAAAGTGATCTCCAACATTTCAGTCACCACTCACAGCATCAGAATTCCTGACAGCAAGTACACAGGATAGTAGAGGGAAGGACTATATTTGCAATAGGACCCTCGTCAGCAGATATCTGAAACTGGATATTTACTTAACAGTGGTACTGTTTTTCAATTGCATGCCTTAAAAGCCAGGAACAAGTACACAGTTATATTGTGTGTATATATAAAATATACACAATATATTCCATAACCAAATATTCATTCTTCTGAAACACCAAACAAGTCTGCACCCACATGCAGTGCTCCAGTCTGAGATCATACTACTCCCACTGGTGAAATCCTAAGGTTTTGAAAAGAAAAGCCATCTGGTTTGCCAGCAGTCGCAAAATGTAGCTCAGAAGGAAAGTTCAGACATTCTGTTTTTAGCCAAAGGGCTATATAGGACCCTAGCTCTTTCTGTCCTGCTGCTGCTTACCTTATGTTCCTCCGCATGTGAGACGGTTTCTGAGCCCTCTTCTTTTTGGTGTCCTCAGAGGCCAGGCTCTTGTGCTGGTTCTGCAAGAGTCGCTCGGCCCGCTCACTCTGAGATGAGGTAGTTGAAGTAGAGCGCTGCCATTCTCCATCCTCTGTGTGTTCAACATGGTCACTGCTGAACACAGCTTCCTGGGGTTGGTCTGAAAAGACAAGGAGGTAACAACATGAGAACAACTGTGCCAGGCTGGCCACTGGCTTTTACACGAGCATTCTTCAGGATTTGAGCTGAATGGGAGCCAACAATCCCTATTCTTGCTCGTTGGCAAGCATGTTTCTCTGATGGTCAAAACTGAGGTCCTTTCCAACAGCCACTCAAAGAGTATTATGTAGTCTTATGGTGAAGGGTCTGTTCCCAGCGAAAACCAATACTAACGTCACTCAACATAACCCAAGTGTCCTGACCAGAAAACAAGGCAGAATTACCACAGTCCATGTAGAATACTTGCTGCCTCTAAAGGCTGTTTTCCTACAAGGGACTGATGAGCTCTGATTAAAACAAGGAACTCAAATCTCTTTTTCTTTGTTTTGCATTCAAGTGGGACAGAAATTTCCATTTATGAGGTACCTGTGTAACCATCTTCCAAGTTACCAGAACATACCATGCAAGAGGTTATCTGATTCAAACACTGGGTCATGGCTTAGCAGGCAGTTCAGGCTCCACTCTCATGATTTAAATGGTAACTTCTGGCAAGCTTTTTAAAAAAAAACAAGAAGTGGCAATACTCTTTCCACATCATTCCTTTTTCTCTGCATTCTCCTATTTTCAGACTTCCATTAGTGGCTAATTTCAGTCTTAAAGCACTAGTGAAATGACACCTTGTTCTGTGTGACATTTTGCTCTTCAACAGGCTGCCAGTGACCAAGCTAATGCTTGCCGAGCACAGAATGGAAATGTTTCTGTTCAAAAGCTTCCCTTGAAGGAAACTCTGTGAGTAGCCTTGTAATAGCTTCTTTGAAGCATCTTGTCCCCTTGTGTCAGGCAAAGAGATACCCTGAACCTCATCTCATAATCATCTTTCTTGCTTATACTGTGTATCTGAGCTAATGACTGAGCTGAAATGACACTCAGACAGAACTTTGAAGGAAAGACGACATCAGTGCAGAAAAATGTGGCAGATGAAATAATGCAGAACCAACAAGCATCACATTGTGACTCCATGAGATCTGGAGACAAAGAGCACTGCTTCTCAAAAAACTGGGATCTTACATGAAGTATGCTTCAGCAGAGCATGTTGCATGTACAGGCACCTCTACAGCTACCACGTTAATATGCCTATTAAATTAATCTTACCACCAGCATCACCTCTTAAAATCGACATGACAAGAACTAGATTCACACCTTGGTCAAAAGCCCTAACTTTGCAAGCTTCCTCTCCAGATGTGCCACCAGACCTGCCCCAGCACTTGCTCAAAGTCTGTCAGAATTCCTTTAGGACTTCAGGGCTCACCCCACCACAGGCCAATACCAGCAGAGCAGCTCAAACATTTCTGTGAACATCACTCCCAGCAAGTTCTACACACACTGGAAAACCTGGAATCCACAACTTAAGGGATGAAACAGATCTCATGATGAATGCAAGAAAGAGTTACGTTGCCTGTGAAGATAATGGCAAAGGGGTTTGCTGCTACAGTCACAGTAGTTCACCTAGCACATCCAAGGCCTTGAAGTCCTGTCCTCCCACCATGCTTCCTTAAAACTTACAAGCCCATCATACATCACATTCACTTGCAGACTGAGAACTGCCCTGGGAATAAACCCAGTTGCCCAGGCTTCCCAGACAACAGCTCTGCTATTTGAGCCACAGACACAATTTAGTCACATTACCTGCAATTCTTCAGCACTGTTTCCTTCCCCCCACCCCTCTCAACTACTGGTTATATAACTAGATCAAAAGATTGGATGAAATAGGGCAAAGGGAAGCAGGGAGGCTGCACACGTGATCACATGCTCCAGGATGAGTCATTAAAGCAGTGACTATCCCGGAGACAAACACTGCCATGGTTACACTGCTGCCATCTCACCCTGGGCCCAGGGGACCTTGACAAGGCACCAGAGAACACAAAGTCATGCTTGTTTTGGAAGAGGAAGCACTTTTCTCCCCAAACCCCAGCAATTACCCAAGTCACCTCCTTCGGCAGCAACCCTGCCACCCATACCATACCAGGAAAAGGTTCCTTCAGGATGACAGTGATACTAACAAAACTCAAAGGCTCAGCAGCCCAAAGGTGAGGCCATTGCGTGTCTCCTCTGCATGTTCTCATATTTATTGTGCAATCCCTACATAGAGTCAGTCCACCGCTGTGTTTTACCTTGCCTTTCCTCTTAATCATTTCTAATGCAAGTTCCGGGGAAACCTACACACAGCTGGATCAGACAGGCTTTTAAAAAAATAGAATCCTCATCTGAGCAGGAGCCTGAATGATAAATTTGGTCCTTCACTGAGTATAGACCCTCATCTGCCATAGCCATGTCTGCTCAGGCTGGTGTTTGTCCTGCCAATACATGTTCTGAGGTGAGGAATGCAATCTGTGCCTCAGCCCACACTCCTGACACATATGCATCTAGACACTGAGATCTCTTCCACACTAGTGACAGTACCAAACATTGCACTGATTCAGCTACAGTGGGATTCAGAGGACAGCCGGCTTCCCGAGCCTGCTCCCACCTTTGCCACTACAATGAATAAAGCTGCTTTTCACAAAGCTTAACTAACACAATGACAAAATGACAAGTCGAACCACACAACAGCTCCCACCACACCTGTAACATGAGCTGGCAGTTACTAGCAGGAATTGTTTTGTTGCTGTTTTGTATTAAACTGCTGATTGTGTATGCCACTTAAATCTTACCACGTACAAAAATCAAAGCTCCCACTGCAGCCATGTGGCTGTGCTCCAGCACGGTGAGCTCCAAGCTGTGTAATTGGGACCCACACTGGGACAGAAACACATTAAGAAACAACAACTACACACAAAAACCTATTTTGTACAAGAACAGGATTGATCTTTGGGTTGGAGGAGTGTGGGAACAGCCTCATTGAACAGGTCCCATCAGGTAATCAATGGAATAATTCCTGCCCCAATTTTGCCAAGCCTACATCTACAGCAGAAATGCAATTTTGGTTTTGTAACAGGACCTCAACGTGCTACTCTGACATGGCTATACAAGCAGCTTTTTTTACACAACACAAAAATTCATCAGCCACGGTCACATGTTGACAACTGCCTGGTCATGCTTAAGCTGTGAGCGAACTCTAGGAAGACCTGGGCAGTTACCATATTGACTCAATGAGGAAAGCATTGCCGTTAGCCCATGGCTAACAACCCAGCACAGCCTTGCACAGGGAGACCAGCCACATATGCCCAAGCACAGCTGGGCAAAAGTGCAGGCCCAAGTCCGCTCACTAGAAGACAGTCACAGATCAGTTGTGGTCACTGATGAGGATGTAAACCCATCCCATGCTTATGCACCATGGGTGCTGAGCATCAGCACCAACTGCCGGGCTCACACCAGCTCTGTGGCATGTTTTGCACTGTGTGCACCAGAAGAGGCACCAGATCTACAAAGAGGATTCCCTGAGGGTAGTGGTGACAGCATCAATGCAGACAGTGAGCTTGGCAAGCAGCTGCTCCTTCAGGTGGGTTACAGCTATACCTCTGAAAGGTCCCCAAGTAGTTGCCGCTGGTCCTCAGTTCCAGACACCTGCACATGCACCCCTGCAAGGTACTATGAACACCAAGAGGGGGACAATCATCCTTTCTCATACACTTTTGAGGTTTAAAATGTGCCTGCACTATTCAAAACCCAACAGACCTGACTACAGCACAGCTCTGGTTCGTGTTGCAGACCAGGGGTTTCCGGTTTTCTTGGCTGTATTGACAGCAGCAACCACCACCCCCAGCTGTACATACAAGCAGGGGGAGGTGTTTGGCTTCTCAACCGACACTCGCGATTACAGTTTAGAAGTCTCTGTAAGGAAAAGAGTCGTGACTGCTCTGTGTAACTCTGCTTCAGATGTTCCCTATGTGGTGTGACTGACAGAGCTGCCCCTAAACACTGCACAAGGCGCGACTCACGATGAATAACACAGCAAAAGATTTGTCCCACGGTTGGGCACTTCCTATTGCACCCAACCTTATAAAACTCATCACCTCCTTCTTGCAGAATACTCTAAAACTTCCCTTAAACAGTATGGGATGAAGCCTGGATAATATTCTCTAGCATCTTTAGTTCAGAATTGAATTGCTCTCAACACGCACAGCCCACCCTGCAAAGAGGCTCAGGTTGCTGTGAAGCGTCATGAAGCAGCAGGTACATTTCTTGAGGTGTGAGATTTCTGTAACTAATATAGCCTCCTCCTGACATCGAGGTGTGTGACAGCGTTATCGCTGCATCCAATCTCCACAGTCCAAGGCAAACCTCAGTAAGTCAAATTGTCTGTGCATACTCAAGTAAACATCCACAGCTCGGCTCTAGCAACAACCCAAAACTCTGAAGAGTACAGAAACTGCCATTCAGGATAAGACCTGAGGGCCCCGTACCTGAGACTGCTGCACAAGGAGGTTCAAGAGACCCCTCAGTGGATAAAGCACTGCATAAGATGGTCACTTCCCCACCTCCTCAGTCACTAGCTAGCTAAAGTGGCTAGCTAGGGTACACCCTCCTCCTGGGAGGCCAGCTTCTCTACCAGGGCAACTCCAGGGAAGGCAAGCCACTGAAAACCAGACACTTGGTAATTTTTAAGATCGTTTCACTATGGAAACTCAGGATACCGAACAGCACTATTTTGGTGAGCCTTTGGGCATTATTTCCTACCTTAAGGACCAGGATGTGCATGCACAGTGAGGAAGGTAGCTGCTTGCAGAGCAGTGAGGAGTTAATTCCTGCTTTGGGAGCTCTCTTTTGTCCTGCACAAAGAGCATGGAGCAATTAAATATTATTGCAGGCGTTCTGGGAACTTCCATGCAGCTTGTGGGCAATAGCTTTTCAGAGACTAGCTAGTACTAGCTAGTACTACTGCAGCCGGTACTGAGCTGTCAAAGCAAGAATGGGAGGAGCACTGAGGGATGGCACAAGAAAGACTAACTGCACAGCTCCAGCTGCAACACACGCAGCCACTGACACACTGAACTACAACTGTGCCAAAGGCTAGAGAAGCGACTCTGCAGAGCAAGCCCGACTACAAAGACACTGACAGGCTGCAAGATGTTCTCTGGGGTTATGCAATATTTTCCCGGTGTACTGGACACTGGAGAGGTGTGTAGGTGATGCCAGAGTACAGCTGTACTTGGCACCTGGACAATGGCAATGCTCTAATTGCAGCCCAACAATCATCTCAGAGACTGGCAACAGCCAGAGTCCTCTGGCTCATCCTGTATTCAGCTGTGAAATATAAATATTTTCAGAATATTCTTTCTCTGTGTGCAGCTGGTACAGCTGTTGTATGGATGCCATACGAGAAGGGAGAAGAGGTGTCTGTGTGCACAACACCCTTTCATAGAGGTGGGATTACAAAAACACTTGAGCACCCCAAGGCTGGAGGCAGCAAATTCCTTGTGAAACCCCTCATGGATGGTGTAGGCAAAAGCAAGGGGGAAGCTCAGACTTCTGTCCTCCAGCCCCTACCTGCTGCAACATCCAGGAGAGCCATAAAGCTCCATTCCCATGCTTGACACATATCAACGCCTGGTTCCTTCTTCCCGAAGCACCGGGACAACCACCCTGCTTGGGGCGGGGAGGGGACGCAGCCCCTTCGGGACTCAGCCGTGGCCACCCCCTACAGCCGCTATCAGGGCAGCTAATTAGCAACAAGACTTTGTTCTCCTCAGAAAATAATCGGGCTCAGTCTTCGACAGCAGGACGCCCCTCCCAGCCACAACTGCTTAACAAAGCCCTAATTATGTAAGCATTATATAAGCCGGCACACCTACCCCCCCCGCACCGCAGCACCCGCTTGGCCGGGCTGCCCCCCAGCACGCCGGCTCGCAGCGTGCCAGGCTCCCAGCGTGCCAGGCACCCCTTGGCCTTCTCCAGCCGCGAGCAGCCGCCCACTCGCCGGCAGCACGAGACAGCATCGAGCCGGGATCGGCCTTTTGTCTAAGCTGATGGTTTCTTGCACGCGTTGGGTACTCCTGGGCTTGTTTGGGTGCTTCTCATGGGCATCCTCTCCCGGGCCGGGCCGCGGCCGTGGGGAGCTGCCAGGCCAGGGGTGCTGCGCTCTGGTCAAGAGGGGGCCACACCATGCGCCTTGGGCAGCGGGACCTGCAGCCCCCGGCCCCTCGCTGTGCGCCGTGCCTGCTCCACACCAGAGAAACACAGTCCACCCAGCAGAGGAACGACTGACTTCCACCAGTGCTCTCGCCTCAGCTCTGCTGCTGGCTGCAATGGTTGGTGTCCTGCTGAGTCACAGCCACGGTACTGTGAGACACAAAGGCATCTTTCAGGCTGAGTCTACCCAGCCCCAGAGCCTGCCTGCTCCCCCACGGAAGCTTCCCTCGCCCGTCAAACAGCACATACATCAGCTGTAACATCTTTGTTCCTGCCGATTTATCTCGGAGTTAACCACCTCAGGTCTGTCGTTCATACTTGTCACTGTAGCCAGACACAGAGACTGTCATATTGGTATAACAGACAGCACTGCTTGAAGTCTGAGTAACACATTTTTCAGTTCTCTAGGTATCTGTAAAGCGATCAGTCACTGTGGCTTCAAGACACCTATGTGAAATCTACAGACTGCTGGTGAGAGGTGGCAGGATGCCTCCATCCCCAGCCCAGGACCAGAGGACAGAGGGGAAAGACATGAAATGAGCTCTGAAGAAAACACAATGAGCACAGGCTCTGCAGGACAGAGCATGGGAGGGAGACAGAGCAGGAACACACAAAACCCAAACCCATCTCTAGACTCCTTCTTGGGCAGAAAGTAAGCTACAATCAGTAGAAAACTTCAAAAGCTAAATTATAAGGCAGCACTGCCCTTTTTTTCCTTCAGAGGTCTTCCAGAGTATCAGTTACTTATGATGTTATTCTGCTGAATAAAACTCCATTCCTGGCCTGAAGGAATCCTGGAGGAACAAAAGGCAGCAAACTGAAGGGTAGGAGCAAGGAAGATACCATCCGAAAACCAAAGGGAAAGGAAGCAGCCAAGAAGTGCTGAGAGGCAAACTGGAACATCTAAAGGCCAACTTTGGTGACAGACAATAATATATCTTCTAACCCTGGGATTATGCAAGCAGAACCAGGCCCCAAATACCCAAGAGCTCTTGTTCTGGCCGAGCCTCAACGCTGCGGACGCTGAGACCCGGGTTACATAAACACCAAAGAGCACTTATATAACTGCTGTATGGCACTGTCCTGCAGCCACCAGCACCCTGTGTCACCAGAGCATGGCAGGTAGATGCTCCAGCCAGCCCTGCTCTGGAGTAGCTGCACCCACCCCCCCCTCCAGGACCTTCACACCCAGCCCCTCCGAGACCTTTGCACCCAGCCCTGCTCAAGCCCCCAGAATGCAGCTCAGGTGGGGTGCCTCCCTCTTGCAGGCACCACGGAGGAAAGGTTGATGGTTAGTTTGGAGCACCAGGCAATCTCGTGCCTGTTTCCAGCTCGGACACGCTCATATAAGAGTTGTGAAATTTCAGATCAAACATTTTCAGAGTGCTTTGAGATGGCAAGAACTGGAGAAACACAGAACCCTGCTACCTGGCATCCCTCTTCTAGATATATAACCAAAAATGCCTTTTCCCAATCAAAGTCCTCAAAGTGCAAACTGCCTCCTCCTCATTAGCCCCACCCCCCACCCCCCATGCAGACGCTGAGGGGATTAGTCAAGGCGGAGAAAACAAAGCGAGGGAATGCTATGAGGGAATGCACCCATTCTGGTACCGAGTGAGGCAGGGATGGGTTACGTTTGTTGTTTAGCCAGGGGTGTGAGAGAGCAACAGTTACATAAAACTACTGCACTGGAGTCAGGAAGTGTTTCAGGCTCAGTGCTGGGAAGTTTTCAACAAGCTGCACGCAGGAGGGAACTGAAACCTCCCCTTTCTGGTTATCCCAGTTAACTAGTAACCCAGAATATAGTTTTCCCAGTCAGATTACAAAAATTACCATAAGGATCTAAACCACAAATAACCAGATTTAACCATCAGACCCTATTTATTTTCACAATACTTCAAAACTTTTTTAAAAAAAATAATCTGCTCTATTCTCTATTTAAGGTGGATATTTAGGTAACAAAGATAAATTTCACCTCACAGCTTCAGAAAACAGATACATATGGGGGTTTGACATGTTCCCAGCACAGTGAATCCAGCTGGCTGCTGCCATTACTCTTCTAGGGATAAATTTCAGGGACTAAGAAAAGAGGACGAGTAGGGGAGCAAGCATTCTGTATTATGCAATGATTACATAAGCATTAGTTTACACTAGGTAGCTGGGAGTTGTGGTATTAGCTTTATACCAGGACACCCTCAGAGCAATGAGAAATAATAAAGAGGGGTTTATTGCTGCCACACACCTCCAAGGCCACCAAAATGGCAAATGAAACAACAAGCACAAGCTGAATTTTAATCTCTGCCTCAAGCCCTCACCATAGCTCGTTCAGGTCTCGTTAACAGGGAGGGGGAGAAGACAGCTGATACTTGTCTCCTAATTTAAGAGTGGCATGAGAAATAATCCCAGAGTAAAGCATCCTTCAGCATCTGAGTGCTCCTTTGCTGTGGCTCATGAGGGCAATGGTATAAGGGAGGAGAAGTTTTAAAATTATACTACCTAGCATTTGCACTCTAGTTCAGTGCCAAAGGAGTTCACAAGCATGACACAGTCCTCACAATAACCTGTTGACCACCTTCCTGCCCATCTTCCAGGGGATGAAACTAAGGCAAAGAACCCAAGTAGGCATCAGTGCTGAGTAACTCCCAAGTTCTTGGCTCCCAGTCCTATGCTCCAGTCAACACGCTTTCCTTCTTTCCTCTCCTTAAATATGATTTTGTACTCGGAAAAACAAAACACAGTTGTGGATTTTTTTAGAACTGTAACAAAGCACAGAACTTCAGCTGCATTCCTTTTTTCTGTTTCAGTCTCTAAAGTAATTTCAGAGGAATTTTTAAGGACTCTGTTTAATGAGGGAGGCATCACTTGGGAGAAAAATGCAAATTGTTGAGTTTGAGCCTGTGTGCCACTGCATTCCACTGGCACTTCTCCCATCAAACGCAGCCAGAAAAATGACCGAGAGCACTGTAGAAAGCTAATAAGACCAGGGTGAAACACCATCACTCAAAGAACAATCTGTTCCTAGCTTTCCTTTTCAAAATATTGGTGCTGTTTTGTATGCTGCCACAGGAGATGGACAAAGAGCTGTAAAGTTATTCATGGCAAGCAGATTCGTACAAATTGAAGCCACGATGTCACAAGGACACCCCTATTCAAAATAGGTAACACCACAAAAGCTAAGCATATTACAGCCTGGAAAAAAACCCAAGCACCGGTCCCTTCAGAAGGTTGTTAAAATTACAACTACCTCTATGGGGAAAAAAAAGAAGCATATATGTATATGGGGAGGAGACAAGGCTCTTGAATTAGAGATATTTTTCTTGCACAGCAACAGGGGGATAGATAGTGTACTGCAACAAATCTTGATTTACTAGCTGGTGAGTGCTACCATTACATTAATCAAAATCCTCTCTAACTTTCCAGAAACATTTATAAAATAACAAACAAATAGCACAGCACTGAATATAAAGGTGCTTGCTACTTGGAAGACTCCAAAGAAGCGTTCATGAACCTGGACTGAGAAAAAGCCACAGAAATCAGAGAGGAAAAGAAACACTGACCAGAAGTTGAAGCACAAAGGCAGGGAAGAACATGACGACTCAATTCTGCCCCAGTCTCTGTGACCTTGTGCAGTTCTATCATCCTCTCTGAAGACAAAAAGGCTATGGAGAAGTGGAACAGAGACCATCCTGGTTCTACCAGCCAGGGCACTACCACATTAGATCAGTTACAAATACCTCCTCAGAGATAATTTTCCCCTAGTAGAGCAGACTGTGACAAAACTTGTCCCAGACTTTAGAACCTGACAAGCAATGCTGTACAAGGAGGAGCTCATTTTCACTCTTGCTCTTTTCATACAAATGACCCCAAAATACCTTTCCACCCAAAATTTTTGGAAGGCATCTAACCTTGCATTCTCCCTCCATTGATGATGACCTACAGTCTCATTTCTAAAAGCATCTTCCCCTCCCCTGTTTTCTTTTCATACCTGTTATCTAGACTGAGTTACATAAGCCACTTGTATCACCCAGATTCCTCATTTATCCAAACCCATTTTGTGTTGTAATTCTCTTCCCTTCTCAGTTCACATTCTCCCAGAATTAGCTTCTTTGTCCTGCTACCACAACCAGAGAAATAAGAAAACAAGAAAAGATGGATTTATTTATTTGTTTATTTCTTAGAAATCCACCCCTCCCACTAAAGGACAACAAATACCACATGGCTTATTTCTATAAAGCCTCCTCATGAAAAGCACACAACACTGGACTCCTATCACAAACCAGGAACCCAGAGCTGAAACTCCTGGGGTCCATTTCTGAACAGCCTATAAAGTCCATAGCATGAACTTTGGAGGCATATGCCACAGGAACAAGGTGGAAGAAGCTTGTAACAAGTTAAATTACAAATTTAGAAAATTCTTCAAATCTGAATAAAGTTGGTTTTTTTTCCAACACAAAACATCCTCCCACCAGCAAGCAAACTAATCATCAGTCATCCCAAAACTGTAAACTCATGTTAGTGTTTCACCAGCACCAGCATTTGATGGGGGAGGGAAAAAAAAAGCCAAGTAGCTCTTAGTCTATTAAGCACTAATTAGGGGATCTGGAGCAAGCACCAACAGCTCTGCCTGGTGCCCAGACTGCTGCCTGCAAGTCACCAAATATTGCACTGACAAAAGCAACTCTCATTATCAAGTAGCATGTTGGGGGGAAAGTATACACAGAAAGTTGAAGGGGAGGGGGAGAAGACACTGGATAGAAAACCATACTGATATTAACAGCTGCCTCCTCTCTTGCTAAAAATTACTTTCAGAGCATTACAATATGACAGCAGCAGAAACAATAACAGACCTTGAATGTCACAATACTGAAGTTCAGAATTAAAAGCACAAAGAAAGAGCAAGCTTCCTTTTCATATCCCCTCCCTCAAACCAACAAGCAATGCTAGACTCTGAAAATTCAACCATTTACCTGCCAGGTAGGCAGCAAATTAAAACCTAAGTCCTTGATGCACTTTTCCAGCCACTGAGTAGGGCGCTCCTGCACCAGGGAGGGAGAATGAATGGTCTGTAACCAGAAAGCAAGAGGGAACAGAAAACAGCAGGAAGGGGAGCCACAAAAAAAACCCAAAACAAAACAAAAAAACAACACCTGTGTCCTACCTGGAAACTGCTGAGACTCATCCAAGAGTAACATGCTGCTGAGTGCACGGAGGCAAGACCTCTGCCCCAGTACTTGCTCAACGTGGACACACTCTCAGCCCTTCTGCTATTCTTGTCTCAGGGTCTTCAGGACAAAAGTTTCCAGTCACTCCCGACAACTTGTTATCTCTGCCCACAGCTCAGCGAGCACTAAATCCACTCTCACTGGCTGTTCAGCTAGCAGGCGGGAAATGCCTCCTGATAAAACAGTCCAGGGTACAGGCAGGGAAACCTGCACTTAAGGTTTCTGAAAATAACTTTGGTAAATAGCTCCTAGTGCTTGAATCCACCCAGCTGGTGTGACGGGAGTCGGTACGCATATATCCTCCCTGCACCCAGCTGAGACAGACCAGGGTCACTGTTATATAACTAGTTAAATATGCCTCGTGTTCAGCCTAAATAAAAATTGTCACTATCTCCTCCCCTGCTTGGAGAGTCAAACAACACAGCCCTGCCCAAGGTAGCTGCAGCTCCACTTGGGACCGATGCCTGGAGCTGCACTGCCCAGCTGGTTTGGCTTCAGTACGTGTTCCCGATCAGCACAAGCAACCTCAGTTACGCCTGGGAAAAGAGTTTTAAAAGAGACAAGAAGAGCAGGGAGGCTGAATGGGTGCGTACGAGGAGGTCTCTCTCCTCTCGTCGGCGGAGCTGCAAGAGGTTCAGATCGGATCGGATCCCATTCACTCAGCCCGTGATCCAGTTCAACTAGTGGCAGAAACCAAGACTGAGAATAAAATAAAAATCCTTACATAACCATTCAGGCTCCAGCGGGGCCCCACACAAGGGGAATCCCAACAGACAACAGGATGCTCAGAGCAGGGGACACATGGGACCGTAACCCCTCTTCCAAGTTTCACAGCACAAAACTAAAAGAGGAGGGGAATGAGTGGCAAAGAAAAGTACAGCCTTTATGGCTTTGAAAACAATCTTGTTATCTGAGATTTCATAAACTATTTGCAGGATGCCTGCTAGCTTCCAAAAAACCTGGACAACTAAGACTGAAACCTGAGCAGTTTGATGCAAGCTGTTTGCACAATAGTAGGCAAAAGAGCATCCCGTTCACTGGTTAAATCAGCAGCTCCTACAGCACTGCTGGTCTGCAGAAGGCTCTCTGTAGCAAACAGACTCTGAATGATATTTCCCAGTTTTTAGGAAACAACCTGTTTCATAAAAATTTGTGGAGTTCAAGCTTATTCCAGGCAAGACTTCCTCCCCATCATCCACTTGCACCAGAAGGACAGATACAGGAAAGAATAAGTAAAGACAGGAGAGAATAATTACTTGAAAGCTGTGGTTGAACCCCTGAAGGCTAACCATCATGCCTACACTTCTTCAGTGCTGTAACAGAGACTTTTTCTATGCCTGATTCCTTTCACAGGCATACCCCACACCAGTAACAAACAGCAAACCTGGGCTGATAGACACATAATGAAATCAGCTCGCTCACAGTGAGCATTTGTCCACGTAATGAAGTCAGCTCTTTGCAGCCAGAGTCAGAAAAACCAGGACGGGCATAAGAAGCCCAAAGCAGGCAGTATCTGAATAACCCTGGCACAGATCTGCAAGACTCCAGGACAATGAGCTGCACTTGTAACAGTAAAAGTTGATCTAAAGGTCTGCAAACACAGCCAGGGCAGAGCCCAGTTACGAGTTAATGGCAGAGCATGACTCCAGCCATTGTCATTAGACCTTTCCTTTGAGAGGGCAGTAGGGCACAGTGAATGCTTGCTACCATCAAAATAGCCTCGTTGCTTCAGGGTACATCACAGCTCTGAAACAAACCCAAGGTGCTATTTTCATAATTAGAGTCATATACATTTTACCAAAGAAAAGATGAACTGTATTAAAATTAAGAGGCTTGGTCACAAGACAGCTTTTCACCTATGTCACAGATTCAAACAGCCTTCCTGGCACACAGGAACATACAATGTTTATCAAGGGGGGAAAAGAGGGACAAATATATTAAGAAAAGTACATAGTCGAGGATCTTGCAGCAGGCCTTGTAAGGACTTTGCAGGGTTGGAATAAATAACCAAACATGACCTCAGCATCTGACCAAACAGATTTATAAAACTGGGAAGCAAGATTTAAAGACAAGCATTTGTGTAAATACAACTGGGTACTTTCCAAGGCACGCTTCTTACAGCAAACACAGGGAAAATGGAAGTGCAATACACTGCGGGAAACAGGCAACCTACACCTGTCCTTCTGCACACAGCAATAAAAAGGGAATATCCATTTTCACCTTAGCATGCAAAACAGACAGGAATTTTTTGCGCTTTTCCACTCACAGCAGCCTACTGGTGAGGCCATCCCTGTTAGCCATGACAAATACATATTCACAGAGCCAAGAATTAGATGTGCCAGAAACAGTCAGTTTATAAAATGATCTCCTCATGGAAGGTAATCTTGTTATAGATAAGCCCATTTACTGAATAGCTTTTCTGTGAGGCCAGCCTTGCCAGTAAGGAAGAATTCTCCATCCTCTGCAGGGTCTGAAATCTTACCTACCTGTCACACCTCATCTACCTCATGCCCAATCCACAAGCACTTTGTAATTGCATGACTGTGCTATACATTAGAAAAGGCTTCTCAAGAAACTGTTGTCACTTGAGAGGTTCTCTTGCAAACAACACAGGAAATTCCCCTGATTAAAAAAGTCTGCATTTTCATAGAATATCAAGATAAAGGCCCTTCAGAAAATCTTTTTTTCTTCATCTGACAAGTCTTTTCAGCAACAATGCCAGAATCCCTGAGCCCTGTAAATTCATAAGGGTTAAAATTCACACTTAAACCTGCCTACACACACAAGAAACTTAATGGTAAAGTTTTTCAGGATGCTAGCTCCTCTGTGTAACAGAGAACCTTGGAAATGGGGAGAAAGGAAATGAATCTGAACTCGGTTCAATAAAAAGTTTCAATAAAATATCCCAAAACATATCACAAGTGACTATCTGCCACCATCCTTTCAAGTTCCTTCCCCATCCCTCTTCTCCACCTTGAACCTAGTGGAGTTTTCTCAACCCACTGCTCCCCTTGCTGAGCCCTGCAGGCCAAGCAGCTCCATGACTGCTCGACATTGACCTGATCCAAGCCCACCAAGTGCAGCACAGCTATGAAACACTGGATCTATAATGTGCCACCATGTCTTCGGTCCCTTCAAGCTAGGGTGGTTCACTTCTCTCCAAGGACTGCCCTGGGTGCTGTTCACCCTCACTGCTGCCCTGCAGAACAGGAGAAATGTTCTTTGCCCATTCCCAGCTGCTCCATGCTGGCTGTGCAGTCCCTTCCCCATCCCACAGCTTTCTCACAGGCATGCTCTGCATCTACCAGCTGCTTCTGCAAACCCCATCAATCTCCAACAAGTAGAGAAGCTGCCTACAAATCTGACTTTAATGTTACTAAACACAAACTATGCTTGAGAGCCAAATTTCACTCTGGATTATGCTAGTAGAACATAAAAATACCATTAAGGCCACTTTCCCTGTCTCGTTTTCTATGTTGCTTTAACAACACACAAGAATATGAGGTTTAAGTTGGTTGTGGTATAAGGTGGCGTTTATCAGCCTAAAACAGTTCAGACAGAATCGAACTCCACAACACTATTTGTTAGCAACTGAGTATTGCCGGGCTCTCAGAATCTTTTCCTTTTTAAACAAACACTGCACTGTACATAAAACCTCTTTTTGACTAAGTTCTAAACCAACCATGGAAAACCAGGAGACTTTCTGTTGACTTTAGCAAGTTTCAGGCTGAACCTAAGGCATAAAACTTGATCAATATGTTTTTTCTCATTTTATTTGTACTGATATAAATCTTAATTTGTTTTATTTCCCACACTCATCTAAATCATAACTGGGAGTGGGAAGCTGTACATAATGTAACAAAAACCTAATCACACAAAATACAGACAGCAATGAAACACAGTGCCTTCTGCAAATGCTTTTCAGATTGTCACTGTGACAAAACATGTACTGCTTCAGGCTTCAGTCCAGGCTTTCAAAAGTTGTTTAAAGGTATTGAAGAAAACAAGCCATTATTAGACAAGATGTAATGATTTTAAGTCAAAGGATTTATATCATAGATATTTAGCATCACCTTAATCAAAGTTAAATCCACTGAGTTACAATCCCAGTTATATTCAAGAAACTGATTCTCATCTCTTCCTACAACTTGCCACATTTCTGCTGCTGCTGGCACAATATATTTGTGCACCACGGAACAGTGATTTTGTACAAGTTTAATTCCATTCCAGTTTTCATCTAAGTGCAAGTTTGACATAAATCACAAGCTAAGAATACACAAAAGTGCCATTTGAAAATTGCTTCTAATAGTTCAAGTATTTAAACATTTTACATGGATGAAGATTACCTACAGATGTTTTAATTGCAAAATCTGTTTTGACAGAGATTTAAACTAGAAGTTTCTGTTCACCTAGCCCCAAAAGATTTTATCTTGTAGCTTTCTCCTCTCTCATTCTTATTTGCATATTTGCAAGTGAAAATAATGTCTTCTGACTCCTACTTAGAAATTTTTTGAGACTGAGTCAGTGAACTGCATGTTGAAGAAAATGTGAACAAGACATTTTCAACATCTGTAACACAAACCTCTGCTATCAAAATCAAAATCAGGTATTCCATCAAAAAACTTTGATCCAAACACTGAGGCAGACACTTCTGAAAGTTCACTGTTGCAGTCTTCTATAAAGTCTAAGCAGGAAATTAAAATGGTAAAAGAAATAAATAACTGTGATGTGATACTATGTTGTAAAATCTGAAGAAGACTTTTGTCATTAAAATGTTTCCCCTTCTTCCAAACTGCTGCTGCTTCGTGGCTAAAAATATTATACTTGTACAACATACAGCTACATGCACATTTTATTTAACCAGTCATTAAAAGCAGCACAATGCTGGACAAAGTAAGAAAAAATGAAAATAGGGACCTCTTGCATAATTTAAACTCAAATGTGAAACAGAGAAGTGTTTCACCAAGTTCATTTGAAAATAAAAGGGGCGCTGCCTAAGATGTAAAGCGTAAGGTTTTCACTTTGGCTTCATTGCACTCACCAGGCGACCTTGGCAAAGTCACCCTGCCACTCCTTACCTGTTCAAAAGGAAAATACCATAATACAAATTTTCAAATTAGTTTCCCTGTGATTTTGTCATGTTTTCAGAAGCTGCAGCTGACGGTGTATGGTCTATTAGCAATGCCTAGGTGCAGTACAAAGCAGACTACTGAAAAAATACATAAGGAAAAAGTACCAAATGTGTTCGCTAACTAACTCTGACTGTCCTTCCTCAGAGATTACCTGGCTGCTTTGTGAAAAATAGTAAGTTTTTGGCCAATACAGCACAACCCCCATATCCTGCAAACCTATCAAAAAAGCAGGAAGAAACAAGGTACTTCTCTCCACAGAAGACTTGAAGCACTTCTTTGTTCAGCTAATAACCGCTCACTCATTGATCCTGCTTCTGTGCATTCATGCTACTCTCACGTTTGGGGCAGCTTTAAGAAAACAGCATGTAGCTACAGGTAAAAAACATTTGAAAAAAATCCATCTACCTATAAATAGAGCCATGCAGAGCCACGGATGTGGGCTGTTCTTGAACTGCATGGAAGGATTTCTATTTTGTATTGCGTCATAAGCAATAGATCAAGGGAAGGAGGAAGAAAAGAGGGGAAAAAGCATAGCTAGTTATACCACCACATCATTTCATAAGATCAGCCAGTCCCTGCACCCAATTGGCGGGTCTGAAGGAAGCAGAGCTCTGGCGTCATCACCTCCTTTTAAAGAAGTAAAGCAACTCATTACCCCGGGTTATATAACACTGAGACTATGCCAGACTTTGTGCCACCCTCTCAAAAAGGAAGTTGCTGTCAGAGAGCCTTGGAGGGGGGCAGAGGAATCACAAACGTTTTCTTTGGGAGTTTCCCCCTGTGTAGGATTAGCAGAGGAGACCGGAAGAGATTCCGCACTTTTGGACAAAGCACAGACGGTGAAAGGCTCAGTGCCTGACCTGCAACATCGTCAGTCTGTAATCCCCTGCAAAGGGGGATGAGGGGACAGCACTGTCAGGATCTCATCCTTCCTTCCCACAGCAGCTTCAAGCCACACCTCACCCCACTGAGAATAACCTAGTTCACAGGGTTAGTTGAAATGCTAGAATCAGCCAATAAAACCCCTCAAACCCCAGGTGCCACTCCTCTTACACTCTTCTCCATCCCTGTTACCTTCCCCTTTTCCTCCTGGATTTATGGGCAAACAGCCTGTAGACAAGGGAATTCCACCTGCCTCTATCACCCTCTGACAAACAAAACTGTCCCAACACAAACAAAATGCCCAGCATGGCAACCTGTAGCTTCGGGTCCAGCTAATGAAGTGTGCAGTACTGGCTGTTCCCAGCAAAGCACCTGAGAAGAATTTTTTTTTTTTTATTGGGGTTTTTGTTTGTTTGTTTGTTTTTTCATGTCACCATTTCGTGAGTCCAGTAAAACCACTTCATGGGAACAAGGTGACTGCCACGGGGTCTGCACAGGCATTAGCAGTTCCCATACAACATGCTGGGTACACAGACACATGCTGGCTGGGCAGATCCAAACCCCTCAGACTGCACACAGTAACACCATTTGTTCTGAAAGACAGGCTGTACTACAGGGAAACTGCCAGAATAAAAATAATGGGTAAAATATGCAGCCTTCTGTAACGAAGCAAAGTTCCCAGAGAAATCAGTGAGGCTTTTGCCGAAGTGGGAGGCAAACCTTGCTTCCCTACAATTTCCATGTAACCTTTCTGCATTACTCAGTAACCAGGATTGATATTTTACTCAGTGGGATTGTGGAAACATAGAAGAAATCCAGCCTCTAACTTCATAGGTTTTAGGAAACCAACACGTCTCAAATAAAAGATCAGTGGAGGCAGAGACCATATGCTTAACAGACACAAAGCGACTTCAGAGATGCTCTTATCCCTTTCAGAAACTAAGAAAGCAATTGAAAACCCTCAACATCTTTAGTTATAGCAAGTCACCTGAGAAATGCATCCAATATCTGCAGTTAGAGTTATCTACAACCAGCTGGCGTGAGGTCGAGCCACACAGCCTGCACCTGTGTGGTCCACAGTGATCTGTAAGGGTCATGTTCTAGGGTAGTGCAGTTTCCCATAATAATTTGATAAAGTTCAAACACCTGCCAATATGAAGGATATTAATTCACAAGTAAATTCTTTCACATGTAGTCATGACTCTTGTACCTCTGTGACACCACGAATGCTATCCTCTTGGTGTGCATTTATTGGCTCAGAAGACAATTTAGGAAAAGTCAGCACAAGCGTTAAAATCTGCCTGGTTAAGAACAGCAAAGTGAACAGTGGTACAGGGAAGCTCAGGTTTGGCTTCCTAGGCTTACACAGACCAGGCAGAGGCAATAAACTTATTGCTGTTGAAGAGGTTTGCTTTCTTCTTCTAGCTTCCTTAGAAATGGTACTGGTGGACTCTAGAAGGAGCTGCATCCAGCCACAAGTAATCAAAATAAAAGAATCAAGACAAGAAAGTCCATCAAAAAAACCCCAAACTGAAAGATGTCAATCACCACTCTTCCATCTGCAAAAAGTAACATGCAAATTAAATTACAGCACTATTACTTAATGGCACCCGGCACTCTGGCGTACATAAACACAGAACACAGCAGAGCTTAAAATTAAAGGAACCCTCAGTTTGCTTTCCGTGATCACCTTCAGCGCTCTTCTAGATTTAGGAAAGTCCTGACTGTTGTTTCTTTCCACATCTTTTTCTCCATCTCACCCACTTTCAATAAACAAAAGGAGCCTCCAACAGGCCTGTGTCTTTCCTTATCCCCCGCTAAACAAGGACAACAGACCAAAGCCCATGTATCACCAGTCTGAGGCAGAAAGCAAGAAGCAAATCAAGTCCACAGTGCCCATGTACTGCAGCAGATGGAAGCATCGCATTAAAGGGTCCCTCAAAGCGCAGCTATTGTTTCCGAGGCTGCCTCGCCCTTGGGATGCCCATCTATCCTCCCTACCTCCCAAAGACACAGCTGTGAAAAGCTGCTTTCTGAAAGGAGCTGGGAGATTAAAGAAACACGTATGTATTTGCTCCTCCTCTTCTTAAGGAATGCATTTCATTTTCTAGTAGAGAGGGAGGAGAACTTAACTCAGTATTTCCTGAGAGAAAATGGTGTACAGTCTGGTCAAAAGTAGAAGGCAAAAAGATTTCAGGTTGCTGGGACTAATCTCCATTTACCAATATAAGCAGGACCATTCAATTCAAGGTAAATTACTTTCTAACAGCAGCTCACTTTTTTTCCCCCCCTTCTTTTTTTCCTCCAGCAGTATGGGCCTTTCTAAATCTGGATATAAATCTGGATATAGAATATAGGCTATAATTGAGCAGGGCATTATTCAGGAGGCTGTCTCCACACTCTGCCTCTCAGTTTTATGCAGGTGAGTATAACATGACCTAATTTATAAGAATAACTTCAGATGAAAAGCTAAAAAACTCAGGTATATGAGCAGGAGAAGCCTCTGCTAAATAATGAGATTTATACCAAAGACTTTCCTCTCTTCCCCTGCAAGGACAGAAATTTGCTCTATTCCCAACCCCACACATGTAGCTGGGGACTCCCACACACACCACAGTTTTGTTTTGTTCCAGCACTTTGCTGGGGAGAAGAAAAGATGGAACGACTTTGGGGTGGGAAGCACATGAATAACATGATCTCCCAAAATGAACAGCAGCTCCCTGTGCCTCAAGGATGCATTCATATATCATTCAAAAAAAAAATATTAACCCACACTTCCACATGACTTTAAAAACAGATTTCCAAAATAATTTCAGCTTTAATAACTCCAGGTGCTAATGATCTTTCTACTAAGTATGGAGTTAACTCCTGATGTTTCCCATCAGATTAGGCAAAGAATTATCCAGACAGCTACAAACTGATTTCACTTTGAGTGTAATTGCACCCCTTGCTGCACCATGAAGATGAGCCACAAAGAGCCACAAAGGAACACCGCATTAAACAAAATCCACTCTTGCTATAATTCCATTCCAACAATTTTTTCCCCAACCTCCAAGTGAAAATTGTACGTAAAGCTGATCTAGTAGCACCCCTATAAATAAGCAAGCTTTCCTCGCACAAGAGATCAAGGAAAGCAAAGACCTTTCCAAACGTGAATTGCTTGACTTGGTATTTTGAGAAACTCAAAACTGTGAGCACCAATCAAACTCAGACAAAAAGTAGCCATTGAAATACCTTCTGGATCATGCTCCAGAAACAAGACGTAACTTCATTTGACTGTCATGATACTATCAAATGTCAGAGACAGGGATGAACACAGTTTTAAGAGGCTAGGGTAAGGAAAAGGGTCTGTCTTTTCCCTCACTAGCCTCCTGTGCCAATCTTTCGCCTTGGTGCCTTCACTCTGCCAAGAAGCTGCAGTGCGTAAGAGCACAGGCACCTGTGTGTCCTCTACTCTCCTGGGACTTGTGATCCTGCCCCACCAACACAACTGTGCTCCTCATTCACTCCTCTTTAAGGGTCCATATGTCTACAGAAATGCCACACAAGGCAGGTTTTTTTGCTCCAGCACTTTGTCAGAGAGGAGGAACAGTATGAGTCTGAGGTGGTACAAGGGAGTGGAGATTGCCTGCATCTTCTGCTCTCCACTAGTCAAACAGACATGCTATGGAGGTAGTCCATCCCCAGCCCTGTGGAAAGAAATAGGGGATAGGAAAGGAAAAAACAGACAAAGTGGACAACACAGGGCAGAAGACAAGGCCAATTGCATGGAGATTTTTATATCACAATAGTAGCATCTAATATGCTATTATTTGGTGTTGCTTAGTGTATCTGTACATTAAGAACTGCAGTACTGTACTACCATGGTACTGGAAAATTGTCCACTGCTGTACCCCAAAAGTATTGACTCCAATCCCTGTCTGCTGTACCACACATCCTGTGTTGCAAACCCAATAAGCAGCCTTTGAGGACCATGTCTGGATGTCTGTGCTCATTAAGGCATCTTTCAGAGAAATAAGAAGAAAACAAAAAAACAGGTCTTTACACTTTTACCCCTGAACTACACTTTAAAAAGTGTTTAACCCATATACTCAGAGGCAAGAAGACAAGCAACTTGCCATCACTATTAATAGCAGAATTACATCCATATGCATGAGTAAGAGAGAATGAATTCCAAAGACTTCAATCAGAATAATCCAAAGACATTCAGAAAGTGGAAAAACAGCACTACAGTGGGATTCATTCAAATACTCAACAGCTTTCCTTGGGAAAGCTCTGAGGTACGAACACTGCATTTGAAATTATCTGTAAAATCCATATTAGAGGTTTGTTTCCTCTTTGCTCAAATTAGCTTTTATTCCTATGGAGTTCAACACAGCCCAGAGCAACTACCAGGATCAGAGAAAAAGTGCAGGACTTGAAACAGCCCTTTATCTCCACAGTCATCAGTATATCATATTTCTAGTGAAAAGTATTTAGGGAGTTCACGAAAAAAGTTCTTAGCAGTCACGCACTGATATCACAAAACCAAACATGATAAAACAAGTGCTGCTGCCCACAAGTGATGAGAAAACAGATGCAGCAGGCAGGAATGACAGGGCTGGAAAAGCAGAGGAAGCCTCCAGTTAGGATTGAAGCGTGCTGATAGGATGGGTGTGCAGTCTGGCAGTCACCAGGAAAGGGTTGTATGTGCCAGGGTAGATAGATTGTGGAAGAAGTGCTCTAGAAAAGAAGACTAAAGCTGTAAGTGCTCTTATATGTGATGCTAAGGTTCATTATCTGACCACCACTGAAGAAACGTAGAAAGGATGTAACCTTTGTGGTTGTTAACTGTTACTTATTCGGCAATATTCAGAAAACTAGCTTTCTGTGCTCTTTTTCTTCCTCGAGCGCAAGGGCAGAAGGTTTAAGAACTGTTTTCATCAAGACTTAAAGACTGTACCATAAAAGTCCAAACTAAACTCTAGACCATCTATGGGGAAAACCTATACTAAATGCAAACAAAACTTTAAGCAGAAATGATAAAAAACTGGACCAAAACTGAAGACAATGCTCTTAACTACCAGAATGGAAAAAGAACTCCAAGAAAATTCTGAAACTGAAACCACCACAAGTATTAATTCCACAGACAACATAAGTCAAAAAACCCCCACAAAAGTGGGTTAAATGTGTGAAACAGAAGTCACTGCCAAGTCTGAGACTATACTACCCACCATCAACAGGTGTGGATAACATTACACTCACTCTGGATGGTTCTAAAGTATTCCGAGTCACCATCAAAACATGGAAAACCTACATTCCTAAAACAAAGCTACTACTTTCCAAGCGGGCAGTAAAAATATTTGGTTTGAAATTGCTATAACCACTATTACTTAAAACAAGCAATCAGTTTCAGTTTGGAGAAAACATATACGCAGCCTGTCACCCTTTCAAGGAAATAGCTATGATAGATGACAAACTTCTAAATATTGTAGCGCTAGAAATACACAAGAGCCCATCCACAAGGGAAGGGTCGCCAGCGGAACATCTACAGGGCAACCACAGTACCAGGAGGGGAGGAGAACAGCACAGCTGGGAACAGGGAGAACAAAGTTTTAACAGAAATTATTAAAATTAAGCTTTTAAAAAGACTCTTAGTATAAAAATTAGAAAACTTCCTTCCTTCTTGTGAGTAAAAATAACTGTCTGTTCTTAAGCTCATTTTTTGAATGAGGGTCATCTACAAAGAGACAGGACTATGAACATAGATGGGCAAAATCAAATGATCTTCTTGATTCTGCAGTTCGCTGTATTTCATAGGCCAAATGGCAGGACACTACTTTTGTATTAGATCTAAGGTAATATAGATGTCAACTGACATTTCTGAGGCAATATGCAGCTGTGAAGAGGTATCAGGAAAAACAGAGTGGACACCTCCACAGAAAACAGTAATTATACAGCTAAGCACACAGAAAAAAATCCTGATATTTTGGCAGACAGAATTAATGCTGAAGCAACCTGAAACCTCAGTGGCAATCCAGCTTTGCTCAGATTGGGTGAGTTTTTCTTGTACCTAATGAACAACTATAAAAACATTTTATGTTTGTTATATGTAAATTCTCTTTTTGTTCTTCGTCATTATTTCCTACGTTTGTAAAAATTAATTTCTAATTAGTCTCTACAGAAATAGAAGGCATAAAGTGTTCCTAGTGTTTTAAAATGAAAATAAGCAGCTGTCATTAACGGTCAGCGATGTTCTGATATTTCCACATCAATGTTGTTTGCTTTGGAAAGAATAATCCTGACGAGCAATTACGAGTATTCAGCCACAATAATACAGATGTAGAAGATAAAATACAGAGATCTATGATAAAATAATCACAGGGAATGACCCACTTGGACATGACATACAGCCACTCCTCTCTGCTAAAAAAAGGTTTTCTACAGCATCACTCTTTCCTATTGCTCCACCAGGTTCCCATGAACAAAGTGACACAGTCACTGACAGTTTCTTTGAGACAAAGAAATCAGTGGCCCTGTAACTCTACCTCCTGGAAATTCCCTTGTTTCTTACCTGACACTTACTAACACTTCCATTTCTGCTACTTTCTCCTTAGAAGAAGCCATCTCGTGAATAAAAACAGAGGAATAAAATTTATCTGTGTAAACATTTTATAAACATTTTAAACCAAAACAGCATCTTCAAGTAGCATGTGGCTGAAGGAATAGTCAAAAAACCCCAACAACAAGACTCGAGGACAATAATGTACTTTGAAACCAAAAATAATTTAGTAACTAGAAGAGGATTAGAAGTATCTGTCTTTAACATATTCTACGTTAAGGAAGACTATTCTCAGCAGGTTTAAGTACATGCATTCAAAAATCTGCACACCCTTTGAAATTACTAAAAATCACAATTTTAAAGGAAGCAAATACAGCTTCCCCTTAGGCTCAGGCTGTAGTTTTATGATACAAGGAGTCTGGTGGCAAACACAGCACAGGGAATTCCCACCTGAGCCACGCACTCCTGCCTATGGGCCCTAGAACATCAACCCTTCTGCTGGACCAACCAACATATTTCTAGGATCATGCCATGAATCAGCACTGTTACCCAATCTTATTTAAATGTAACCTGCACAGAACGGGTCCACAGCAGCTATACTGGTCCTAAATGAAGAGAAGAGTGGGGTAGTTATAGCTAGGTGAGGATAGAAGGTGACAACTTACTTAGTCAGCAGTGCCACCTTTCAGATTGTAAAACAAACAAACAAAAATAAACTCAACCTGTACGCTGCCAGAAAATAAAGTTTTCCAGTTGTTAGAGGTGATTATTTTAAGTGAGCAATAATTGCCCATAGCACCAATTTAATTGTTTACCTTTAGGCAAACCAGTGATGTAAATACATTTAATTTCACTGGATCCTTTTAATAATACAAGTAATTGTAAACTGATTTCTTCACTACTTTTATATAATTGCTTCCCCAGAATCTGTAGCTATTTTAAAAATTCTGTCCTCCTTACAATTTATGCCTGTGGCTTGTTTTCATGATGGAGATTTCTTTTGGCCAGGAGTCCAAATTTAACCTACATTAAATCCCTATTTAAACTAAGCACCCACATAAGCACCTCTCCCTACCAAGTACTGGACAAATCCTAACCCTTACGCTACCTACCAAAGTGTCACTCACCAAAATTAGTAACTCCAGTTTTCTATAACAAATGTATGCGCAGATTCACAACCCCGTTCACTTACCACTCTCATCCAGTAGGTCCTCCTCGTCATCCCCATCGTTGTCCTCCTCCATCACCTCCTCCTCATCTTCCTCCTCCTCCTCTTCCATATCCTCCTGCTCCAAGTCCGGGTCCAGGTCCGGATCACTCCCTGAGATTGACTCGTCTGACATGATTCCCAGTGGTGCTCCTTGTGCATTACCTGCTCATGTTCTACCGTGAGGCAGCCCTGCGAGAAAAGAGGTACATAATGAACCCAGCAAATCCCAACCTTTGAGCCTCAAGGCTCAAAATCATAGCAGGATTACCGCATATAAACCCACAAATCTGTCATCAGTCTTTTAAATAACAGTTATATCACACCGTGCATAAAATCCTGTATAGAAAATGGATCCCATAAGCAATGCATCATAATGATACAGGCCGCATCACAACCAATATATTAACTAATCACTCAAAAAACAACCTTTTTCTTGGTATCCTTGACACGTACACAGCAGAAAGATTTCTCGTGTCAATGTTTGATTACACAAAGATGCAAAACTAAACTATGTGAACAATTTCAGAATGCCACTGTCCAAACATGGAGCGCAGAAAAATGGATCAGTCTCACAATCCGACATGCATACCTGTTACCCTGATCCCCAAGCACCACAAACACCATTGCAGTATGCAGACCACGGGTCACAGACAGAAACCACCCTCCTGACTTAGCTATACCCACTGCAAAGGTCACCCGGCCACTCACCACGGCCTGGCTGAAGCCTCCGTTCCAGCCAACAGAATAGAGACTGCGTTACCTTAATAACATTACAGACAGAAGACGACAAAGATCTGGTTTTTAAAGGTTGTATGTCCCTTTGTAAAGGAGGGCAAGAAGAGAAGTAAACACAGAGGAAAGATGGATCAGAGACAATTTGCATTTCCTTTCTCTAAAGGACGAGAACTGGAGCTGGATGTACATAACTCCTCTGTTACATTACTCCAGTGCATCACAACAGAAACCATGGTATAAAACAACAATAAAGCCTAAAGAGAGGGCCAGGGCAATCATGAAGTCACAGGTTTATCTGTTCAGATCATGCACTGTCACTTTTGAAGAGTGATGGAGGCTCCTGGGTATGCCTCTTCCACACACAAAGAATTATCATGAAGGAGCTGTGTAAGATGAATGAAAAGAAAGAAAACATGATCAAGAAAGGAAAATAAAGCAAGCATCTTGATCTCAAGGAGCATAAAGCAAAGGATGTGTTCAAAAATCAAGCCTCAGAATAACTACCCACACATTCCCCAGAAAGCTTTAAAGAAACACAAGGGAAACCTTTCCTCATCACTCAATTTCCACTTACACCACATTCCCAGTGTAAACTATAAAATGTTTGAGAACTAATCAGCCACTTAAAAAAAAAAAAAAAAAAGAAACTTCTAAGCAGGTAAGGCAGAATATGTATCTACAGACACTTCAAGAGATGGGGGGAAGGTCACTTTTAGCTCTTTAAGCAGTAACTAGAAGAGCTCAGAAATTTGAAGGTTAAAGACAACTCAACACCCCTGTAGCAGGGCTGAAAATCTAACTGTCAAGTAAGCTGAATTATTCCAGCTGAAGTCATCAGTTCCTGCTTTGCCTCTCTCAGCTCCTGAATAACATTGAAGAGTGTCTGAAAGGAAATAAACACAAGGGAAGAACAGACTTTGTGGAGATTGGTACCAGAACAGAAAGCCTTTCACCACCAGGGCCCAGGCAAAGACAACCAAAGTCCCTACACGTGTCACATAAAATAAGTTGGTTTAGTCAAGCAGATGGCGGAAAAGGCCAAAATCTAAATTAGCTCAAGTGGAACTGTGCCAGTTTACACAAAGCCACAGCAATTCATTCAGCTTCTGTGGTCTGCTGGTAGGCAGGTACCGAGCCCAGTTGCTGCCAGCCTGCTGCAACATGGTGACCCCCAGCACTGCAAGGTCCGGGACCGCTTGCTTTCTGACGTCTGGTGACTTCAGCCAAGGACTGCGGACACAAAGCAGTCTATTATCAGAAGTTTTCCCTGACAAATGTTGTGCTGAAATCTACGTGTATTCCAAAACAGTGGCTTATTTTTAAATAGCAAGTGTTCCCTTCCAGCTGATACTCAGCCCCAAGGAAAACAAACACTGTTTTACTCTTTAGAGGTTGTACTCAAACCTGCAACTGTAAAGCTGCTTGTGGGTACTTGCATTTCAGGAGGAGAGGGTCAGTGGTGTTACCTTCGTAGGTCTCTGCTGGTTACCTGGGATTTCAAAGGTATTTACTTATTCCCATGTTGTCCATACTGTGCTATAAAACACCTCACATGCTACCTGCTGGAAACCATTTCAACAGAAGCATATTAAAAAAGATTCCATGTTTCACTATTCCAGCAAAATAAGCACCAACAAAAAAACCCAAACAAACAAAAAGAATAAATGCAAACACTACTAAATGGGCAGAATGAATTCTCATCTACAAACAGGAAAAGCAGAAGTGCTGTAATGTCACTAAACGCTCCAGTTCAAAGAATAACACATGATACAGTTTCTCCCACCAGTATCCTCCCGTGTGTCATCTCTCCTGCTTCATCGTTGGTCATGGAACCTTAAAAAAGACCCCAACAACTGCTACAAAACACTTTCTGAAAATCATTTGGAGGAAAAGATACAGGTCCACGTATTTCTATAAATAAAATCAAACCCAGTGAAGGGCAGCTATCTCCAGAAGGTACAAAAGTAAAAAAGGGCTCTGTTTAGCAGTAAGTACACGTTCTTTATAAGTTGGCTTATTCATCCAACTCATTCAGCAGCCCCAGCCATCTGCAGGAGGGTTAAACAGAAGCTTTTGAAAAGAAATAAATCTTGCAGAAGCTGGCTGAAACAAAGATGGTTAACTCCTCTGTGTCTATTGTCCTGCTGCTACCTCTTCCTCCCTCCCATCCTCCTCCTTGGCGCTGGCATCGGCTCTCCACTGCCATTGCGTAAGCCCAGGTCTCTGGAGGGCTCCCACCCTGCCTGGTGGCACTGTGAGCACGCAGCAGGGACACAGCAGACAGGCAGGTAGGCATTACACAGCTGGGAAACTGCCCTCGTTTCTCACACTGATCTGACCCAGTTCAGAACCTTCCACCAAGGGGAATTACACAACAGGGCCAGATTGTAGCTGTCGCTACTGTTTTATGGCTGAGTTATTCCAACCTGCCCTATCTCTTGCCTTTGCACACACAGGCACATAGCACTCAACATTTAATCGCTACAGGAAGGGCACTTTGTGAGAGATAAACAGATTACCTCCACCTAATCAAAGTTAACATTTGTCTGGACTTTCTGGCTGTGCCACATTAGACCAACTCACGAGTCTCCTGCCCTGCAACAGAAAGAGGTATGACCTAAGGAGGGTGACCAGCACCTGGAAGGCTGCTAAACCAAGCCTGTGTACAACAGAAAGCCAGAAGTCCATACAGTACAGTGCCCAGCTCTATACATGGTGGGGACACTGAAAAAATGGGGTATTAGGTGAAAACACTTTGCAAAATTCTTCTTGCATACTTGAGGAGGATAGAGCTGTCATGTTTATCCTACCCAGGAAGTTAAACCCTGCAATCAACTGCACATCAAATTAACACCCAAGACAGCCTCTGTCATCTATTGTGTCCTGTCTTTTAACAATGATAAAAATAATTCTGAAGTTTTGAGGGCTTTGCTTTTTTAAAGTAGGCCATTTTCAGATAGGAAGTAAATGCCATGAGATGATGACTGCCTCCTCCTCAGCCTGCAGAGAGAGGAGGCCCAGCTCTGAATGAGGAAACTTCCAAGGGCTTCAAAATTTGGATACATTTCTGTTGTCCTCATGTTTTCCTCTCACTCTGCAAAGATTTAAAATCACCATTTCTTCTTATGTATGAAGTTGACAGAGAAATGTGAAAGGGAACTTCTTCTAAGTGATAGCTTTTCCACCACTAGGTCACACGTCATGAGTCAAACTACTAAGTGAAACAGCAAACACTGTGGGATCTGGTGACTGCGTCCTTTTCTGTACAACATCATCACTTTCATCAGAGGACTCATCAGCACTGTAGAAACTAAGCTATTATTTAATTAGCTATTATGAATACAAACAAGTAAAAAGGCAGGACAGGGCAGACTGGAGTTCTTCCCCACCTGAGCAAGGAGGAACAGGATTCCCCTGTACTTCCAGGAAGCCACAGAAGCCAAAGTGGCTTTACAGAAGCTCTTTGCCTGCTATGACACAAGTGATTTAGGCAGAGGACATGCTCATTCCTGAGTACACATCCATCCCATACAAATCCCTTCAGAAAGGGCAGGTTTAAGACTAATGCTACTACGGTACTGAATAGTAAAGAGGATTCCACCACCTCCCCAACCTCCAGCCAAGCCCCATATCTGGGACTTACCAAGATTTGTCCCTTAAAGCCTGTTTTGTAACCAAGACTTCACAGTGGTCACTGTGATGGATCAAGGATGCTGGCAAATCACGAGAGGACTTGCACAGACCACTTAAAAAATAGGTATTTCAAAGTCAATGCTGCATAACATTTTCAGTTTCTGCTATACAGTCATGTTCTATGGCAATAATAATTTCCTTTACCTTTGTTTTTCGTATGGCAGCAAAATGGATGGTTGGGGCCATAGGATTCCTCTTACACACTCGACTCACACACACAAGCTTCAAACCGGATGTGTACAAAAGCAACTGCTGGCTCCTCAGCAGAAATCTCATCTTTATGCTAGATCACTGCTGGCACGATTTTGGTACCTTACAGGTAGCCTTCAGTCACTAATGGGAAATCATATTAGAGCATACAGATGGATCACTAAAGAAGTAATGAGCTTAAACTTTTCTGCATGATAAAAAAAAAAATATCTTGTAACAGTTTGCAAGTAATAACTTGCAATTTTATTGCAAAATAACAATGAATACTTTCCTGTTCAATTTGAAAGTCCAGTAGGAAATAAGCCTGAGATCGGTGGGTTTGGACCGTTTGATTCCAACAAACAGAACCTCTCTAATTTACTTTATGTAACGTTAACATCTCTATTTTACTTTGTCACATAAAAAACAGCAGGAGAGGGGGGAATCACTTAAAAGGTTAAATATTTTCTCAAAAAAGAGCCAAGAGTGTTAATGGCCAATACTAGTCTAGCAGATCCCTTACACATTTTTAACAAAGCAAACTTAAGTGTTTGCTGAAAAATCAACAGGAATTTCTTTCCCCTGATGATGACCCCCCACAAACTGCATTTAAAGCAATCCTTAATTGATTACTTTGTGATTTAAAACTCTTCTTCCTTTGCAGTGCAAGACTGTTAAGACTCAAGAAATACAGTTTTTCAGCTGTGATTTGCAGATAACTGGTGGCCACACATTGCTAGCTGTGAAGGAAGAAAACAATTCTCCTCCTTTGTGTCCTCTTGTTCAAATTGCACCAAAATCAAGTGGCACTGATCCCCTCTCTAAGTGGTATGTTCACTACAGGAATATGAAACTGAAGAAAGGGAAAAGCAGCAGCCTGTAAAATCGTAAACTGGAGAGCAGATGCTCTCCAGTCTACCACTGTGACTTCTGGGGAGCAGGAATCAAGAGGAAAAAAATAACAGTGCTTTTAAAAACACTTCTATATATCAGTTTTGGGAGAGTTGCAGGACCTGCTCTTTCATTCTCTCCCTCTAGGGTAACAGTGTCCTTCCTAAAAGGCACCACAATACTAAAACCAGCCTAAAACTGGTTGTTCCCTGACAACAAAAACAAAAGCTGCTGCAAGAAGGGGTGGGAGAAAGCAAAAAAAAAAAAAAACAACCCACCCTGAAACCAACCCATAAATAAAGAAAAGGGAGAGCTAATCCTTCCCCTCTGCTGACATGTCGGTGCTGGAACAGAGAATGTGACAATGAACATTACATAAGGCCTGGCTCCCACTGCGATCTGGAACAAAAAGAGCTGGTGCCAGTCAATGGCAGCATCTGCAGATCATTACACAACCTGGGCTGGTGGCAGCGCGCACCAGCGTCAGCCATCGGCCACCGCCGGAACCTCCTGCCACGGGCTCCTGC
This sequence comes from Actenoides hombroni, assembly GCA_024336885.1. NCBI lineage: Eukaryota > Metazoa > Chordata > Aves > Coraciiformes > Alcedinidae > Actenoides > Actenoides hombroni. Next base: position 33,014,566 of record WUAM01000179.1, read on the forward strand.
CCACCCTGTGGCTCAGAAGGGATGCGGGTACACTCTACTGCCACTGCTGTCCATCTTCTGTAACCCTTCAAGAAAAAAAACAACTAATACTCTTCGTAAGATGTCAGTGCTCCCTTCCACACAGACTTTCTAAGGCACTGAAAAGCTCTTTACCTCTGGACAGAGCCAGCAGAAATGGGGAAGCTATTTTGTTGGTGTACATGTTTGTACAGAATTATTTGCCTGAACAACGTTGCATCAATTTTTAAAGCAATTTAATCATATTAAAAGAGAAATTGGCTTCCTACAAATCAACTCTTTCCTTTGAAATATTCAAAATGTCCTCACCAGTGAGCCGCTCTATCGAGTTAGAGCAGTTTGTTTGGTACTCCATAAAAGTTCAGGCTATCTGAGGTAAGAAGCACGTGATCAGTTTTACTTCCAGCAATTACTGACATTCATCTGGATTAACACCATCCCAAATGAACAAAAATGTTGTATCTTACTTCACAGGATCTCCATTTATGCTGTTAGCTCTGGTATTTCTATATAAATGGCACTTGCATTCCCCGCTAAATAAGATGTTGAGAAAAGGCAATTTTCCTTCCCTCATCACTGTTCCTGCTTTCAAAGCAAACAGCATTTCAACATAAAAGCCATTTTCAAGTGTGCTTTTGCACTTTTTGCCCATATTGCTAGAGCTATAGAAAAAACAACCAGTACCTGTGAGAGGAGTAAAATCCCAAGAAAATATTTCAAATGATGGGAAAGACTCAATAGTAGAGCACAACATGTCAGGATTCCAAATTATATTCAATACATTTTATACAGCAGATTAATTTTGTGCAAATTTGCTTACCCTGCATTAATGATAACCATTCTTAAATTCCAAAAGATAGATTTTATTAGTCAGCTCACGGGAGAGGGTTGCCAAGCCTCCTCCGTGTACGTACCCAAACTATGTCAAAACGCGAGCCAATTCCCACAAGCAAGGAAGATCCAGATAACCGAAAGATCCCTCTATGAGTTTAAGCTCTTGTTACACATAGGTGCCAGAGATGAAGTTATGTAATAAATTGAGAATAAATTACATAAACAGGAGCAGTGCAACAGAGAGGAGTGAAAAGGCAATAAACCAATCCCCTCTCAAGTAAAGATAGTCACTGTCACTCGATGAAGACAAGCTATGGCTTTGGTCACTGCGATATGCTAACATTATGGCTTACCTCCTTGAAGAGTATCCCACAGAAACAGACTGATACAGCTCATAAAAAATGTTTTCATCTTTCAGAATGAGGAAAATTGGATGTTTTCCCAATGCTGAAAAGCCTAGTTGATCTACCCTGTTTTCTCAGTATCGCCCCATCCACGCACTCCTCTTCCTTTGCCTCCCAGAGAAGCACATTTCATTACGGGGGGGATGATTCACTGCCTTTGACTGTCTCTCCTCTGCTCAGGAAACAAGTTTTCCCGTCAGCAGCAGTCCAGGGCAACCCACCATCCCCTGTGAGACAGACACCAGTCACATTGCACACTGTCATCCACAGATCACAAAGTAAACACAACTTAACTCTTCCTTGGGTCATAAGTCTGCACTTCACTACAAATTGTTGCAGAGGTCTGGCAGCTTGTTTTTGATGCCTCATCTTCCTTCCTCTTCAGAACCGGACTCAAAACTTGAGGTTCTGGTTTATAGAGCTTTTAGAAAAATGGAGAATTCAAGACTGTTTTGTTCCTCTATATTCCCTAACCCACCTCCAGCAATGAGAATTACACTAGTGATGAGAAAGCATTACTTATGCCACCTACAGTTTACCAAAGAAACTTGAACACAAGCGAAAAAAGAAAGAAGAAAATCAAAAAATCCTGAAGTAGGAGGAACTGGAAATACACAGTTTTGAACTCGCATGATATGAAGATGACTATTAGCATATGTTAGACCCAAGTTGCTCCAGTCTGTCAAGCAGTCAGACATTAAACTAATTTTTATTGGATTTCACTGTAGATTAAAAATCCATTAAGGGATTAAAAACTGTCAGAAACATGGGTTTCTTTCAGAGTCATTCCCTCCAACAGAACATTCTACTTGCACAGTGCTGGAAAAACTTACATTAAGCACCACTTAAAAAGGTCACTTTGCTAATGGTTTTGAGAACAAAGTCACCAACACCTGTTGATCTTTGCCTTCCTCACTACACAGGTCACAATAAAACACACCAATCCTTAGCTATCCGGCAGGAATACATTTGTTTTGATAACACTTAAGACTGATACTACAGGCAGCTCACCTGGAAAGCAACTGGATCAAATATGGAATGTGGGTTTGTCCTTAGCAATGCAAGTGCCACTTTGGTTGCATTCTTCTGATTCAGAACCCTCCAAATGGCTTGGACAGGCCTGCAAGGAAAAAGAGTGCAGCTTGTGCCTCTCACCCATGCAGACAAACAATCCAACCCAATGTTCAGAGGATCAGTTGCACACATACAGAGAACACCCCAATTAGAGATTAATAAGTATTATTTCACAGAAGAAAATTAGCTACGTATCTCATGAGATAGATATTACTTACTTATCTTATAAAATTGTGAGTGTATGACTGTACATGCTTGAGCCTGCCTTCAGAAGAGCTTTAAAAGGAACACAACGCCGCTTTGGCTAAGGAGATACACAAATATTATAGAAAACTAATATAGCCTGTGGGTTACCACAGCCTTTTGGTCAACATACCCAACTGTCCACTCCCAACATAGGCCAACAGGACACTAACTACCACTGCAAATAGTCACAAGCATATCCAATGCTCAGACAGGAAGGTGCAATTGTAAAGGGACATATTAGCAAATTATTAAAAAAACACTGCAGGGTGAATGAGCACCATGACAGTCGTCTGCAGAAGTAGCTGGTGGCTACTAGACACAACTCTTTTAGAGTAAAAATGTCACTATCTCCCAAATGAATAAAACCACTTAACTTTCAGAAATGCTCGGAGTGTCTTTTGTAGTATTTGTTCTTCGTGAACATACAATACTGTGCAGATATTCACACCCATGCTGGATACAAATGTTACGCTTCCAAGATTCAGAAGTAGAATGAAAAAGAGCATTCAGCTGTGATCTTCAAAAAACCGTAACTTTGAGAGAAAGAATGCCCCAAAGGTTAAGTGCAAGTTTCACTCAAGTGCTTTCCCCCAGTGACCACTTTTTCTATCAAAGCTTATTTAGCATCTGCAAATGCTGCTTGACTGGCAGTCGTACCCAGCGAGCAAGTACAGGAAGAACTGCAGGCAAGACAGTTCTTCCAGCGTCCTGGTGACATGTTACCATCCCAAGTGAAGGGGAACAGATGCTGGAAAAAGTCAACATCCCTACACTCAGCTGCTGATACCTCCCAAAATATACTGGGAACAGAATTTTTTGTGCCATCTCTTCCTCCCCTCCTCTTGAATTATCAGTTGGATTATTGAATTATTAGGCTTGAATCAAGGTTGCCAAGTCACCTCACTGAAACTATCCATTTGTCTCATCTGGAAAATTTCAATAGTGACTATAACTCTTCTTTTGATGGGAGCTCTTGGGTACAGTTAATAGCAGAGAAAACTAGATACATGGCACTGCCAGAGCAGATTTACTGTCAATCCTGTAAAATCTCAATTTCATTCATTATTCCTAACAGAGGGAAATAAGGAAGCAAACGATAAAGACCTTCTAGAGGATGCACCTTCTCATCACACCAGAAGTATATCTATATTCACAAAAAGGTTCCACATTAGCAGCAGAGGCTGACAACTCTGTATCCCATTCTGTTAAAATAAGCATTTCACTGACCAGAAGTATTGATTTAGTTGAAATACAAGATCTCCTCTCTTGTATTTTACAAGTGCTATGGTAAGTACAGGAGGAAGAAAAAAAAGCACAAAAAGGCAGCTCTAAACAATTTTTATTTTTTTTAAGGGAGAGCCAAAACATTTTCTTAAGGAGTCTGCATGACTAAGCAGATCACCCATTTCCTCAGTGCTCTCTACTCATTATTTAGGTCTTTTTTCTATCAAGTAGTTAACTATTGTCATTATAGAATAAACAAATTCAGATCACATAATAAAACCTTAGCTACTCACATTCCTTGGAGAACAGGATGTGAAGTTACACTGGACATAAAGTTAAAAATGCTGCCTAGGGTAAATCTTACTATGTATTGCCCAGAGTTAAGAGCTTCCCACCAAGGAAACCCGGGTTCCCCCAGAAATTCTCTTCCAGAGATAACAGGACCACATGCTAGGATCGAGGCAAAATAAAATCTTAAAAAACAAAAACAACCAAAATAAAGAAACACAACAAACCAAAAAAAAACCAAACCAACCCACAAACTAAAAACCACCACCACACACTCTTTTGGGATAACAGCTTTTTCCCCAAATATCTCATCTCAGAAGCAGCTAACTTCTTCAACCCCAAATCTTCTCTATTCTATGCAATAGTCGTCTTGCCATACAGTTTTCAGGGCAATTGCTTCACCCTGTTTAGAGCTTGCAGTGCACTTCATACACCAAGTGTGGAAAGGCACTGACTTTGTGAGGTTTATTTTTTGGTCCTGCTCCCTCAATTTTTTCACACCTACGGACAAGAAACTTAAAACCAAACTGATGACACCACTCCTACAACAACTTCTTGATTTAAGAAAATATTCTTTGTTCCTGCTGCCTCCCACACCCCAACATCCCCTGCAAAAACAATCTGACTTTTCTTATATCCTGTGCCCGGAAGCTTGTGTTTGGTTGCTGAGGTGCACTCCATAACCCTGGCACTTTTTGCAAGGAAGGAATATACAACTCCTGCACTGCTTCTGGAAAGGAGAAGCCACAGCCAGCCACCTTTTCACACAAGCATTAAGCAGCGACGCTGCACAAGTAATCTAAAGCTTTGGACAGTTAAATTGCACTACAAATGCTGTTTATGTTGCTTTCATCTGCAACTGATGCAAATAATAAATGCAAAAGCTAAAAAAAAAGAGAATGATAAACAGAAGATGGCAACGAAAACCTGATGCTGATCCCACCAATTAGAGAGACAGTGACATGCCCTGACATTGACAGACAATTTTCAGATTCCACAGGCACCAGAAGGGTAATAAACATTTGGCCTTGATTAAATTACCCATTTTCCCTCTTGCTGCTTGCAGCTTCTCAGGCCTCGGCCCTGCTCTCCGCAGCAGCTGCTCTTTCCCGCTAGCACACCGCTCCCGTATCGTGCCAGCACAACTAGCTGCATGGCTGGACAGCAAACTGATTCAGCTGAAAAACAACCTGGAAGCAAAATTCAGCTCCCAAACGTAATTTATTACAAAGTTGCACAAACAGCTGTGCAGGCACAAAGGAAAAAACAGTCAGGGGGCGGGAAGAAGCAAGCCTAGGTATGGCCTGACCAAGCTGGCATTACTGCCCCCACGGCCATGGTCAAGGCAGACAGAATGCTGCTCCAGTACAGAGGACAGATTTGAGAAGGTGAGATGGTACTTGTGCCAAAGCTTCCTCACCTTCACTACAAACACCGATCAAAAGGATGGTACGTGTATCTGAGGTGAGACATGAACGTTCTCATACTTCATTCACTCAATTATCCTTTAAATAGTCATGGCATCACTATGTGGTTTGTGTGGAGAGTAATCTATTTCTGAACTTCATTTTGTTTTTTTTTTAACTGAAAGATCAATGCAACTGCCACTCAAAGGACAAAAGTACCATAAATTGTATCATGCAGTTAGACACCCTTGATACGTGCAATTCACTCTCCAGAGCAAAAACTTTTAAACTGCCCAGAGCTCAAAGAAAAATATTAACAGACCTCCTCATGCAAGTCCTTAACATTTAACATATTTAATGATAGCCTCTTAGAACAGGTCTCTGCAATTACATGTGTGCTAGTATTAAAGAGGCAAAGAAAGGACAATGCTCCTTTCTGAAGAGCAGGAAGATAAACTGCCCTGACCTGGAGAAACTGGTAACTAGCACTGAAAGAAATTTCTCCAGGTCAGGGCAGGTCCTCCTCTAAATGAACTCCAGCAAGACTCGTGAAAGGAACACTTTTACATTATGACAAAGGGTTGTGATGCAATCCGCACCAGAAGAACAAATGGGTAATTTCTTGAACCTCATGAAGTGGAAATTGCTTTGGCCATGATGCCCTTGCCTGAGATCAAGGGCTAATTTTACCACTTGAATAAAAGAAAAAAGTCTTCCTTCAGCCTTCAACCTTTCTTTGTTTTCATGCTGTGCCTTTATTATGTCTGGAATAAGTAGATATTCCTGGGCTACTCGAGAACATAGACCTTTTCCAGAGATCTTCAGGGAATCAATATCTCAGAAAGCTGCTGTCTGCTTAAAAAGCATGGCTCCTGGCACATGCTGTTTTCTCCACTTGGGGACTAACCTTCCGACAAGGGCAGGATCCCCCCAACCCATCCTAGGCAACCAAGGGCCACTGTGGAGCTCTAGCCAAACATACATACTGGTGCACAGAGTCTCTAATGCATGTTCCCTGCTTGCCTTGCGCTCGCATCACTCAGCACATGAACTTCACCCAAACTGCTCAAGGAGGTGTAATGATCTTTGTCATGAAGTCCTAAAAGCCTTCTCTCATCCCTTCTCCTGCTAGGAATGAAGTTGCCACTCCAGAAACTGCTACTCTTGTTCTCTGTTTTCTGACACACGCCACAGACAATCCCTTCCACATTTTACAACTTCATACTAAACAATGTCACAGACAAGTGAAGATATGGGCAAGGAGAGAAGAGACAGGTCCCCTCAGATCCCCTAAGCAGCCCTATACCTGTCTGGTATAGGATTTAGGAGGAGTTCCAGCACCGTAGGACAAAATAAAGTAGAAAAAAAAAAAAAGGAATCCTTATGTCCCAAGTTCTACAATCTTCCCCCATCCCCAAAATTTCATCCAGACTCCTGGACAATTAACTCTGTTACCCCTCATTCTGCCCTGCCATAAATAAGAAGAGGTGGGGCTAGCTGATAATTCTGATGGGGAGCAGCAGCATGAAATTGATGGGATTTCAGAGAGGAACAGTCAAAAATTGTTTGTTACTCCTCTGCTCCATCCATTTTATTGTGCTTTTTTAATTTCTAAGACAGTAAGCATGAATCAAAAAGCCACCCATGAAGAAAACAAAAATCTGTAAGAGTTCAAAAAGCCCATTAAAGGGTAGGCTTGAGGGTTTTTTGGCTAGCACATAACAAATACAACCTAGCTAACTTGAAATATAAAGACAAAAAAAAAAAATAGAAGGCAAGATAGCAATATTATTTTTATTCAAGGAAAAGATATCAGAAATTTCAACTTTTAAATCCATTTTCTGTAAGGTAAAGGTGAGGGGTTTTTTTATTAAGTTGAAAAAAATGCAAGTCAAAGTTTAAAAGGAAGACTGATTATTTCTGGAAATCTAGAAAGCACATCTGTATTCAATGGGGGTTTTTGTACTAGCTTGGAGTTTTCTTAAGGAAATCTGGAAAAATTGTTAGCTAAAAATGCAGCTTCATTTTCATCTCTCGCTCTAGTCTAGTTCATGTGGTACCATTTTTTCACAATAACAACAGTTGTAGTTAAAGCAGCAAGGCTTGAAAAACTAGAGAATTCCATCGAAAGTACATGACTGCATATTTTAAGGAAAATTGTATACCAAAATATTTAAAAACTGAAATAGACCAGCCACAGACTTAGAAATAAAAGGATTGTTACTTTCAAAACCATTCTAGTTTACAATAATTACCTTTAAGTGGAAAAAGAGGAAGAAGCCTTGAATTCAAGCTCTGCATCCTCCCAAGTCTTGTCTGCTGTGGAGGCTGACAGCCCTCCAGTATGACATACAGAGCTCAAAAATGTTGTCTAGACTATGATTATAATTCATCACTGCTGCCTTCCTCTTGCCAATCACCAAAATCTCAGGGCTACACAACAAGTTGTATTAACTCTCCAAAGCTCGCACTGAGGCATGAGACCCCCAGGCCAGAAGCAAGACTCCATCAGCCCCTCAGTGATGCAACAGCCTACAACAGCCACAGGCAAGGAGAAAAATGCACACATAGGTAAGGGCTTTCTAACTTAAGACTCCTAGAACATAAGCAACTGTAAAGAGAAGCCAGAAGATCACTTAAAAAAAAAAAAACAAAAAACCCAAAGAAAATGAGTCCTTTTAAGGCTGCAAGTAAAGAAACTGTTCACTTATAACCACTTCTGCCTCCCTTCACTGCCTTCTCTGTCAGCAAAATGGGTCAGACAAGATAACAGTAAGGACAGCAAGAGATACAGAAGGATAAAGACACCCCCTCCAAGAAGCAAGGAAATTCAAAGATTAAAATATATACAGCTTCCACCAACAAAAGGATTTTATCTCTATGGCTTGCTGCACAGGACAGCCAAGAGTGCCAAGAAAAGAATACAATACCTTCCTTGTCTTGATGAAATAACAATATAAGCAATAGAGGAGGAAAGGTAGCACTTGGCTGGAAAATGCTCTGAGGAGGTGACATCTTCCAGCAGGACAGTGTTTTTCAGAGATCAGTCATTTGCTATAGCACCTGCCCTGCTCCAAAACCAGAGCAACTGATACACATTACATCTGGTGCTTGCTGGAAACACCTTTTCTGTGCAAGTGCTGTTCAATGTATGCGCTGATTTCCTACCAAATTCGAGGGAGAACCTTGGAAAAAGGTTGTTTAGCAGCAACCTACCACAAGCAAAGCATCCAGCTCCTTCGGTGTGTGTTTCCCACAGCCCTTCCTCCCTTCACATGACTGGCATGCACTCGTCCTATGACGGGGAAAAGATCAAGATGTCTGGAAAAGTGCCTACCAGGAGTAGGCTGCTGTCACGACTGGACGAGTTCCCATCACAATCCCAGAAGGGTTCCAACTGTCCTGGTGGGCCACTGAGAATCCACAGACAATCGACCATCTCCGTAACGGCCAAGGCAGGGGAGGACTCGCAGTTTTCTTTTCCTCCTTACATCCTTCACCACTTTGGCAGACAGGACAACAGAAATCACCCCTTTTGCTGGACAAGAAACGTGCTTATTTCATACTGACAGAGAAACACAAGACACTGAATCCTTCCACATTCACTCTCCAAACTACCTCTGTCATCCTGAGCATTGTGTAATTTTTGACCCCAGTGAAATGGTAATTTTTACACGGTGCAATGACTTGGGTCCCCAACACAGACAATAGAAAGTTTACCTCTCACTACTGGTGAGAAGACTTCTTGAGGGCACATTATCAGGTTTTTGAGGAAAAAGACTGGGGCAGATTCAGGAACTGAAACAGCCATCCCTGTCCTTTCACGCACTGATAAGGACAGCGCTTCCCAAAAAACAGATCACAAACATTTGATTTCATTTAGTTACATGGTTCACATAAGCACATTTATTCCCTTGGCAGAGAAGGCATACAGATTTAAAGGAGTGTTATAAATGAAACAACTATCAACAGAACTTTTGACTAAGTCCAGTTTGGGCAAGAAGAGAGACCTGGTGTGAACACAACAGGGCGAGATCTGTTTGGTATGTGCAAACACTTCTGTACTTGTGTGGTGGCATGTCCACTTGCACACGTGCACTGGACATGTACTTGTAAATGGACAAATACTCCTCACGCATATCTTCCAAACTGTATTTCATCCTGACTTGGTGATTTAGAAAGATGGAGACATCCCAATTCCCTTAATAGTTACAATAGTTACAAGCATCCTCCTAATGCCTTTAGTGGTTAATCACATTCATTGTTAACAATCTGCCCCTTTTTCTTAATTTAAAATAGTCTTTTTAACTTCACTATCACATCTTTTCCCACTCAGTTAAAGAGCTTGTTTATACATAGCCTGTTCTTCCCAAAGAAAATTGAGAATCTTGTACATACCTTGAGATAAGCTAAACCAACTGAGCACTTTAAGAAAAAGTTTTATAATGAGTGACTTCACCACCAAAGCAGCACTGAACACTACAATATCTTTGTTGCTTTTGAACATCTCTTTAAAAACACTAACATTAAACCTGGTCAAAATATTCCCAAATGGATTTCACACTCTGTCCTTATTCAGTATTTCCTGTTATTATGGATGTACATTAGTATTTAAAATAAGTAATTGGTTTATTTTAGTAGTCCTCATATCTACAGTGTTACTCTAAGGACTCAGGTACTGCCATACATCTGCTCTGCTCCTGCCATCCTTTCCAAGGTCACTAGTTTCTGGAGGCACAATTCTGTATTCTAGACCTACAGCCCCCAGTCTCTCCTACAACACACATAACTTTGTGCTCCAGCTCTATAAAACCATATGTGGCCATATTAGACACAGTTACTCAAACAGTTCAGAGGACACTGTACAGCTGCCATTCCTTCTTCATGCTTCACCACTCCGCACAACCTTTACATAACCCAGAAATTTGGTTAGCTCTAATTTCACGTTTTCTTCCAGGCCACTGACAAAAATACTACAAAGCCCTGGATCTACTATAAACCCCTGAAAAATCCTCCATTCACATTCTGTTTCCCACATCTACTATTTTTAATCTAGGTTTTGGCTCACTGACCATACACAAAACCGTATCTGTTGAACAAGACTCACTTTTCAACAACACCCTCATTGATTACTATTAGAGGAGGCATGGGATACAAGTAGCACACATATGCCATTTTGTTTGATACAAGAGCTTTAGTTACAATTTTTAGATCTTCCAGAGCATTGACACCCACCAGCCACATAACAGCTTCCTCTAATTCACTAATTTTGAGTAAATCCTATCATCAGGTCTCCTCAATCAATTCCTTTTTGAGTAACACCCTGTTTTCCATGCTGACTCGGCAGGCTGTGCGAGCACCTCCTCTCCACAATCCCTATCCAGGCTTCGTCAGGTTCATAGATTTTGTCTGGTTTGGGGTTTGGTTGCTGGCTGTTGTTGTATTAGTCTTCGGGTGCAACACACAGCTAGAGCAACCCACGTGAAACTGATACACTTTAACAATCTATTTATTCCAGAGTCAACAACTCCAAATATGATAACCCACACTTAATTGATGGTGCTATCTTCAATAAGATTGAGTTTCTCAGAGACTGAAGAAAATGATGAATTGTTATCTCTCTAAAACATTATTTCCATGGTTCTGACGGGCTAGAAAATGCTTCTTCACAAGCAAAAATTTTAGGTGAAAATTGTTATTGCCAAGGGAAGAAAGTACAGTCAAGAGAATATGTTACCTCCACCATACTTCAATTATTTCCTGTACTGTGCTTGCCCTACAAACTCTTTTCACCTGATCAGCCATGTTGGATAAGTGATGGAGAGGGTCTGTAGTTTCTGTTAATCAATTCTGCCCCTGTATAACTCCAGATCTTTGTTAATTAGATCAAGCTAGCTTTCTGCAGAGAATGCCAGAGTAAAGGTATCTGCCTGTAATCTGACAAACCACTACAAAACCTCTTCAATCACTTTTATAAGTTTAGTGCCTCTCTTAAAGCTCTTTTGTTATGTACACTGCACTGTTTTGCACACAAGGCCTCAATCAAAGTCCTCCTCACATTCAGCGTAAGTTTTGTTGTGCTTGTAACACACTAAAGCATGTGGGTATATTGAGCTTTTCCAATTTTTTCTACTCATCTGCCAGCAAAAGACCACCAGCGCAGAACCAACTACAGTGGCAAAAGAGAGCTTCTGTTAACATGCTTAATTCTTGGCTAGAAATTTCTGTTATTTCTGTAGAAAGTGTTTTGTGCCAGTGTACTGCAGCTACTAAGGCTTCTACCAGTACAATGCAGGTCCACATGTAGTGGAAGATGAGGACAACCACACCAAATCATAGCAGCAAGAAGCTGGTTCATCTCATCAGCTCTTCTCCTTTTCACACAGGTGTTCAAGAAGCTAATGGTAACTGCACAGCTCACAAACTCCTCCTAGGACTGAGAACAGTAGCAGAGGGCACTGTTTATAACGTCTGAATGCTGTGCTCTGTGTCTACACTACAAGCCATGCTGAGAGAACCTAAAAGATTTCTTCAGCTTCATTTTGAAGCAAATGGCTAAAATCTTCCCCTTAAGACTTCTGTACCCTTGAAACAATACCTTCAGTCATGAAGTTATTCAGCACTTTTCTTGAGCACAGAATCAATACTTCCTCCAAAGAGGCGCAAGCCAGCCTTTACATCTTCTCTGATATTTGAATCATCAACTGTCAGTAATACCTCAGTTGGCTCATTCTTCCTTTCTTTGTTTCTGCACTCAAACTTGTCGATACACCTGCAGAATAGCAGCCTTGGGACAAGCGGACAGGCTGCCGCAGAGGGCTTCAAATCACTGCTCCTACTTGCACATTGTAGAGCGTGATGAAAATGCTGTTGTTAAAGTTATGTAAGACTTTTGTGTACCCTACCCCTCCGACCCCTCAAGTGAGTTCTAGTTACTTTCAAAGTGCCACAAGAATTCTGGAGGTGTCAGAGTGACCCCAAGTCCAGCATCATCACTGATAGAGAACAAGATTTAAATTACCAGGCTGCTCTGAGATTACAATAGCACCGAATCAGTCTCGCTTGCAGGACTAAACTGACATTCTGCTGTTCCACTTCAGGCATAAAATTGAGTCAATGATATGTCTGACCTTCAATAACTTCTAAAGCCTATATTTTGAGGTATTTTTCAAAGTAACTACTCTTGACAAGTTTTTATATCTGCATGGCTGAAAGCAATATAGGAATATATACACTATTTCACCCTTCTCTCCCCTCCCCCAAGCTTGTTTCAACTTCAGATACACTAGTTTTGTTAGCAAATACGTGCAATTAGCATTTGCTGTTTATTAAATACAAAATATTCATCAGTAACTTTCTTAGTATTACTCAGAATGAGAAATCACTACCTAGTTTAAAAGAATGACTTAAAAAAAAAAGAAAAAGAAAACAAACAACAAAATACCACCACTCTTAAACCTGCTTGTTCAACAATTCCCCCCTCGCCCCGTGGTTACCGCTTCCTTCTCGCAGTATGTAATGACAGTTGATTTCAACAACTAATTCTGCCCTCTTCCCAAACAACAAGTGGTGTTACTTTATCATTCACCTTCATCTTTAAGATTTTTGTTTCTTAATAAGCATAAAACCCTGAAAAACAAACTAAAGTTTTCTAAAAAATTAACAAGAAAGCAAATTTTTATTCACTGTTTCAAATTACCTAAAAATCAGATTCTACACATGCTATTCTACAAGACTGAACCAAAATATTCTTTTCTACTGCTTCTGTATTGGTGCTGGTACTTAATAAACACTGATTTGGGGGCAGAGGGAAACCACAGCTCTCTAAAAATTCTTTTATTTTTATATAGATAAAAATGTTGCTTAAACACAACAAATTCCTGTCTTGCAATGAGCATTCTCTGAAAGAAACCCAGCTGTAATTAACTCAACATACTTGACAATCAGGAAAATATTACGTAGAAATTATTTTGTGTAAACAGAAAACAGAGGTCTCAAAATCATATCTGTACCAAGTATCTAGGAATATCAAAGGGTACTTAACCTCTGCAGGAACTAAGTTCTCCAGAATTAAGTTTAAAGTAAGAAACTTTGTTAGCAGAGACTATTTATCCTACAGGGTATTATCTCCCAAAGACTTCTAAGCACCTGAAGAATAAAGTTAAAAGAAATTACACAAACAAAATTGCACTGCAACTATCTGCATTCTTAAAAACATTGCATCTAAATGTTTTAACTCACACCCATAAACAACACTATTTGAAAACACACTTCCTATACTATTATATTCTGAATTTGAATTTGATCAAACTGGATTCAACTCAGTCCTCATGGGAAAAGCCTCATTTCACTGCAACTCCCTTCCTAGCCTAGTAATCTAATACATCTCAAAAAAGAGGGATTTGAAACAACAAAATTTTGAGAAACAGAGTCAAGGCAATGCAACAGGTAGAGCTGCTGGCTGGGAGGCACAACTATCCTGGCTATGTGTGACAGCAAAACAGTTAGGAAAGCCCAGGTAGCCAACAGTCACCACTAGTGACAACTGGAACGTGTGGGAAAGGATGCAAAAACTACTATTCAGCACTGCAGAAGGTGTAATTTGATGTGTGCCTGTACACATACACACACAGACATTAACGAGGTTCTTTTCAGGGAGGAGGAGGAGAGACAACAGTCCTGTGCGTGCGTGTACAAATACATACATGCACACACAGGTGTATGTACACACCAGTGTAACACACGGTGGACAGCAGGCTAAACGCGAGTCAGCAGTGCACCCCAGCAGTGATGCAACCTAAGAGCCCACTGGGCTGTGTCAGCAGGAGCAGAGCCCGCCTGATCAATGGATGTGATCACTGCCTTTCACTGGGCACTTTTCAGACTCATTTAAAACACCGTGTGCAGTCTGAGACACCCCCAGTACAAGAAAGACACAGATAAACTAGAGCGAGTTTGGTGGAGGGCTACCAAGATGCTCAGGAGAAGCATCGTGGAGCTCAGGAGAGCACTTGCTGTGCAAAGAGAGGCTGCAAGAGACAGGGTTGTCCAGACTGGAGAAGCAAAGGCTTTGAGGAGCTAGCAGCAGATCTCTGGTACCTACCCAGAGATCATCAAGATAACAGAAGGCTCTGCACAGGCTCTGCGCAGAGGAACACGGCACAAAGACAACAAGACAAACTGCAACAACAGAGGTTGTGACCTGACATAAAGAAAAGGTTTTTCCCTGCAAGGACAGTCAAGCACCATAACAGGGAAGCAGAGAGGCTGATGAATCTTTGTCTCTGGAAGGTTTAATACCTGAATGAACAAAGCCCTATTCTGAACTTGGTGTTGATCCCACTTTGAGCAGCAGGTTGGACTAGACACCTCCTGTGGCCCTTTCAAACTTGAATTATTCTCTGGGAACTCGGATCCCAGAGAACACTATAACGGCCTGTTACAATTTTCGATGCCAGATTATGCCTCTCAAATCTCCACTAAAATGCAACCACTATTGCGATGAGACAGAAAACATATTGTTTGGTTCTTTTCCTTTAACGACCACATGATGTTCCTGTCCAGGATCTGCAATACTTTCAAGTATCAAAACTGGAATTCCAAGAGATTTTAGGGATGCAGAAGTTAACAGTTACCCAAGCACAGCATAAGTGGACCACAGTGACTAAACATTCAGTTGTTTTTTTTCTTTTGTTTTGTTCTGGGGGGGGTGGTATTCAGTCATAAGGCAGTGTTCACACGGACAATATCATACATCCACAACAGCTCTTCCTTAAAGCAGCAACTGCATTTTTTCTTGGAAATTTCACCTTCAGCATCTACCGTTAATGAACAACCCCTATATTCAGATGGTGATAAGGTCACAGGATAAGAAGCTACATTGTTCTTTCTGTATGTTCAGGATGCATAGCTTCACATCTGGGAAAAGAAGGCTCACCTAGCAAACCAAGGTCCGGTCAGAGCTCCCTTCAGAAGCACCTGCAGTGGTCTAAGCAGACTGGTCTGTTTTCAGCCCTCTGCTGGGTATTATCACCACTAAAACAAAGGCTGTTTATTCTAAACTAGTCGATTTTGCATTGAAGCAGACAAAGTGCTCACAAGGTCCTTTATCCTAAGTCAGGGAGGGGAGTTACCATCTTCGCCCAAGCAGCAGGAACATCTTAAGACAAAACAGAAGCTTCTGCAGAGATTTCCCATAGGCCAAGTGATTATTCACTAAGCAAGATGCTTGGGTAACCATACAAAGGATATCCAACAAAGAATACCCAACGTTAAGAAAGTTAAAAAGGCAAGCAAATGTGATCATTAGCATCTCGTTAGCATTAAAAAGCAAAAAAAACAGAGCTCCATTTTTTCCTTTTAAAGATTTTTTTTTTCTTCAACAAAAATTCCCCACCTGCATATATAATAAAGTGATGTACTAAGAACTTTTTTAAGCACAAATTTTATACAAATTGATGAAGAGACAGGAGAGGAAACAAACTGAGTTTACAAGCATCTCTCCAGCGTGAGCACCAAAACGTCCAGTCACCAACGTAACCGCCAGCAAAAGTAACCCATTAACTACTCCATGGAGGAAGCAAGTTAAAAATCGGTCAGACAGGATCAAGCGAGAAGAGGAAATAGCTCAACACACCAAGCCTTCCCCCTCCAAAGCTCACCAACAAGCCTCACGCAGACACTAAATTATTACTTTGTGTGTCTCTTTACCAGTCCTACAGATCGCTGCTGCTCAGTCACAGCGGGAGCGTGACAACCACGGTACCCAGGCACAGCCGGACTCCGTCAGGCCCCTCCGGCTCAGATCCTCCCCCTCCCGCACGGGCCGGCACCCGAGGGGCCGCGACACCCCACGGGAGGCAGGTGCGGCTCCGGCGGGAGGCCCGCACACGCCCCCCGGAATCATTAACTCTCGTAGGCCCCGAAACGAGCCGTGCCTCGGCCGAAACTCGGTGGGATGCTGAGGGATCCCAGCTGCGGTGTCGGCCCCGAGGCCCGGCCGCTCCGCTCCCTCGGTAGCCGGCGGGGCCCAGGGGGGGCGGGTGCAGCCTCAGCCCGACCCGCGCTCCCACGCTGAGCCCCGGGCCCGGCCCGGCAGCCGCTTAGCCCCCGACTCCCTCATATCACCTCGCCGGCATCGGGACCCGCCCCCCCCACCCCCGGGGTCCGGTGGCGCTGACCCGCCGCTCCCCAAGAGCCGGGGCCGTTGCCCCGCCGCCCTCCCGCTCCCAGCGGCTGGAACTCCCCCGTCTCCCTCAGCCCGGCTAGCTGCTTCCCCGTCGTCCCCACTCCGATCCCCCAGGCTGGGCAGCCGCTGTCCCGCCCCCCCGCCCGGGTGTCCGCTCGTCCACCGCCATAGCCCCCGTGAGCCGGGCGGCCGTCGCCCCAC
>WUAM01000179.1:33031537-33048298 GCA_024336885.1 Actenoides hombroni
GGGGCTTTCCTGTTGCCTTGGGGTCTGTGTGGGGCTGGGGCCGTGGGGCGGGGGGGCTGCGGGCCGCAGCGGGCCCCGGGAGCTGGCGGCCGCCCGCCCGCCTCCGTCCCGCCCGCCTCCGTCCCGGCCTCGGCGCTCAGCCGCCGCTCGGGGGCTGCATCACCCAGCGTCCGGCCCCCCACCCCCCGCTGGAGCAGCCGCAGGATCCCCCGGGCAGCAACAGGCGCCTCCGCCGCAAAGGTTCCGCAGAGCGGAGAAAGGTTCCCCCTAGCCCCAGAAGGCGGGAAGGCGGCGCGAACAGCACGGCGACAACCAGGCGCCTCGGCCCTGAGGGGGTCTCGCTCCCCTCGGCGGCCGTCAGGGCCCACTCGCCATGGGACGGGGCTGCGCCGCGCCCCCGGCGTCCCACTGGACCCATCTACCGCCTGGACAGGCCCGGGAGCGGGGCCGGCGGTCCCCGCAGCCCCCCGAGGGGCTGGAGCGTGGAACAGCAGGAGCCGCACCCTGGCCGGGGACTGCGGGACCTCCGCGGCCGCCTTGCTCACCGGCGGGAGCGTGGACTGCTTCTGACGAGGCCATCGGCTCTGACAAGTGTTACTGTGTGGGCACGAGGATAACACCCCTCGAGGTGCTGTTAATTAGGCCCAGGGACCTATGGTAATTCAGGGTGGGGACCCCAGGGGGTCTCTCCCCCACCCTCCCCCTCAAGGCAGGGACAATACAGAGCTCAGCTCCAGGCTTTGTCCCGTCAGGTCTTAAAACCCTCCACGTATGAAATGCCATCTGTGAGCCCCCTGCTCCATAGAATCATAGACTGCTTCCAGTTGAAACGGACCTTTAAAGGTCATCTAGTTCTAAATACTACTCCATCGCTGGACTTCTTCACAGTAGAGAACTTTTCCTTCATACCCACTGTGATCGGTTGATGTTTACAACCACTGTTTCTCATTCTCCTGACATGAACCTGGGTCTGCTGCCTCCATGCCCTCCCCACAGCTATTGGATGACCACTACTGAGTCCACCAAAACCCTTCTCCAGCTCAACCCACTTCCCTCATCCTGTTATG
Source organism: Actenoides hombroni (assembly GCA_024336885.1). Taxonomy (NCBI): domain Eukaryota; kingdom Metazoa; phylum Chordata; class Aves; order Coraciiformes; family Alcedinidae; genus Actenoides; species Actenoides hombroni. The sequence continues at coordinate 33,032,605 of WUAM01000179.1, forward strand.
CCCCAGTCCTTTAACAGTCTCCACAGGACTCACTTAGATTCACCTCTTTTACATATTGTGGGGGTTCAAAACCTCACACAGTGTTTCAGATTGTGATCTAATGAGTTCTCAGTAAACTGGGAACTCATCTCTCACCTCCACCAGTTGGCCATGGTCCCATGGACAGACACAGCCCAGCATGTGGACAGCCTTCAACACTGCCAGGGCACACTGCTGACACCGCACTGAGAGCATGCTGCTCATCCTGTACTACAGCAGGAGCCCGGTGTTTCCTTCTGTCAAAGGGAAGAAAAAGAACGAGACCAGCAGAGAGAGTGCCTGTCTGGTGCCCTGGGCCGGTACTCGCATATCCAGAGCATGAAAAATAAACGTGGGAGGAGATGGGTGTCTGACTCTGGATATGTAATGGCAGCCTGAGCATGATCAGTGTAACTCAACCCTTAGTCCTTTAGGGATCTCCTGGATTTCAGGGAAGCCAGAGCTGATCCAGAACAGAAGGAACATGACACCACAGAGCTGTCTCACAAACAACGTGCTCCTGGGAACTTCACAAAGGCATGAGGTATCATAGAAAACCTTCAGCCTCCTTCCCATCTGGACACATCCAAATCCTCCATGGGACCTTCTTCTGTTAAACCTGACACAAAATTTCAGGTTTTCCTTCCCTGCCCCAGCCTGTCACACAGAGGGGACACTCATAGAGAGGGATGACAGAGAGGAGTGACCCCTCCCAGAGTAAGCATATTAAGAAATGGTCTGAAATAATCAAGGCAGTATCAGTGGTTCCTACACAACTTGAGTGGAACAGCCATCCACATCCCTTCACACACATATCAACCATGACCAGAAGTGCCATACAGACCACAAATCAACATGACTCCTCAGGCCAGTGGCTGATTGCTCTCCACAGTGGTATGCCCTCTGTCCTTCCCTCATGTCCTTTGCCTCGAGTGAATACCGCTGGGCACCTGCAACAGGCTTCACTCTGAGCTGGCAGTCACCCAAGCATGGGGAAATTCCCTTAACTGGATGCTGGGAAACACCAGAGCAAAAGGAATTCTTCCTCCTCTGCCAGACTCCTGCTCTTGGAGCTAACACAGAATCCTAGCTTTTGCAAACCCAGCCAGGGCACAGGCCTGAGGAGAGACCCATAAGATCTGTAGAGCAGTTGATTTTGACGCGGTCTTCTCATGACACAGCTGCACACCAGTATGTGGGGAACATCAGCACGTGTGAGCAGCAATAGATCATTTCCCACCAGGGTCCCAGGCTTCCTCCAGCACCCCATGACACTGGCTCTCCTTTAGTGATCCCTGCTCATCCAAGAACAGCAGAGCCTCATCTCTAGGGATAAATAGAGCTGACTGATAACCTATAAACTGGGGCCCAAGAGAGAAAGGCAGATGTTATCTTAATACAGGAAAGGCCACCAGATCTCAAAGCAACAGCTTCAACTTCTGTCTCTCTGAATGTTCATATCATTTACAGTCTGAAGTGGCTTCTTGGGCAGTATCAGTTACATGGATTAGGAGCTGTAGAGGACATTAGTACAGTTCCTCTTCCTGAGGTTTTTACAGCTTAATGGACAGGAAGTGTTGCTGGTGCAGCTCCAGCTTATTACACTCCAGCCAGAATCTACCCCAAAGCTCCCCATCTTCCCTTTGTGCTTTTTTTCTGTCCTAGAATCACTCTCAATTAACAGTACAAAAATAGAACCGATGTCATCCATCCCTCCTAAGCTGCACATGCATTATTCATCAACATGCCCTAATTGATTCTCTCATAACCAGGAGCACTTCTGCACTTGGCTATGTCATTCTTGTCCAGCAGAACACAATTTCTGAAGTTTTATGCCACTTGGAAAAGGCACTTTCAAAGTGTTACCTTTCACAGCTGTTCTGATCAAGGCTTCAATTTAGATCTTAATACATAGAACCATCAGTCCAGACAAAAGCCTCCATCAAGTGACCCTGCTGCACTGATGCTCAGTGTCCTGACTAGGAGGTCAGTACTGCTCTAAATACTCTGGGCCCTCTTCCCAGAACAGGGTCTTTCAAAGAGGTGAAAGGCAGGATTTGGGAAGGTTTCCACATCTCTTGATAAATGCTCTGAAATGCGTAGTCCACAAGACATGTAAGGAGTTGAAATGCCCTTGTGAAAACTTTCCATGAAAGTTACAGAAGCATCTCCATTTCCATCATGAGAGAAGGACTCAAGCAGTCATGTGGAGGGGAGGAAAGTGAAAAATCAGAAACAGAAGTTCACTCGATTTCTAACATCACACTTAATGTACCATTAAGCTTTGTGCTGAAGGACTTTACCAAGGAGTTATCAGGGAGCCTCATCTCAGAGAAGCCTGTTAAGTTTATGGTGGTTCAGATTCACAGACATTTAACCAGCATCACAATATTCAGCTTGGATTTCACTTGCACCACAACACTCAGTCTGCAGCCTTCTCCATTCCCCACTAGAAGGGGCTAAGAGCCAGATACTGGAGAACACGAGTAAGTTTCACTATGGAGGAGTTAAAGGCAACCCTCATTACAAGAAACAACTTGAATGCTTGCTCTGCATGTTAGGCTCTGCTCTAGACCGGTCCAGGAGAGATTCAGAGCAAGACCCCTCTGCTTGGAGAGCAGGTATTTCTTTTGCTTTCTTAACCCTCCAGTGAGCTGCTTCGGGAAGTGTCACAGTATGGAAACACTGTGATGCCATTGCATAACCCAGCACAGCACGACTCACTTCAAACACTCCTCAGCCTTCAACACCCCATTCTCAAACACTGGGTGATGGAATTGGGTGCAGCCACCTGGAGAAGGCAGCAGGAAGGTGGAAAAGTTTGCAATTTCAGGTCAGGAAAGGGAATGGCAAAGACATGATGATATATAGAGTACCAGGAAGGAGTGACAGCGAGACAGGGTGGTTTGCTTACATGAGAGACAGTGGTATATTTAAAGAAACAAAAGTAATAAGTTTAAGAATTAATCAAGGCAACAACTTATTAGAAAAGGTCACACAGCTGCTCCTCACAATCCCCACAGCAGGCTACCTGGCTAAAGCTGAGCTCACCCTACTTACTACAAGGATAAGGCATCCAAGGCCAGCAGTGAAGACCACAGCAGTGTTCAGAGCTCTCATAGAGGAGGACAAAATTAAACCCCCAGCTCCAGCACACATAAGCGTATCCCTGAATTACCTATGAAGGTCCATTAGCAAGCTCACAGCAAGGTCAAAACCATTTTGAAGTTATGTAGTTGAAAGTTATGTAGCTTTTGTCTTACTTTGCTTAGCCACATACTGTGGTATGACTGAAGAGTAAGCAAGCAAAATACAGTCTTACAATTACCAGAGTCTTTTTTTTGCTTCTAAACACAACCTGAAAAAACCAGGTACCCTCACTCTTGGGTTCATCTCACTCCTTTTAAGCCTTTCTTCCAAGCCATTTGGTTACAGCAGGTGCAGCAAGGTGAGCACAACAATATCCACCCCCACCCCCAAAATGCATTGACCCTTTCCTGGCTAGCATGAGTGTTCTTCATCCCAGGACATTTCACTCACCTAGGAGAAGAGGAGGTCACAGGGTAAAAAATTCACCTATTCACCTTCCTCAAAGGAAAATAAACCCAGTGGCTGGTCAGGACTGCCCTGATCCCAGCTGTGCTTTGGAAGCTACAAGGAGAAGGCACTAAGGGGTTATATCTTTTCAGCAGAAAGCTCTTGGCTTGTCCTTATTGGAGGCACAATTGATTTTTAATGCCACTCCAAAAAGATGAGGCAATCTCCTTCTGCCCAGAGATGAGCTGGGTCACAGAGCTAGGGGAGGCTGGTGTTCGCTTTGCTTTTGCCTTTAACCAGCTGTACTTTTCTGTCGAGAAAGATGACATGATCCATGCCCAACATGAATAGATTTTCACCTCCACTGCCCTGCCAAGACCTCCTTTCCAATGCTACAGTAAGCTTTCTCCTGAGCAATTAACTCTGATAACACTCCACACCAGGGGGGTTTCCCCTGTGTATAACACTGTCCCTGTGTTGAGTTGCAGATGTCAGGGCCCTAGTGGACCTTAATGGTCCTGACCAGCCTCACCTGGGGCTTCCACTCACACCCTCCTCCCCATTGGCACAGGGGTTCTATTTAAACTCAGTCTCAGGTATATAATTTTGGGCTATACTTGGTATTGATGAATGTAGTTTGTGGAGTTACTGCTTGACTTCGGCTCTGCCTCACTACTATGAGCTTCCCTGATTATCTGGGTTCTTGGTTGATGCTGCTTGCTGTCCTTTAGTCTGCCTGGCTCACCTTACTCACATATTGTGGTATGAGTGCTAACTGGTGAGACTGCTGCCCTGCTGGTTCTGGGGTTGCCTTGGCTCCTAGTTTCTTGACCCTTTAAGAGCAGCGGGTATTTGCTATTGCTAGAGAAGTGAGGGACTACTCAGTCCCTGTTCTTCTCCATGGGCTTGGAGCTCTTGGCCCCTACACTCAGATTGTATGTTGATGAAGGTCCTGAGGCTTTGTTGTGACTATGAGTTGTGTGTGAGTGATGCTGACAGGCAGGATGGCTACAGACCAACTAGAAACAGCAAGGTTTTTCTGTTTTTCTCTTCTTACAACAGCATTCCAATTGTTTATCTGAAATTTGTCTTCACAGATGAGAATAGCAAAGAAAGGAGTTTGTTTGGGGGGGGGGGGAGAGAAATATGTGCAATTAAATGACTAATAATGAGGGATGACTTGGTTTTGAGCTGATATGCAACAGGCAGAAAGACTATGGGTGTATTATCAAGGTTTGGAAAGAGTTTAGTGTGCTTATCATTAATGATGACAAGACCTACATTTGCTTCTTCATTCTGTAGACTCATCTGGGGTTTACTGTTAATCTGCAGCCACAAAACAAGACAGTGGGCTTTTCTCTTTGCTTTAGAGCATACTTTCCACTCTGTTCTTCATGTGGGAGTTAATCTTTTGTTCATTAGAAGACCTGTAAAACTTTATTAACAGTAACTCATCCTTTTAAGTGTTGTAATCCCGAGGCAATGTACTATGCGAGACTCCCTGGTCATGTGCACAACTGCTTGTTCAGGCAATGAAGTGTTGGTGTCACCAGGAGATGTTCCTTTCCTGGCACTCCACTGTTATCCGTGGTTGTATTCCTTCTGGAGCCCTGCCTCTGGTGCCCAGTCTCCCCCATGCAGAGCCTGTTGTAATAGAGGGGTTTCCTCAACACCCTCTGCACTGCAGTTAGCATTTTAATGTTTTAAACTCTATACAAGTAAATGGAAACCACAGCATCTCCTGATTTGCACCTACATTTTTTTTTTGTTGCTACTCAGATGTTTTCCTGTGTTTTATTAGTAGTAGATATTAGTCATGTTTCTTGCAATGCCAAAACAACTTTCTAAAATATTGACAGAGTTGAAGATGAACACAATCATACTAATGGCAGAAATTGATGTGCTTAAAATCCACAGTTCATTATGCTCTACAATCCTGGCATCTCCTACATCTGGGAAGGAATATTCATAGCAGTTATTCCTGTTTCCTTGCTCAGTGGGAATATACTGGTGTAACCGAGTGCTCTCTGCAGTCTCTGTCCTCCTGCAGTGGGTGGTATCTGAATTTTTGAATAATCTAATAATTGTAGTCTGCTTTCCCTCCACAATAGGTGATTTCATTCATTTGAAAAATAACCCCTAAACAAAATTCATTTAAACTACATTAAACAGCATTTTTTCCTTTCATTGACTCCTCTGGCTTTACAATTGTTTCTGAGGTTCAGGAGAATAAGGAATTATCTCTGTTTCAAAAGCATATTTTCATCCCTGCAAGGCTCTCAATCTCTGGGGCATGATTTAGCAAAACTGTTTTGATGATAGATGTATTTAAGTAGGGAAATTATGGAACTGTATGTATGAAGGAGGTAATCTTTTATGCCTGTATGCATAAAATGTCCTGATGCATAAAATGGGAAGCAACATAAAGACATTACTCTTCACCTGCATGGCTGGAGCCTGGGCAGGTGAATGACCTTCCTTGCTCAAATGCAGCATGACCTGCCAGGCCATGGGCAGGAAGGAGGGGAGGACAATGCAATCAAGAGGATGGGAAATTGTTTTTGGAAACTTACTATTTACAGATCAGAATAACAATTAAGGTAGCAACATACCTGTTGGAAGAGCTTTGGGAACTGTGCAGCACTCCCTTTCAGGCACTACCAAAGGTTATGAAACAGCAAATGTTTGCCTTCTAATAGTCCAGAGACTAGGATATGTGTTCAGAATGTGGAGGAAGGGGACTCGGATCCTTCCCTTTCCCCAGGTTCTGGTAGGGGAAGTAGCCTCTCGAATTCTCTTCATCACCCTGTGTGATGACCTGGCACAGGATCCATGTAGATGCCCAAATGTACCCCTTCTGGCCGGCAGCTGTACTGTGCTACTTCCTTCCTCCCCTCTACCCACCTTCCTCATCTACACAGCACTGGTGAGAACAAAACTGGAGAGTAAATTAAGCCATGCAATTTATGTTATTGTCTGCACCCTGGTCTAGACCACACAAATGAGTATTTTGAAAAAGATTAATTTGCTGAAGCTAATTTGCACTAGGAGGGGGAAGGTATTAGTAACAGTTTTATTTTCAGTTTATTTCCAAGCATACAAAATAACTACAAAAAAGGCACCATAATCAGCAAAGCGTCCACGTAGCAGCCAATCTGCACACACCCATGGTGGGGGGGTTGTTACAGATGGCTGAGCCTGGAAACACTGCATAGCAACCAGAATTATGTGAAATATTAGGGGAAAATTAAAAAAAAAAAAACACAGGAGAGGAGACAGAAGAAGACAGAGAATGACTGGAACTGTAGCTGCAGAGGGTTAGAAACCAAGCAAGAAAGAGGAGGTAAGTTTACCCAGACAAGTTTGAGTTTGTGTATACCTGCCACGAGTTTCCAGGGACACATCAGCCCTGGTTTGCTTTGACATGGAGTCACAAAAGGACAGGATGTGAGGCAGAGGGCTGTAGCAGGAGGTGACAGCCTTGGCTGCACTTTTGCACAGCAACTTGCTCCACAGGAGTGAAAAGCATCGGGCACAGGTTTTTCACTGATACAGGCTTCAGGCAGAGGAGGTGTTTGTGAACATGAGAGCCATGCTCTGAGCTTGACTGGTAGATGAGCTGGAGGCAGGGACCCTGGCTCTTTCTTAGGGTGCTTTGATGTTATCAGGAGATCTGCGTACCCCTTGCGCCTTTACAGTGAGTTGCAGAGCTCTTTTGCTGTTTCAGGCTGGAGATACATTCCACAGCATACAAACTTGTTTTTCTTAGTCATATTTTGTTTTCATAGTCATATTCAACTAGTCCACATGCTGGGTTTAAAATTGCTTGCACAGAGTCTGGGTGCAGAGCGGAGCAGAAATGGATTGGTCCCAGCTGGTGGTTCCACAGAATGAACACTGCTGAATTCACAGGAGAGGTTTGGGACACAAGTGCTCCCAGCAGTTCCCTGCCATCAAGTGATCAGAGATGGGATGAGAGGCCCTGAGCAGAACTCGCAGACCTGGATACTGTGAGTGTGGCAGAAGCACAGGGGGAAGTCGCAAGGTCTGTCCAGAAAACACGGGGACGAGGATGCTGCATCAGATACTTGTATGGGGAAGAGGGAAGCTGCAGCCCTCTCTAGTCTAGCAAACTCCCCTCAGTCACTTGGGAATCCCTCCTGGTGATTATTCCTAAGTGAGCAAATTCCCACCATCAGGTACTGTTTCCTGAGGAAGGGAGAGATAAACTGTGGAGTATGATAGTATCTGCAGGGTGACACATTCTCTACATGCACGGAGTAAGGGGTACAACACCACCAACTACAAAATCCATGTGTTACCAAAGTCTCGGTAAAGGTTCAGCCGGGGAGGACCAAGAGACAAAAGCAGCCTCCTCCTCTTCCTACCCCATTTTGCAAGGCTCTTGGGAGAGCAATGCTGATCAACTGCACGCAAGGACGGAATTAGTTCAGAAGAGCTGGAGCTGTGACACCTCAGCACTCCCTCTTTAGCTGGCTGCCCTTTGTGAAAGGGCATTATGGGAAGTTGCATGATTAGATCTGGAGATACTGCTCTGGAGCAAACACTAAATATTAATCTTCTGGACAGTGAGTAACTGCAGCCAGTTTGTAAAATTTTCCACAGCAGGCAATGTTGTCCCCTGCAGCTCTCCCTTGGGGAATCATCTTCCAGGAGTTTCTCCCATCGCTCACAGGCAGTTTTCTGTAGCCCAGGAGAACATAAGTCTAGTTAACAGTAACTAGTGGGAGAAGGCTGTGTATCACAAGGAGCTCATCAGGTAGGCAGCATGGCCTGATGCACCTGTCTGCTACAAAACTGGGATTGTTCCCAGCCAACACGCTGGGAGATCCTGGGATGGAAATGATTCAAAATGTCTATGATGAAATATTGCCTTTATTATGTTAGTTTCTAACATCCCACATATTTCAAGGAGACCAGCATTTTACTCCCACAATCCAAAGACAAAACATGATAAACCTTGGTACTCACAGCCACAATGCAAAACTCTGTTTTACGGAAAATAGCATCCTAGCCTCATAAAGTGGCTAAACATGCCTTCCTCTTCCTTCCTGGCTCAAAGCTTTGTATCTCTATTGATAAAATCTCCTGTGAGTTCTGCTATCCAAACAACCTGTAAAAGCCATAAACATCTCTCGTCACTTCCTCCCATCTTTTTAACTTCTATTTGGGCTAAAGCATTGTTTCCCTTCCAGGCTACACTGAAGATTACTGCCCAGAGACTACATTAAATGTAACATTGCATTAATATAAGCATACAAACATTATGTTAAACTCAAAACATATACTGTCAAATAAAGTAATACAGGGGAAATTCTTGTCAGTCCTGTCTGGTTCTACTGGTGATTTGGTATACCCAACAGCTCAAAGGGATCTTTATCTTTGAAGAAGACTTTGAAGCAGAAAGAATCAAGAGAAAAACTCTCAAAAATAGAGAGGAGTGGACTGCTATATAAAATCTGCACTCTGAAAATGCAACTAAATGCTCACAAACACAGCTCCCTGGAAAGCAAAGCCCATGAGTATCTCTCTACAGCTGCTAATACTGTGCTCTGGGAGGCAGTGGGATTTTTCTCATTTGTGGGTTGGCACCAGGTACAATTCCTAAAAATTCAGCACTTTTCCCTTCCCCTTCTGCCCTATCAGTTGCTTCTGTTTCACTTGTGCAAAGAAAGTTGTGAAACTTCATTCTTGCTCTATTCCCTCCCCACTGACTAGGGCTACAAAGCACCTGAAAGAAAGAAGAGATGCTGTCATCTACATAAGGGGGTGAGGGGAAGAGCCCTTGCGCTGGTGCTGCAGTCTTGACCTGGAATTTTGAGTTCAGCAGGAGAACCGGCACATTATGAGGTCACCCACGATGGCAGGGAACTGGGCCTGTGCCATTAACATCATGCTCTGAGATCCACCTGCGTTTCCAAGGTATGTTGGCTTGGTGGTGCCCAGTGTTTCAGTACCCTGCCCTGCAATGTCCCTGTCCTGAAGTGTTTCTGGGGCTCTGGAGGCCATTTGGGTTCAGGAGAGCACAAAGAGAGGTGTTGCTGCAGGTAGTCATTCCTTTTGGGTGAAAAAACATGAACTGTTTCATGGGAGAGGGAAATTTAGGGGAAGTGTCCTGGGTAAATCCCAGCACAAGCTCCTGCAGCCCATCCAACTTCACAGCCTTATGTTACTTCATTTCAGCTGGTGACTTTTCCCATGTCAAAAGATGTTGAGTGCTTTATGCTACTAAGGCAGCTTCAGAGCTTCTTCCTAGGTGTGGCTGAGTGTAAGTGTGAGTAAAGTGATCTGTGCTCAGACTTTACAGTGGTCCAGTAGTGATAGCAGTGGTACCATGCACACATGGCTGCTTGGAACTGCTGTCTGTGGAGCTTTGAGAGGTGTAACCACCACCACTGTTAAAGATTAAGGTTACCAAATACCAGAACAACTACATATGACAACCACCACATAGTTGTTACTAAGACCTTTGATGGAATTCCTCAGTGATAAAACAACTCATGAATCCAAAATTAATGTGTGTGTACATATCTACAATGCCTGGAATTATTACATCCCACCTTCACCGATTCGCTTGTTTCCCCATGCATCAGAACTCTCACATACAGACATTTGACCCAATTGACTCCTGTAGAGAGAAGTAATGAAGGGAACAGGCATATAACATGCATTTGAGACTTGATAATCCCTCTTAAAATGGTAAAAAACAAACCAAACCCCTCCCTTATCTTAAAAAAGGATAGTTGTCTTAAACCCATACTGTTTCCTGTGTTTGTTTAGTCTTTGTTTTTTAAAGCTGCTGTTGTTACAAGTAATCCCTAAAATCCTTGTTGCTGCAAAACATTAGTAGGAATTTGTTTATATTCCCAGTGTGTGTCTTGCAGGTATTTCACAGCATGTTGTGCATAATCTTTTCTTGCTTTCTCCTGTGTAAAGAGTTTTCTTTGCTGGTTGAGTGGCTGTTTCCTATAGTAACAAAACAGATAAAAAAGGAAGCCCCTTGTTAAACCACAAAAACTAGCAGGGGATTTTGTGTAGTGCCTGAAATGAACTTTTAACTCACACCTGTTTAGAGAATTGAGTTTATCCAGAAAGCCACATCTCATTTCCATAGTGCCACTTTCTGCGTGCTTACTGTCTCCTACTGTTTTCATGTTCTCCCTTGTTTGTGTCCGTGGTTTACCTGTGCACTTCCACTCCCCAAATGATCTTTCCCAATTGCTGGATTACAGCATGGGTGCAACCCATACATCATAGGATAACCCCACTTTACAGTGATTTGGGTGAGAGGAGAGGTAGCAGTATCTGCTTGGAGCTACTAAAGGCCTGTGAGAAGCTGAATGTAAATCTCTGGGCAAGGCTCTGCCCAGTTGTACCTGCTGTGCAGCATTACTGCAGTGTGTTCAGGATTCGGGTGCCATGCTACTGGAAAGCAAGAGGTTTATGCCCAGTGCATGAACCTCTACTTCACACCACAGTGATCACTTCGTATTATTTAACTTTCCTCTTGACTTTTAGCTTGCAAACGCAGATGTGCTGTCATTCAGATGCTCAGCTAGGCAGAGCTATGTGCTCTTGGCATCAGACTGAGCGTCTGAATGAAGGGTTTTGGCACTAGCCTGTTTGGAAGAAAGCTATTTGCCTGCTCATGTTCTCATTAGTATCTGAGCTGATGAACTACATTCTTCTGCATTTATATGTTCCTAGATACATATCTGGCTTTCCCCTTCAGTCTGGGCTAAATTCTCAGCCAAACCATTCCTTGGGCAGAGCTGGCCAGTGAGTCTGTGTCTGCACTGATGAATTCTCGCAACACTTGGAGAGCCCGAGGTGCATTCTCTGCCTGTTGGCAAGTCCTGCAGACCCTATGCGTGTCCAGAAGAGTTAGCGTAGTTGGCCATGATACAGTCCTTGATGCTTTCAAGAGTGAGCTGCTTCTACTGATCTACAGTAGCAGAACAATGCACGATGGTAGCTGGGCCTCTGCCAAAATCTCTCCCTAGCCCCTCCTCATAAATACCTTAGCTGGTTTTAACTTGGTTGCAGTGTTAGCTCTAGCCCAGGGAAAAACCTGCCCCAGAAATGATGCTATCACTCTTCTATCACTCTTTTCTCTCCCTGTAAACAACCACCCTTGAACTCCTTTTGCAGTAGGTAATGTCAGCCTGCTGCCACTGTCCCTCACTCCATCTGGGAAGCAGAGAACTTTTACCTGCTGCAAGAAACTTCTCTTTGCACTTTGCTTGGCCTTTTCTGATAGAAGGAAAATCCAAATGCTCTCTCCACACACAGGAGCAAGCTTAGCTCTCAGAAGTGGTAACTGCATTCCCTGGGGGAATGTCTGTGCATTGCTTCTTCACATTCCATTCACGAATGGATATCCCACTGTGACTCAGAAATAGCGAAGGAGCACAGGTAGGATTTAATTGAGTGAACAAATTTTGCCTGCACTTCTACATTTCTACTTCTACTCTACCCAGCTGTTGGATGTTTCTGCTCTATGTGTGTGCACACTAAATGGCTCTTTCTAAGCACATCAGCTTCGGATGATTGTTTGTTAATTTGTGCTTTGGGCTATTCTGCTTGTTCTCCTCTCCTCCCGAGAGGATGCTGCTCTGATGTGATGATCCTGTTGTGCCACCTAGTGATCGGACTATCCCCTTGTCGCACATCATTTATCATGGGTGTTGAGTGCACAGTTTGGACCCATTTGCCCACAGTCACTTGGAATGCAAGTAACCTGTGGCAACGCCTGCAGCCCTTCTGCTCTGCTCAGCCTGTCCAGGCAGGGAGTCCACTGAACTACTTTTACCTGCTTACTCCCACTTTCTATCTCTTTTTCTCCCATCTTTCAACTGTGATATCTGCCTTCCCTCAGATGTAGGCAAGAAATAGGAGCACACCCTTTGCTGATGTGCTGGCTGCCAGCTCACAGGTCACCTGTGGCCATAATCTAATCCACCAAGCAATATTTTTGCAGAACGTGTGAAAATTTATCATTACACACATGTTGAACAAGTTCTACTGGGGAGTCTAGACTTGGTGGCATGGGGGACATCACTGCAAACATTAGCTGCCATGGTACTGCGTAACACCCCATAAAACAACTTGTGAACTATTCATGCAGATCAAGGCTGGAAGAGCAATAGATGGAGCTGAGGCCGTCCTGGGAGAGCTTTGTGCCTGTTGCTCACTCCCCAGATATCCACAGGCACTGGAGGAGACTGGCAGGGTGGGAGGGAGGAAATGACTCCACAGAGAAGTGCATCACAGCCAAACTGGTGCTCAAGCGGAATGACCTCTGCTCTCCTGGAAAATGTCCTCTGTTCCCAGGGGCTGCTCCCCAGACATCTGACCTCCCACCTGGTTTCTGCAGTCCCCTGGGGCAAGGGAGTTGTAAAGAAACACCCTTCAGTTTACAAGCATCTTAGCAGGGCAGGTTCAGACCCTTCCAAAAGTTCAGTTCCTGGCATTGTACTCTTCTCTAGGTGCTGCCAGGGAATCCATCTGGGTGCTGTGTAGTTGCACACAAGTGCTGAGAAAGGACTGAACTCTATTACTGGACTTACTACTCACCTGCTATGAGTCATGCAGCAAAATCATGCTGCAGAGGTTGGCAGGTGCTAAGTCAGTAAATACTGTCTCAGATACCCTACACCAGAGCCTCAGCTGCAAGTAGAAACATGGTGATGACCAAATTGACTCCCACAAGCAGATGGGACAATTAATAAAAGGTGAAGTGTAGGAAGTCAATAAGCTTTATCAGTGTAGATCTGTGTTGGAGGTCAAGGTAAGCCATTAACTTTCCTGAAAGCCTAAAAGGTCCTTCCTCTCCTGGTAGGGCAGCCACAGTGGGGAGTCTCTTGTAGTGTTGTGAGCTTCCTGGTCACAAACTTTTTTTCTCATTCTCAGAGCAGAAGTCTGTTCAGGCAGGAAGGTGAAGCTGTTGCTTGGAGACTGGGTCTGGGGCTCTCTGCCTGTCAGCAGCTGTGAGTGGAGGAGGCATCCCAGCCACATGCTTCCAGTCTCAGCTATATCCAAGGCATCATCTGGAAACACAGCTTGTGTTTTCCTAGCTTCTCTTGCCAGTACTGTTCCTCGTCTGATTCCACAATTAATTGTTCTTAAGTCTAGATGCTTATTAGAGCCCAGTGAAGTGGGTTTATCCTCTCCTGATAACTGCTGATCTTACCACAGTATTGCGAGTATATGGGATATGACTGCAATGGGGACAGGTGGTTATTTCATTCAAGGGAGCTCAAGCTTGGATTCAGCCTGAAGTCACCATTACTGTCAGCTGTCCACCCTGTGAGAGTATGTTATCTTTCTGGCTGGGGAGCCCATGGAGGTGAACATGCAGATAATCTTTGTCTCCTTGCCCCCCACAGGCCTCTCCCTCTGCCACCTCTCAAGCTGGAGACCTGAGCACTACAGGCAGCTTGTACAGGAGGCTGCAGCAGAGCTGTGGGGAGTAGCTGCAAAGCTGTCCTGTTCCAACAGCGTCCCAGGCTCTTGCAATGCAGCAGCAGGCTCCAAGCCTCCTTACCTCCTCAGATAAGCCTGGTGACGGAACCCCACTTTCTCTGAGAAGTGACCCTATCTTCAGTGCATGATAGATGTGGCAGGAACTGAAAACTTTGATTTTGCTCTTAGCCCTTTGAACTTGGGTAATGAGGAGCTGGGAGTGCTAACCTCTGCAATCCCCTCCTGAGCAGCTCTATTGCTGGCCTAGAGGCTGCCAGGTGCCTTGCAGGGGGAGGAGAAGAAGCTGTGAATGTGCTGCTCTTCCCTGCATAAAAATACCTTTATTATTACACAGGAGAGAAGTGCACCCTTCCAGATCTTCCTCCCCCTCAGAAACAGAAACCTTGCTGAGTGCATAGATCTTCTCCATGGGTAACAATATGCTGAGGCAAGGGACAGTGCAGAATAAGTTGTTACCACTGTAGAAGCACAAAGAGTGTTACCCGAAGAACTGGGCTACTCCCACTGCGGAGCCAACAGACAAGGAAAAAATCATCCCAGAAGAACAGGAGACTTTGCGTGTGGAAAGCAAACAGGGAAGGGGCTCTGCAATGCCAAAGGGTTTCTCTGCGTGCAGACTCCCTGTTTCACTGCATGCATGTGCATAGCTTCTCCTGGGGGTGTTAAGAGGACGGGAGAGAGGATGAACTCTTGCACCTACGAGGAAAGATGGGGATGTGGAGAGAGGAGCTTGTGCCAGAGGCCCAGGAGAGCCTGACAAGTGCTTCAGCCCAGTTTCTACTTCCTGCTGTTGGGCAAGGCCCAGAGCAGGGGTGGGTGTTTGACACCGCTGTGGGGTTTGGTTTCCGCCGCCAAAAAAGGTCCCTGTTTAACTGGGAAGAAAATAGGGTGATGTTCCTATCTTGCAGGTAAGAGGAGCCACCACCCTGGCGAGGGGGGCAGGGCGCGAGGGCAGGCATGCTCCCGATCTGAGCTTGTCTTCAAGCCTCCCTCTCACTAAACACCCCGCAGTCCACGTGGAAGTAACAACAGTAAGCAGGTAAACAACACACCCGTCACCGCTCAGCCTTGACGTGAGAAAGGAACAGAAGGGCGACGGCCCCTGCTGTGCCCGGTGGTGCTGGAGGACGCGGTGGAGCCGCGCCCGTTGCTACGCTGTTATCGGGGCAGACACCCGGGTAGCAGGGCCGGCAACTGCTGCTCCGTGGCTCCTCGGCGCCAGCCTGGAAAGAGCAGAGTAAACAGCCTCGCCGCAGGGCCGGGAAAACACGCCTTCGCTTATGAGCCGCCGCAGCCCCGGTGCTCCGGGCTGGGCTGGGCTGGCGCAATGGCGACGCTCATCGGGAACTACAACTCCCAGTGTTCTTCGCGGCGCAGCATCTTGAGGGCGCATGCGCAGACGCCTCGCCTCGCGCGAACTCCGTTTCCCGGGAGGCTGAGCGCGAGGTCCTTGACACCTCCTCCCGCTCCCTCCTCGCCGCTCGCGACAACGCCTCGCGCGCTCTGACGCGTACCCCAGCGTGGTGACGCGCAAAGTGTGTGCCCGCCATAGCAATCGCGGCCGCCGCGGGGTGTGCGGGGCCGAGAGCAGGGGCCGGGGGCAGCGGCGGCGACCCAGCGGGGCATCGGGCAG
>WUAM01000179.1:33048612-33061057 GCA_024336885.1 Actenoides hombroni
CAGGCTGCCGGCGGGGGGGGGCGGGCCTGCGCCGCTCGGCCCCGCCCGCCCCGGTTCGCCGTTGGCCGGCCCGCCCTCGCCCCTCCGCCCGGCTCTTCCTCCTGCGCCGGGGCCTGCGGAGCTCTGCTCCGCCGGGCCTGCTCGGGAGGGGAGGCTCTCAGGCGTGGGGGGCCCCGCCTCCGTAGCCCCTTCGCTAACCTTTACCCCTTCGGTTCGAACGGGCAGCGCCGGCGTTTGCGGCCCGGCGATCGTTCCGCTCGCGCAAGGCGCGGTGCGGCGAGGGGCCGTGCTGCCGGCTCAGACCCCGCACGAGCTGTCACTAGCCGCCGCTTCCCTGGCTGCAGCGCTTCCCCTTGCTGCTCGGGGGATGAAGGGCCCTCGTGGTATTCTTCAGGCCGTGTAAAGAGCAGCTCATGTTGACACCGACCGTTGTTTTCTAACCTTCCTTTCTAGACAGCAGAAGTTCGTTCCTGGTTTTTTTCGGGTTTGGGGTTTTTTTTTTGTGCTTGTCCTGGCAGATCAGCACGTAGTTTGAGGTTTGTTTTGTGAAAGCAGAGATTCTGGGAAACTGAATAACACTGTGATTTTCCCTGGCCTTAAAAATATTCTAACTATAAACAAATATTTTTTAAATAATGTTTAAAACAACATTGGGAATATGTTCTGTAGTAACATCCAAATTGGAGTTCAGCAAGGGGTTAAAGTGGGAAGTTGAACAAACCAGGACATCCCTCAGAGCTTCACTCACATTTGATACTCGAACATGATTTTATTCGCTATTAATTGTGAAGATTTTGTTAGTTTGTAGCATACTTTCTCCCAAAAGTGAACTTCATTGTTGACAGTTCATTATGCTTCAGCATTAACTTTGGACTCAACAGGTTTAGGCAAATAGCTGTCTGGTATCTCATCCATTTATCCAGCAATGATCATAAAAAGAAGGAGATTTTTTTCTTCATGTTAAAACATAAATATGGACGACCATACTGATATACTATTCAGCTTGCTATGTATTTAGTTAGATTCCATCTCATGAGTTCTTAATTTTCCTTTATGGTGTTATATTATTACGTTAGACTTTTTGTCTACATTGTGGTCTTAGCCATGCTAAGAGTCATGTTTAGGAATAATATGAAAACTTAAGCTAAGTCCAAGCGCAGGTATTAGACTTTGAGTTGGCTCTATACATGTGGATGTACAAATCCTCGTGTCATTTTTTCTGTCCACGTGAATTTAAATGTGCCATTTTTCTACAAAGTTGATTAAAATTGATTTATTTAATTTGATTTATTTAATTAAAAATTGATTGTGCACCACTGTGTGCTGAAATGTGTATGTGGATTTTCAGTGGGAGTGTTAACAGGGAGTGATAGTTAAGGTAGCAAATGTTTGTCTTTCAAAGTCAAATCCTTTGAGTAAGTGCTTTATACTTCATTAGCATCAGTTCTGTTGATTCTAAATATGTTACTTTGACAATAGTGGTATTTGTAAAAAAAATATTCCATTCCTTAGCTTATTAAATATTGCAGTTGAAATACATAGTAGGCCATGGTTTTCAAAACTTACTAAAAAAATAAAATAAAACCCCCAATGGATATAAATCCACAATGAGATAGCTGCTCCCTGTTCTGCTAGTTCCTGGAGAACCATTTAAGATTTCAATTGTTCACCAGCATCCAAGGGAAATAAAGTCAAAGTTGCTCTCAGAGGCCGCCTTCTCCAGCAGGCAGGGTGTATGTCTGACAGTTACAGTTCAGTTCATACCATTTATGATCTCGTCCTTTCTGCAGAGTTCTTCACTTTGATTTTTAGATGAAATCCTTGAAAAACATGAGTGCGGTAGGAATTGCTTTGGGTCTTGTATTCAGATAAGTTATTCACCTGCCATAATGTTCTGTTCATATGTGTTTCACTGCTAACATGCATTAAAATGAGAACTGTGGAAACAGATGCTTCTGAGGTAGTTTCTGTTGTTGTTGCTTTTTGCTGTGCCATTGGAGATAGTCAAACTTTTTAGAATAGGTTGGGAAGGATAAGCCTTCAGAATAGATGAGATGCCTTGGAGAGATGTTTTCTTTCACTGCTGTGATTTTACATAAAGAATAGTGGTTTTATGTTTTAACTTGATTTCAGAAAGTAGTTGTGTGTCGACACCAGTTATTTAGACTCATAATGTACTTTAAGTGAGGCAATACTCCAGGTTTTGGGAACAGCTGGGATTTTTCTGTTTTCACTTGGTTATGGTGTAGTGCTGGGTGTCCCAGAGGGCAACATACATAATTCCTGTAGTCTTCCTGACTGGAACTTTGACCTAGTGCAGGTATTGGTGGACCTTTCTTATTTTCTAGCTGGATTGATTAAGGGTTGTTAGGGGAAGTAACTGTTCCTCAGCTAGCAGGAGAGCCTGTACAGGCTTTATACCAGCTCTGGGGTCATAGGGCACTTTTTTCTGTATCCCTTGGGTATAGAATGAAGGTGGAGATGTCTGAAATGGTTGAATGCAGATACCGTTACAGCACTTGCATTCTGAGGCTTTGAGTAGGTTTGTCTGAATGTTTATCTGTGATATTTAAAAGCACAAAAGTGCTGCTGGCAAGAGTGTTCAGTTAATGAAAAAGGGAATGGAGGAACGGAGCTTTATGAGCTTGGAATAGTTTTCCTTTCCAAAGGTGTTTCAGGGTGTGTGTGTACAATCTCATTATGTTTTGTTGCCTGCATTTAGGTGGTGTTTTTTTCAAAGCAATTTATGCATTTGCATCAAATTTCCCAGTCTAATTCTGTGATGAATGAATAATGAATGCTCTAGATAAAATCATAATTACTTGTCATTTAGAAAACATCTTTCTTTATGCTTAGGTAGGCTTTTTGTTAGCCTACGCTCGCTTCATATAGTACTTATCAAAATGGTGTTCTTCAGACTGGATGTCTGGTAGTCCTAGGTTTGTTTTTCCATAGTCTTTGGGTGATTATTTTTGTGCAGCTTCTGCCAGCTTCATCTCCAGCCAGGTGATTGTCACTTCTTGCCTCCCTTTTAACTAGCCAGTCACAACATATTCAATTCAGAAGCACCTATGAGACAGGAGGTAGAGCTATAGGGTTGTCCAGCCATTCCCTGAATGAGAAAAGGTTTTAAACCAATTTGAGGTATCCAGTGCTCAGTTAAACATGGCAATGTTTTTCAGAATAAGCTTGGGCTATTAATGTTTATGAAATCTACGTTGACCTATGGCTCCCTTTATAGTCTGTCACTTGGCTGATTCCTGAGTATGTGTTTCAGGAGTTGATGTGTATGTCACTATCTGAAATGTGTCTGTATTTAACATTGTTTTGCAGAGTTCTTTCTCTGGGTCAGTTATGACAAGTGGATATTTAATCTCATGGCAGGTGGATATTGGCCCTCTTATGGCTAATGAAACACTGGAAATTTTTGTGCATTTTTGAATGTGAAGGTATTTCTTTTGCTCAGTTTCTCTCCCCCCATCTCCAATATAAGGTCAATTTATAAATTAGGATTGAGTGTTCCTTCCTTCAGAAGTTGCAACTCTTCACAGCAATAATAGTCTGTCAGCTTGGAAACTAAAGGCATGGCAGTGTTCGGAGACAGATTTTGTTTTAGCTTGTGCTGTTAATATTTATAGTAAATTTTTGAGACTGACAGATTTTGACCCCTTGAAAGTTAGAGGCTTAAACAGAATCTAGAATGATAGTTACCTTCCTTAAATGGTACTTTAATAACTCAGTACTGTAGGGAGATCTCACTTATGAGGATGGGAAGATAAATCTTCTGTCAGCTGCTGCCTCACAAGTAAAGGCTGCTAAACCTGAAGTAATTGCTCCAGTGCTCCCTCCTGTGATTATTCTTTCTTCTCACTAGAGCCACTGGCTGTTCTTGGAAACCTTGAACAAGTAGTGATGTGGTGACCTGCTCTGTTTCCCAGTTACCACTGTCTTGGTGCTCCTTCCACTGCCCACAGCAGCTTAGTGCCGCTGCCGTATGTCTGCTTGGCAGTGTGAAGCTAATGTGATTCTTGGCACTTTCACTGCTGTCTGGAGGGTGTTAAACTGGAATGATGGCACTGATCATCATCTTGCTGCCATAGGTTTTTTGTTTCTTGAGTAAATCCCTGAGCACCAGCAAAGGACTAACTCAGGTCGGCTCATGGAGTTGAGGTAGAGGGTTAAAAAGCTTTAGTGTGGTACGCACTTGTGGTTAGGTGTGCGTACTTCCCATCGTGGTCAGGGCTGGGTTGTCATACACCAGTCCAGACTTGTGTTCAGAGTGTGAGCCTGTTCTTTATTCTTCAGGCAAAGGACTGAAAAGAAACTTCCAACTAAGTTCAACAGTGTTCTGTCACTGAATCTTCTCTTTCTGACTCCTTGTTGCTCAGTATTTACTTGCCTCTCCCAAATGACTTGTAATCTTTGATTTAATTTATTTTAATGAATATAGCTCATTTCTTGCTCGTTTCTCAGCATTTCCCCCCCCCTCCTGCTTGTTCTCTCTGCCTTAGGCTAAGCCATGACTTCAGGATCTGGGCATGTGGACTCCAAGGCTGAGCTCACTGCTTTGCTTGAGCAATGGGAGAAAGACCATGGCAGCGGGCAAGACATGGTCCCTATTCTTACCAGGTAAGAGCTATTCAAGAAATGCTTAAATCTGAATATCCAAAGTTACTTGACAGCAGCTTGTACCATGTTTTTGTTTGAGATTTTTGCATACCTGATTACCTGTTAGTAGTGTGTTTAAATACACACCATTTTGCTAAGAAATTTATATTGCAAAGATCTTACACAGATTGTCTTTAAACCATGAATTTAATTCTCTGAAATACTACAAGTCAGAGAGTCATTAAATAGTTGAAATAGCTTTGATATCTTCCCCTGAAACATGTAAAACTTTGATCAAGGTCAAAAGCTATGAGAATGTTGTTCCATCGGAGTGGTGGTGTGGGGTTTGTGACTGTAGTAACATTGGTCAGATTGAATGAAAGATTGAGAACAATTCCTTGGTTGAATCAAGGGGATCATATTGAGAATATTTTTTTGAAGCTCATAGAGCATGCTTAAAGTGAAATTTTAAAACTTGGTTAATGTCTTTTAAAAACTGGATCTTGAGTGACTGGCATTAATTATATTGTATGTGTGAGGAAAATACTCCATGGACCAATAAATTATGTTTAGGAGATGTGTGGGTACTAATAACACCATTAATTAGAAGACATCTTCTATTAAAAGAGAAACATTTGCATTATCAATTGCATTTATGGTTTCCCAAGCCAGGCCTCTCTTGGGTAAACTGATACTACTCTTGCTTTAACAAATTCACACAAATTCCACCCAGTTATTCCTCATACCTCTGCTGGCAGACCTGTAGCTTGCCCAGTGTGTGCAGAAGGACTCGGCGCACTTGTACAGTAAGAGCAGTCCAGGTTTCTGAACCGCACTGCTCTGTGTTCTTGGGTCAGACAAGGCAGTGCACAGCTTGTGAGCTGGCACTGGGTGGAAGTAACAGGGATCTGGTGGAGTTTCTTTGCACAGATCTGTGGCATGCCTCACCTAGTGGGCACAACTTTTTTGCTTTTATTACTAAGTTTTAAAAATAGCAGCACAGAAGAGGGAAGTGAGCAGCAGAAAGGCAATCCTGAACACTTGAAAATGAGTAGGTCTCTTGAAAGTAGTGAGGCATGTTTTGGTGTATCTTTGCATACTGTCTGATTTGTGTCTTGAATGAAACGTATGTGCTATTTCATAGGCTTTGTTTCTTGCAGGGAAAAAAAAGCAGAAATTTAATATAGTCTAAGAAATTTAAAGACATTTGAATTAAACTTTTTTCTTTTTTTTTTTTTCCTTGTGTTTATAGCAGCCTGGAACTTACTGCCCCCCCTCAGCTCCTTGAATTCCCTACATTATTTATGCCCAGACAGGTCCAACAACCCTCTTTTCATTCTCCAAGGTTTCTGTGCAGCAGGCAGAGTGGTTGTCGGTGATGAAATCTTGTGCATTTTAGCTTTAGTGGCAATAATACAGATTTATATAAGGCAGATAGGAAGGGAATCTACTGCCTTTGGCAGAAGTTGGATTTACAATGCTTCAGGTACAAATGAAAGCTGTGGGTCTAGAGTAGAGGTTGGAAGTAAAGGGAGTAGATATAGCAGAAGCTTAAAAGAATTTGCTGGAAGAGATGCTGGGAATCCTCAGCAGCTGGAGCTTGCATTTGCTGATGTCCTGAGGCAGAGTAATGCTCTTGTATATTGTTTTAAACTTAAGGCAGAGGAAGCTGTGGTCATGCTTGTTGGTGAGTGACGTTTTTCTACTTCCTTCCGCCTTCTGAGCTAAATGGAAGAGTAGTTCCCTGTGTGGATGGGGGTCTGTTAAATGTGATGCTGAGACAGCACACGTGAGAGTGCAGTAGTGAATATTTCAACAGTAATAGGACAAGAACAGCAACAAGTTGCAGGCCACAGCTAAATTGTCACTTCCAAATAAGCTAGTTTTCTGGATTTACAAACTCTAGAATGTCACAAAGTATGAATTGAAGAAATTGCTTGGAAAGCATGTCAGCAAACAACAGAAATTGCAGGATCATTTCAATTTACAAGAGCATTAGTTCATAACCTGGATGCAAGTCATGTTAAACATTCTGGCAGATCCTGGGAGTTAGATCCTTCCCGAGAGCCTTTTTCATAAAGGGAGTAAGTCAGCAGCATAACCTCATACTTCAGAAACCAAGTGTGTTGTGATATGGGATCCAAGGGCATCTGTTGCAATCTGTTGTAATGACTGGAGCTGAACCTTAATGCCAAATTTATGGCATGGAGCAGTATAAGGATGTCTTTATGTCATGACATCTATATCATTCGGAGTCTTAAATTTCTGTATACAGATTACAAATACTTTTCTGTATATCACTGCCCCTTCCTTCCCCACCTCCAAGGTGTGCTCAGTTGTGGCAAGTAAAAGTGAGGATCTGACTAACTTTCCAAAGAGGATTGCAAAAACAGTTGTAAAGAGGAAAAAAACCCAAACCAACAACGACAAAAAAGTGAGAAGTGAGGGAAAAGAACCCCTACCCCCTGTAAAACCAAGATCTTGTCTGCAGACTGAAGTGGCTAGAAAAGCAATGTAATGCTAAGTGAATGAAGGAAATCTTGAAAATTGAATAAAAGTTCAGTGGTTTTGTGAAAGGCCTGTGTACCACATGTCTATGTTGTGAGGCAGGAATGAGCTTTGTTAGTAATTTGACTCTCCTGTTGCTGCAACGGAGAATTGACAAAGCTGTTATCTAGTTAGATTTATCCAAGTGTCTTCACAAACCACCTTTGTATGTGTTAGTTAAAAGAAGGTTATTGCAGGCAAGCTTGTTTTTTCTTTTTTTTTTTTCTTTTTAAAAGTCAATTTTAAAGAGGCGGTGCTTTTTTTTTTTTGTAATTATTTTGGTCAAACAGTTGTGACTAATTGTCTCACACCTCCCCCCCCCCATAACTGGTGATTCACGTGCATATTTCATCTAGGCTGTGATAATGTTGTTGTCCCTGAAAGCATTCGGCAGCTTCAGCTGGCACGCGGTTTGGCTGCCTCCCGAAACAGGATGGGCTGATGAGAATGTTATGCTCACTTTCCATGCTGCCTGTCTGTCCTTTCTGGCACATAATCAAAATGCTGATTATCACCTAAAAAGACCTGACAAGTCTAGGGTGCAGCTTCTTAACCCCCCCATTTGTCCCAGTTGTCTATCAGCAGGCACCCCTCAAGCTATTAGTTCTCAAGGAAGAAAAGTGAGGAGCTGGCAGTGGAGTATTTAAGTAACTTGCTTTTGCCAGAAATTCATGAGAGCTCAAGCTATGCCACCTGTTAGCGAGGGACACAATTTGCATCTCCTCACATTCAGGCTTACTAGAAGTAAATATTAGAACCCCACAGGATAAACAGTTTGCTGAAAGATAATTGTCAGATCAGAGGCAATCAGGAAAGTACTCTGCTCATTCCTGAAGAGCTAATTTGCTCTTCCTACAGTCTGGGCAGGATTCATAACATCATCCTCTGTCATACTGCAAGTAAGTGTAGCTCACAGAGGCAGGACTAAGTGCATTTTTGTCTCTGATTTTCCCTGGGAACACAGGGTATTTTCTAGAAAGTAACAGGCATGAAGTAGAAGTCAGTAGCATTCTGTAGGGGAAATCCCCTGCGAAAGACAAATATTTTTTCAGGGATTACTGCAGCCTTCCAGCAGTTTTCCCTCCCCTGTAATAAACTCTGCCTAGCTCGCTACCCTGAGGCATTAAGACCTTGTTTTAAAATGCTGTGCTGCACATAGGTTCTGCACCCTATTCTAGACCTCAGTAGAAGGGGGCTGGAATGAATTTTTATACCAAGGAAATAAAATTTAATTTGCTGATGTTTTTTGAATACTGCTCTGCATTTCACCTCAAACTGCACCTATTTCTGCTGTAACACTTCATGGAGAAAGACAGTGAATGGCTGTGGAGTTATTTATTGCTTGACAATGTGATGATCTTCCTCTTCTTGATTTTGTTTAAATAAAAGTAATAATTCATTTTCGTACTGCTCATTCTCAATGAACTGGAGCTTAGGATTTCTTGTGTCTATTGAGGCTGCTTTTCAGTTTAGGGGAAGGTACAGCTTCAAAACATCCTTCAGTTTTTTTCTAATACAAAGAAACATTTAATGTATTTCGAAGGCCTATAAATAGGGAGCTGTCTGAGTTTCTCCTTGTCTTACCCATTGGAGTAACTGACACATGCTAAAAAGTTGAGCTTTGATGGAGCTGAAGGGGTAAGTTGACTAGAGATAACAGATCACTTTATTAAATACTTCTATTATTGCACAATATTATTAAAATTCAATATGCAAACATAGCAAAAAAATGGCATAGGCAATTTGAGCAGCTGTCCCTGCACAGATGAATAGGAGGGAAGACTAAGTCACCTGTCTAGGTCTTACTCTGCTGCAAAAGAAAGACTGTGACAGTGAGAAGTGCTACTCAAGCCCTTTATTTACTCTAGTTCTCCACAGTATGTATCGTAGAACATCTCCAGGACTCTAATGTGAGTAAATAAAAGGTGTTGGCCTCTCCAGAGTGTTATGCTTGTGCAACTTCCTGTGAGGTTGATATGGGTTCAGTGTATTTTGGAGCACAGTGGGAGGGATAAGAGATTTTCTCTTTTCTCACCCCTCTATTGTGAACAGCCTGAAATTTTCTGGTGGTACTGAGTACTGTTCAGAGGAGAGTTGATGGGCTGTTTTATAGTACTTTGACAGACAGGCTATTGGGAGGAGCTGCACAGTAGAAGACCAAGTGTAAATTCTGCTTCTTTGATATTGTTCCTTCTGCAGAATGTCTGAGCTGATTGAGAAGGAGACTGAAGAGTACCGCAAAGGGGATCCAGACCCATTTGACGACCGACACCCAGGTAAGGGGTCCTGAATGGTTTTGGCAGCACCCACTCTGTCACAGTGGGTACCTGGTAATTCATACTTAAGAGTAAGCAATTTTTAGCCTGAATGTGCCCACTGGTAATCAAAGACTGGTACTGTTTTTTCACTGGGTAATTGTGCTTGGTAGTGCTGATATCCAGCAGTTTTGATGTTTGCTGAAAGACTTTTAAGCCCTGGGTAGAGTTCTAGAAGAGTGTTTCAGAGGATGATATATGCCATAAGAGTATGATCATGGTAGCAGGTTGTAGTTAATGTAAGTAGTAGATGTTAGATGGACAGAGGAGACTGTCTCAGCTGATCTTTAATTTGCTGTTGAGTAAGTGCAGTGCCTTAGAATAATTACATACAGCCACTGATGCTTTTTATCTTATTATCCTTAGATTAATTTATTTATTCATTTTAAGATGACTTATTTCCAAGTTACTGGAACAGTTGCCCTGGTATCTGCACCTTCACTACCTACAAAAATGATAGTCCATTACTATTGGACCACTAGAATGAGTTGTGCTTTGGTTAGTAAGCATTCTAGGGAGGTAATGCCTACTAAAAAACCTGTTGAGGTATAATTCATATGATTTCTTATGTAATTTTCCTTCTGGAAAAAATCCTGCTAACTAGAGTATTCCACAGTCAGTCTGAAGATAGCAGTTCAGTATTGAATCTTGACATCTTGAGGTAGGTAAGTGAGTCTTTTCCCATTTCTCCCACAGGTCGAGCAGACCCAGAATGCATGCTTGGTCACTTACTGAGGATACTTTTCAAGAATGATGATTTCATGAATGCGGTAAGTTTGCTCTGAGAAATGTATCTGTCAATTCCTGACACCTTCTTAGTTTTTTCTTTACTCTGTGCTGATTGACATCAACACTTTTTAATATTAATTTTGCTGGTGTCAGGACTGTCTCTTCCATAGCAGTAGTTTTTAAAAAAGGTTTAAGTGCAACTCATTTGCTACTGTTAAAGTGTATCAAGGAAAGGGGAGTTTGTGAGCTCTTCAGGAGTGCTGGAATATGTGTAGTAACAATTGAATTAGTTCTTCTCAAGGCTTGTCAGTCTTACTGAAGAAAATGTAGCTTGTAATACCAGTTTAAAAGCATAATTAATGTCTGTAATGGAATTAATGCCACTAATTCCAATGCCTTGTCTCTGGATATTTGGAAACGCTGCACTGTGTAGGATCAGAGGAGTATGTCAGCTCTAGAAGGCTCAGGCAGATAGTTAGGAGACAAGAGTCCAGCTTTTCTGTTACACTGCTATATTCTAACATGAGTTAATAGCTAGAATTTTTTTACACTCACATCAGTATACATTGCTGTAAATGTTCTGACAGATTGCATGAGTGTAGCTTTGTCTTAAACTGCAAGCAGTAAGCAAACATAGATGCTATTAAAAATGTACTAGTTTTTTATGTTAATTTTTTTTAGATATTACCTTCTTCTGTTTATACTGTTACTGAACTGCAAATTTTTTAGGTATTTGTCTTTACGAATCTATTCAAGGTAGTCAGTGAACAGCAGATCAAAGGAGAATTCTGTTTCTCTGAGAAGTAATTTCAAGTTCTGAGTCAGTGAAGGGAACAAGTGAAAGGCGAGTCATCTTGAGATCCAGGGCTTACATACTGACATTTCTTCCTTGATCATTTTGTGTCTGTGGGAGTTGTAAGGCTTTCACTGCACTGAGTTTGGTCAGAGTTGAATTTCAAACCAATGCTGTTCCTGATCTTCTCTAGCTAGTGAATGCTTATGTGATGACAAGCAGAGAACCTCCATTAAACACTGCTGCCTGCCGACTTCTTCTGGATATCATGCCGGGACTAGAAACAGCTGTTGTCTTTCAGGAAAAGGTATCATCTCTATTAAGGCTTGGTTTTTAAGCTTGGTGTGTCATGTACTCCAACAGTTCTTCCCATAGGAGAAACCAGTAAAAAGTCATATTGAAATCCTGTCTCTGGAAGACAATCTATGCAATCTTGCTAATGGTTTGAGGCTTTTTGATCTTGGCTCTTTCATTTGATCAAATCTTGGATATTTCACAGCTTTTAAGGTGTAATGGGACTGACTCAAACAGAGGAGCTGGAACTTAATGTCATGTTTTGGGCAATGTTATAATTTTAATTGTTATTTTATAGGCCATACAGACTGTGAAGGCTTGCTGTAGGAGTGAGTCTTGCCTAGTAATCCCCAGCTACAGCAGAGCAATAGCATTATTAGAGCTAAATGATAAGCAATGCATGCTTTAACTAAGCAGTCTAAAATCCTCATGCTTTGTGGGGATTATCTGGAATTGTGATGGACAGCTGAATCAGGCTTCTGTATGTTGACAAGTGTGGTTTTCTGAAGTCAGGCACAGAGAATTGAAAGTGAGGAGGAAGTTGATTTCACTCCTGAGCCACAATTTCTTCATCTGTAAAAAATAATGTAATGTTTTTATGAAGTTTGAAAATCAGGTAGTGCTTTGTATGAAAGTTGTAAATTAATTTCTATACTATTGGAGATATAGATATGAACTGTAAAGCATGCTAAAAGGAAAGAATAATGTGCTCCCTTTGTGAAGGACTGAATTTAATTTGAGATCTTTGTGATTTGTCCAAAGGCTAAGGCTGTGAGACTTTGATCCAAAAAAATTAAAGCTAAACAAGCATTCCCTGTTTGTGGAGGATATAGCTTTTTTTTCAGAGACAAATCCCTCTGTAAATTGAAATTAATTTTTAAGTTATGTTTTGCACTGGAGGACTTTCTTACTTTTCAACTTGAATATATTGAGCTCTGTTCTGGTGCCTTGGGTGCCTGTGTGTAAGAGGTTTTAGGGCAGCTCACAGACCCATGGGGAGACCCCTGTGCTGGCCATACAGGGGTCCTCTGCCAACCAAGGTATTCCACATTGCAGCAACTGTAATTTTTTAAAAAATTAGTGACGGAAAGTTCCTTTTGGGGGAAAGTAAGTGAAGAAAATCATGCCATCTGTCCTCTGCAAGTCAAACCACAGAGAT
>WUAM01000179.1:33076360-33100938 GCA_024336885.1 Actenoides hombroni
AAGGATCCCCTTTGGAATCTAAGAAGAAGGGCGGTGTACCGGCTTATGTGCCTTCTTGTGTAGAGTATTTCAGAATGGTTAGAAATTTTTTTTTTTTTTTTTTTTTTTTTGCTAGATATCTGTACTTATCCAGGTGACAGCATTACAGATTTTCCATCAGTCCATCTTTGAAGACAAACTCCCAAATGCTTCAACTTACTGATGTGCTTTAACAGAAGTACTTAATAGTGCAAACCAAATGCTGAAACTTTGTGAACACTGTTTTAACATACTCACTTGAGCGCTAGTCTTGCAATTGACACTTAGCTTGTCCTAGAAGAAAGCTGTAACTTGTACCTATGTGTTTGTTGGGTTTTTTTGGTTTTTTTTAAGAACTGGATTTAGTATCACCACACAAGATTTCGTTTTTGCTTTGCTTTTCTCTTTCGGATGACCCTTGTATTTCTACATTCTCTAGGTTCCGTCCGATTTCTGTGTTCAGGGAAGCAAACGAGGATGAGAGTGGCTTTACTTGTTGTGCGTTTTCTGCAAGAGAACGATTCTTAATGCTGGGTACTTGCACGGGGCAGTTGAAACTCTATAATGTTTTCAGTGGACAGGAAGAGGCCAGTTACAACTGCCATAATTCTGCCATCACGCACCTTGAACCATCCAGGGTGAGTCATCAAAGAGCTGTTCTGAGTTTTAGAAGTCCTCACAGCCTAAGCCCTGGTATGTTTTGGGCCCATCTGGATATGTACTTCTAAAATACACGCACTGTCTGGCCTGCAATGCCTGTCATTAAAGCCCTTGTAATCATTATATAGTCCCTCGCTGTGAATTCTACAATTATATTTTTTTCTTCCCAAGATAATAGAAAAGATGTACAGTGGCCATGTGCTTTCATAAGTAGTGAATATATAGGTCTGGAAGTGCAAAAACTCTTAAACTGACTATTGTATTTAAGATAAATGTAAGATAAGATACCAGAGTTTATATAACCTCCCTCTGTTGGAGAAACAAGTCTTCTGGGTTATGATTCTAGAAAGAAATGAAATGTAACTGATTTATAAACAGAATGAATTCCACTTGCAGAGCATCAAAATTCAGGCATGAATTATCCTGATTTTTATCTGCTATTAACATCATGGATTGTTCCCGTTGTTATCTGTAATGTTTTTCTTTGTCTGTCAAGGGCTCTTTATATTATACATAGTATTAGATACCTAGACTTCATCTCCATAAGAGTAGTTCAGTAAGCACAAAATATGCTATATTTGCATATATATATATATATATAGTTCCTAGATTGATTTTGTAAGTGTAAGTTAAAGCATTCAGGTAAAATGATAACCTCTGTTTTCCTTGGTATTCTTTTCCCTTCCTCCCCCTCCACTCCCACCTGGAAATACAGGATGGATCTTTATTGCTGACATCTGCTACGTGGAGCCAACCTCTGTCTGCGCTGTGGGGAATGAAGTCTGTCTTTGATATGAAGTAAGTATACTCTGATCCAGCTTTGGGGTATCTTGCACTTACAAAAACCATTCAACATAAGCAGAAACCCTAAGAACAAACTGAAAGGACAGCACAGCACAACTCTCACAGCATCTCTTGTTAAGAAATAAAATGTGCTTCCTTTCTTATGTTTAGTATCTTCCCTGTTTTATTGGGTACAGACAGCTTTGCTGAATTCTAACTACCTAAAGTCCTAAGAAGTATGTTTGTATTTTTATTCTCATGTTTGTAAATGATTTTGACAATCTTTCTGCAGTCAGTTACAGATTTTTACTAGCACAGCGATTTGCATGGTGAAATTTTCCGGCCTGGATACAAGCTATTTCAGACCTACATAAAGCTGTCTAAAATTGATTTTGGTATTTACAGTTGTTCCTTCCAATAAGATATGGGTGAAAAGCTCTTAATTTTCAAAAGGTTTGACTGTTGTCTACCTTAGTTGTAAGCAACAGTTTTGGTGTAACCTGTTTTAGGTCAACTAGAGGAGATTCTTCAAAGTTTTACAGGCCTGAGGCACATTGGTGTGTTTGAACATTCATGATGCCATTCATTGCTCATTTCTCTAAACAGTGTTATGACAAGTCTGTGAATTTGCTTCTTGTGGGGTTTTTTTTCATTGGTATGCTATAAAGGTGTCTGTAACAGATATTTTCCTGCAAATGCCAGTGGAGCACATTAGCACTGTAGTATGCCATGGTCAACGGTGAAGAAAAGTCTTCTCCACGTTTTTAGTTTTCTGCATTATTGAAACCCATGTTTGTGGTGTTGGGGTAGAGTTTGATTCACACAGGTGGTTTGCTGTTCCTTAACTTCTTTACTGACTCTACCTACAGGCATTCCTTCCCTGATGACCACTACGTGGAGTTCAGCAAGCACTCTCAGGATAGGGTCATTGGCACAAAAGGAGACATTGCCCATGTGAGTACCAGTAAAGGTCATGGCTGTGAAACTGTGACGAGAATATGATTCTTCACAGGACATTTATTAACAGATCTGGGTGCTGTGATGCTCTGTATAATTGATGAGCTAAGAGGCTTTAGAGGAAAGCTTTGAAAGTGTCAAAAGTGTCAAATAACTCCTGCCTGTGTCTAAGGGTGTCAGCACAACCATTCCAAATTAACTGTAGCACAAGCAGTGTGCAGTGTGTTGCCTCTGTCGTTAGCATCAGGGCAATTGAAGAACCTCCTTTTGGTTTGTTCATTTGAGAGAGGTCATGAGGACTTTTTTTTTTTTTCCCTTCTCTCCATTGAAGTTGCCTCCTTTGCCTTATTTTTCAGTAATAGTAGTAATATTAATCAAAGTTGCAATGTAAACAGTAGCTCAGTCAACAGCTGCGGGAAATGGCCAGTTAAAAATGTCTTTCTTAAAAGTGTCCTCTTTTTGGCCCCCCAGAATTGCAGCTTGCTTGTGGGTAATTTCATTATACCAGTATATTTTCAGAGAATGCTGCTGTACTGTTTTGTATGAATAGCTGCAAATTTGACAGATGCAGGCTTCAGAGTACTTCTGCTTCTTCTTCTCAGTGCTATTTTGCATTCATTATAGGCACTGTCTCTTTTGAAAGAATATTTGCATAAAAAAATTGTTGTGAAACATAGCTTATTCAAATTATTTATGATTTTATTTATTGCTCTGATTTGTTTAAGCAAACTACCCATTCCTGCCCAGTTTTTAACTTGGAATCTGGAACTCAGATCAGTTTGTGTGCTGTGTTTATCTGGTAAAAAGATTTGTTTTCCAGTTCTAGAGAATTTTTTTCTATCAAAGTTTGAATGAGAGCTAGGCTCTGAGGGATGTTACAGAACAAATTTGTCTGAGAAGATGGTCATAAGCCCTTCGTACTAGTTAAAACCCTTTTTATCTTCCAACTGTTTGTTGGGACAAAGCTCATAAATTTTCCTTTCAATGTAAATGTCAGGAATTTTAACTCATTTTCTGTAGTTTCTGGCTTTTTTCCTCTCACAGTGTGCTTTGGAGTTCTTATGTTTGTAAATGCCATTTGTTGTGAAAGCAGTTCTGTTTCTGAAAGAGTTTCTGGCTAAGTAGTACCTTGTGACTGCAGCTTCACAGCCCACTTTTCATAATGGAGTTAGTTCCTTTGGAACTAATCCTGATTGTATTGAAATGTATCAGTGAACCTGCAGTAAGCTAAGTACTGACCAAAACATGTTTTGAAACTTGGTTCCACCTGTGAAAAACTTACTAAAGGAGTGGTAGGAGGGGTTAGCTTTGGAATGTTTTCGCTTGAAATGGAAAAGCAAAGCGGGAAAAGGTGGATTCTGGGAACAGTTTAGAAGGGGGAACATGGGGTAATCTTAGGCACAGGTATATTACAAATTGTGACTAATCTTTCTTTTTCTTTTTAATCTAAAAGATCTATGATATTCAGACTGGCAACAAGCTATTGACTCTGTTTAACCCAGATCTTGCCAACAACTACAAGAAGAACTGTGCCACCTTTAACCCCACTGATGACCTTGTCCTAAATGATGGTGTCCTCTGGGATGTCAGATCGGCACAAGCCATCCACAAGTTTGACAAATTCAACATGACCATCAGTGGTGTTTTCCATCCCAATGGGCTAGAGGTCATAGTCAACACAGAAATTGTATCCTTTGGCCACTGTGGTAACTGATGTGCTGGGTCCTAAAAGATTTATGTTGGTAAACAAGTAGCTGTTTGCAGATGTTGTATTAATGGTTGCTGTGTTATGGGTTATGTATGGTAACAACAGTTTTCTTCTGTGAATCAATGATGGACTGTCGGACAGCTAGCTAATTTAAATCGAGATTCTGCCTCTGATACGGGCTAGAGGAAATAACATGGAGAGGGAGAAAGAGAGATTTTGTTTTCTAATACGCTCTGTGGTACCTCAGCTCTCTTCCTATCCCCTTACCAAGGTCAATCTTGAAGCTACTGCAGTAACCTCTCATGACTTGAAATGATTTTAAGAGATTTTTCATTTTGAACACATGGAAGGGGTCATGGTGTTACAAGTGGACACTGGTTCTGCCATATTAGCCAGATGGTAGCAGCGAGGTTTCTCCAACGCAGTTAATCAGTTGTTTGCCGTGGTGTTGAAAAGGAAATAGAAACTGTCAATTGTTTGTTGCTTCTTAGCCTGTATTTTTCCAGTGGGACCTCCGAACTTTCCATTTGTTACACACAGTACCTGCACTGGATCAGTGTCGCGTGGTCTTCAACTATACTGGCACGGTTATGTATGGAGGTAGGACTTCTCTATCTTGTATTACTCTCCTTGGCTGCCTCTGTTTTGAGATAAATAGGTGCTTGTTCAGTGAAATTGGAAGCTTCGGAGATCCTGTCTAACTCCAGGCCTTACTGGCATCTGTGAAATGGAACTTTTTCAGGATGTTTATGCTATGTGTATTGCTGACAAAGACAGTTTTCTCTAACATCAGCAATATCACAACTCATTTGCGAGATTAAAAACCTACCTATTGAAAAAGGTGTGTAAAACAGCAGATCTGATGGTGCTTAGAAAATCGTTTTGTCCTCTGTATTAAGTTTCAGTGATCAGCAGCATTAATAAAGGCATCTCTGGAAGACTAGATATTAAATGGGTCTTGCCAAGATGTTAAATAAAAAGAAAACTCATGTCAGAGTCTGATTAGATCTTAAGTTGGTTAGTGATAGTGATGAATGGAAGGTGGGTTTGTGGAATAATCTTTCCTTGTATCAGCTATGTTGCAGGCAGATGATGAAGATGACCTTCTGGAGGAGAGAATGAGAAGTCCCTTTGGCTCTTCTTTCAGGACATTTAATGCAACTGATTACAAACCTATAGGTAAGACTAAGAGAAGAGCAAGTAGCTTGATCTGAAGGTTTGAAGGTTTATTGAAAGTTCTACTTAGTAACATTCGCTTCCTCCTCTCCTTGGCATGTGTGACAAAATGAATTCTACTATGACCTGTTCTGACAGAAGCATGACAGTTGGGTTTAACACTGAAGTAGGTTCAAATGCCATATCCTGTTCAGTGTGTGATTGCCTTACTTGCTACCATTCAGCAATTCTGGCTTTACTTCCTTCCTTCTTTTCAAGTAGGGCATAATCTGAGAGAGTAGGTCATTTGGCAGAGGTGTCACTGGTCTCTTTTCAGAAAGAGTTTTTTTTTGTTTGTTTTGGTTTTTTGTTTGTTTTGTTTTGTTGTTTTGATTTTGTCTTCCTTTTCCCAACAGCATTTCCCCATGCTGTCAGTTTGGCCTTCAGCTTGTAAAGCTCCTGGATTTAAGCTAATTGTTGCTACAAATGTGGCTTTTGCTATAGAAAGGAGACATGGCTCACAACTCAGTTCCTTGGTTGCCACCTATTCTGGAAGATTATCTGTTGTTTATTGTGCTTAGAAAAGCTAATAAATATATTATCAAGAGAGAATGCACTATGCAAAACAGGTTAAGAACTTGCCTGGCTGTTTTTTATGACAGTCTCCAACATTTCCATTCTTTATTATAGGTTGAATGAGTTACAGATCTTCATTTCACTTTTATTTAAGATGTTGTTTCTTATCCCAACATTTTAATATCTGCTTTTGGACATATATTGTTAGATCTTTTCTTTCAGTAGGCATTAAGTAGTACGCAGTTAACCACTGAGTTTTTGTGATGTTTTCCAGCTACCATAGATGTAAAGCGGAATATCTTTGACTTGTGCACAGACAGTAAGGACTGCTATCTGGCTGTCATTGAGGTAAAGGAGCTAAGAATAAACTCTGGTCTCTGTAGCTGTGGTTTGAGTGCAATGCTTTTTGTTTCTTTTTAAAACCTTTAGAAGTGATAATTCTGGAGTTCCTACTGTTCAATTCATCTGTCCTAAGCAGTGGTGTTGTTTTGATGGTGGTAAAGATGCTGTTAGTTTTTTGTTATCCACCCACAATGGTCCTGTTTTTCTGCCTCTGATTCCTTAAACTTCCAAACACATTTGCCTCTCCTATTCAAATATTTCCCACTTTTACATGTGCAGAGGTTTTCCTTTTCATGAGCATAAAAATGCTTTTTTTTTTTTCTTATTTATAGCAATTCTTTCCTATTAAAATTTGCACTGTATTGAACAACTGTAAAATGCAATCTTCCTGAGGCTTCCTGTGGAGCTTTTCTATGAATCACTGTTATTGTTCCTTTTTCACTTGTCTTCCTAGCAAAGTCCCAGAAGCTAAGGATTTGAAACAAAAATTACTGAGTGAAACTTCTGGTTTGTTGAGGGGAAGTAAAATTAAACTAAAAGGTCCAGTTCTTTCTTTTATAGGAGTCACTGGAAGTGTTACTTTAGGACATGTGGCAGCAGCGGTTGGTCAGGTGTCAGACTGCTGTCTCCTGAAGCTCTTGCTCTATGACAGCTTTAGCATTCATAGAATCATAGAATGTTAGGGGTTGGAAGGGACCTAGAAATACCATCTAGTCCAACCCTCCTGCCAGAGCAAGATCACCTAGACCAAGTCACACAGAAACATGTCCAGGCGGGTTTTGAACGTCTCCAGAGAAGGAGACTCCACAACCTCCCTGGGCAGCCTGTTCCAGGCTCTGTCACCCTCACTGTGAAAACGTTTTTCCTTGTGTTTACCCTAAACCTCTTGTGCTCCAACTTACTCCCATTGCCTCTTGTCCTAACACTGGATGACATTGAGAAGAGTCTGGCTCTTCAAGACATATGGTTCAATGATTGGATAGGGAGGCAAATTTGAAAGGAAGGGGTGTGCGCTTGGGTGAGAACTAACCCCAGAAGTGTTAAGGATCCAATAAAGGCTGTGTTAAGTCTACTAAGTAAGAGTGTTAAGTTGTGGGTGACAGAAGCAGAAGTAAATACTTACATCACTCCCGGGCGGGTCCTCGAAACCAAGAAGAGTAATTTTTAGTGCTAATTGTACTACTGCTTGTAAATGGGAGGGAAGGATTTTGGTAACAGTTTCTGGGATTGAGATCAGATACAGCATTGACTGTGAATGCTGAGTTCCTGGGGCTAACCGCGGTGTGGGCATCTCCTCTTCAGAATCAAGGGAGCATGGATGCCATGAACATGGATACAGTTTGCAGACTGTACGAAGTGGGCAGGCAGCGTTTGGCAGAAGACGAAGAGGATGAAGAAGAAGATCAGGTGAGAAGTATAGCAGTAACCTGGTTGTTCAAGAGTAGCTGTTAGCCCTCTCCATGTGAGAGGCCACAGGTGTACATTTATTACCCATAAAATAAATGCCTCATTTGGTCTCACCTAATGTGAAAGTAGATCCCTCCCTTTATGATCAGTGTAAACTAAGACTATGCAGAACCTGTGTGAACTTTGTGCACTGTAAACTGACATCATAATTTATAGTTTATTTATTGATTTCCCTAAGTATTTCAATCTTGACCAGAAACTTTGTTCTTCTTGGGTTTTTTAAAATACTTTGACATTCAGTAGAGACAGTAGTGTTTGGGATTTTCTTTTTTTCAGTTTCAATTCTTGTACTTGGACATGTCACCAATTTCTGAACAAGACTCAACTAGTGCAGTGAAACTGTGTAGTACTTCTACACAGCAGAATGTTTTAAGAATTTTAAAGAAAGATATATGTTTGCACTGGGATGTGCTGTTTTTCTTTCTTGGATCAGCAATTGATCTCTGGCAATTTGACAAAAGAGCTGAGAACTGCAGTAAGTGCTCCTGAGGGTGCAGTTAGTAGAATACACAGTAGCATGGAATACTTAATACAATATAATGAGAATTAGAGTGTCAGGTGTTTTCTGGTTTTGTTTTTGTTCTTGGTTTGTGTGGGTTTTTTTGTTTGATTGGTTTGTTTGTTTTGGGTTTTTTTGTGTGGGATTTTTTTTTGTCTGTTTTGGGGTTTTTTTGTGTTTTGGTTTGGTTTGGGGTTTTTTCCTTCTTTTTTTATTTTTTTTTTTCCTTTGAGCAGGCAAAGACCTTATGCTTCAATTCCCTAAAGATCTTAAATGCATTATTCTCTGCTTTTTGGTATCTGCATTCTAGTAAATCATATATTTATATCTCCTGTGAGAAAAGCTGACTTCACCTTTTCCCAAAGAATGCCAGAAAGTAGTATTTTGGTGGGTTTTTTTACAGACTGGAAAGCTTAATTTCTGATACCCTTTCTGTCTCTGAATCTTCCTGTTGCTAGATTAAAACTTTTACTTTCTAGTTCAAAAAGCTTGATAGCAGATCTCAGGAAAGAGTAATTTTCTTTGCAGTTAGTTGTTATTACAATTTCCATGTAATTCTGAACATAAAGCAGTAGTTCTCTTTTGCATACACAGCTTGCTGTCCTGTCTTCTCATTGTGCTACAAGGTTGCAGTTGAAGTCTTGGCATTCTTAAGAAATCCTTCCTCGCTGTTTCTATCCCTAGATTGGATGGATTCAGTTTAGAAACATCTAGGATGGGTGAAGTATAGAATTCCTTGGGAAGCCAGGAAGAGGGAGGGGAAATGACTGTTGCTTCCAAAGTGCTTCTACTTTCTAGCCATCCAGTGCTTGCCTCAGGCAGTAGTTTCTATTTTTGTCTCTGTTTCCATTGTTACTGT
The DNA here is from genome assembly GCA_024336885.1 of Actenoides hombroni. Classification (NCBI taxonomy): domain Eukaryota; kingdom Metazoa; phylum Chordata; class Aves; order Coraciiformes; family Alcedinidae; genus Actenoides; species Actenoides hombroni. Next base: position 33,085,385 of record WUAM01000179.1, read on the forward strand.
TCATGTTCAGTGTATTTTAGTAAGCTTGTTCACATTTTCTTTGTAAAATCTGAAAAGATAGTTTGTAGCAGAAATGGATTTTGCATTGTACAATGATTAACTAGCAGCCATCAAGACACTGTTCTGTGATATCGCTGGTAAGTGTTGACTCATGTGTAGGTCCGTATTTGTATAAGAGGATGCAGTCTGAATGCTGTTGGTTCCAGGCTGTAACATGAGGTACTGAGTGGAGATAATTTGTCTGTCATCTGGGGACACTTCCTGTCTTACAAATGGAGGTGGCCTCGGGCAGAATTTTAAGTATGCTAAAAGCTCTTCTGTAAAGCTTATGGAGTATTCAAAAAAAGCTGCTTCGGGATGGGTTTGCAAGCTGAGAGTGACTAGTCGATAGTGCATAAATTGCTGCTTTTTATGGTCATTCTTTCTGGGGTGTGTAGGTGTTTCCTAAAGAGTAACTTTTAGGGATGCTTACTATCAAGTTTCTTTAGTAAGAGAGATTTAGTTTTAATATAAACAACGCTTAGGAACCCAAATTCAGTCTATATTTATTTAGCAAAACATAAACTTCTTGCTCTGTGGTTTATAGCTGTTCCTCCAGGTTTGTTCTAGCCTTAGGCTTACAAAGTGTAGCTTTGGTCTCCATAGAGACATCCAGCACTGAGCTTGAATGAGTAGAGGTTTTCCAGGATAAAGACCACATCTCTCAGGCACACTTGTCTGTTAAGGCAAACAAGGATAATTTGTTTCCTGGTGAACAGGAGTTTCCTGTGTGTATATATATGCTCACACATATGTAGGTGTTTACTACTTACCTCATTAGTTTCCATGATATAGGCTTTGAAAAATTGGAAATAAACTTACAAACTTGTTGGGACTTCTCAGATATTCTAAAACACTTTATGGCTAAAAGAAGATGCTTTCTGATCTTCTTCATCAATCTGATGTGGGGAAGTCTATGTGAATCAACATTAATCTGATATCTCTTTGGTCAACATTTTTAGAGCAGATATTAATCTGTTTGGTGCCTGTATCTCCACACTTTGACTTTATGCATATATATATATATATATATATATATATATGTTTGTACATGATCTGTGTGGGTCCACGAGTATATATTTTTGCCTGCACAGAAAGTCATAAGTACTGAAATAAAAGCATGTTTGGGCAAACCTCGCTTGGAAATCATGTGATTGCTTTAATTGCTTTAAAAATTATGCTTGACACAAGTAAAAAACTGGAGAAAAATAGCTGCTTGACATTATTTACTTTAAAATTTGATGCCTCATGATGTCAGTTTTGACAAGTGTCAACTGATAGCTCTGTAAAAAGCAAAAAAATGAATCTATAGAATGAACCTAGTTATGGCCAGTAATCCAGAGCTGTCCAATCCTTGTTGGACAGAACAAGTGCTAAATGGATATTGATGCTCTGTGGTCTGTACTTACTATGATAACTGGAGGAAAGTGAAGGTGTACACACTTAGCAAGAGCCATTTTGTTGGATGTTTTACTTCAAAAGTATTAGTCTTTCTGCCTTGAACTTTCTTGAGTTTTGTGTATTACCTCACTGCTGGGGGAGTATCTAAATGGGTCCATCAGTGACTGTCTCACAAGTATTTGCAAAACAAATTGCAAAACAAAATAAATAGAAATGTTCAGTCTGTGGGGTAATAGGCAGTTTCCTATTTAGTCCTGAAGCAGAATCCTCCTCCTCTTCTTCCTGTGTTTGCCCCCATTCTGATACACTCCTTCAGAGTTAGAGTTAGCAAAAATAAAATGGGTATCTGAGCTGCTGGTACAGGTGCTGGACCACCTTTTGGTTATTAGCTTTCTTAACTCTTACGGCTGATTTAGTATCCCCTGTTTCATTCACTAATCTACTGTCTTCTGTAGTGAGGTAGACCAGGAATTTCAGAGGAAATGGTGCAAGGAAAAGTGAACATACTGTTTTCATGCAGATACTTATTTGATGGGGAAAAACCCCACAAACCTTAACCCATACTGAATGCACATGGCAGTTGCTATGGACTAGGAAAGGAAACTTCAGAAATAGTAAGTGATCAGAAGAGCTAAACCAAATGAACTGTCTGACCACAGAGTAGGCTCAAAACTGTGAAACTTTTGTCTGGATGATGTGACCTTCTGAGTGGGTTTCAGGTTTCTCAGTATGTCCGGTTTTGCCTCTTTATTTTAGTTTTTCTTTCCATATTAGTTCTTTAAGGCCAAATTTTCCCTCTGTGGTACGTATGGATGTTGTTGCATCAGTGAGGCTCAAGTAGTATTCTCCATTACTGTCATGTTCAGAGAGATTTATGGCTTCAGCAGCAAATTGCTTCACCTAGCTCTCCCTGTCCTATAAAGTGTGTTCTACTTCTTTTGCCAGACCTGAAGAACTGTTAATTATCCTGCAGTGCTTCTGGGCTATCGAAATGGTGATGGTAGGTGTGTAATTTGTCTTTTTGCATTGGTTTAGAAAATTCTAGGTGATGTGAAATGAAAGCTTTGGAGATAAAGCAATAAAAACTCAAAAGACAGTCACTATTCTAACATGTGGTTTAACTGGGATGAATAATGTTTTTTCCTCAGCTTTTTATGTGGTCTTCATGATCCCAGTTTCTATTTTTATTTTAGGACTATTCCTTTATTTGCCTGCAACAGCAGTTCACTGTGATTTTATTGCTGTTGGTTTGATACGGGTTTGTTTTCATGCAGATACTTATTTGATGGGGGAAAAACCCACAAATCTTAATCCTTATTGAATACACATGTATTTGAGAACCACCAGACCATCATGGTGCTTTATCACTACCATCTGCCTAGAATGATTTATGTCATTAAGAACCCTTGTATTTTCAGGAGCTGTTCCTCTAACATTTGAAGATATAATTTGATTTGAAATCTTGCTCGAGATGAAACAGTTTGCAGGATGATAGCTGGGAACAAGTATTTTCAGACACGTGTGTCAGCCGATAATCATATACATGTGTTTAGTGCACACCATAATAGGAATCTTTGAACTTGGTTGCAGCTGGGGAGGTGAAATGAAGAGAAGTTTCCATCAAAGATCTGTTTACCTAATAGGCACATATTTTGAACAGGCATCCTCCAAAATGGATAATAATAATAATAATTTAAAATTTAGAAAAAAAAAAGTTTTTGCAATACTTGTACTTCTTACCACATTTTTAGGTAGTAGCAAATAGCTGTGACTGCTTCAGTGTATTCTGCTGTTTCAGAATCTAGTGTCACTAGCTGTCAGTCCAAACAAAGGAAATTTTTGGAAGGGGAAAAGTAACTGGAGTTTTCAGAAGGCTAGACCTAGTATTATGCAGTAAAACAGCTTCAGCAGAGATATAAGTATATGCTGCCTGTTCACTGACAGAAATCAAAAGACATTTCCTTCCTCTTGCATAACACCATCTTTCTTGAATTTCCAGAGTAGTTGGGATTCAAGAAAATAAAAGCTGCTTGAGCTGTGATGAGAAATGTCAGTTAGAAGCTTTGAGAAAATAAAGGAACAAGTTCTCATCCATAGAGGGAGAGTTCATTTACCTGCTAAATTTTTGAAATTCCTTTACAAGCTATTGTGTCTTGTCATGCAGTTAAAGGAGTGGGCTTATTTTTATGAGAGTGTGAGATCAGTGAGAGGGAGGAAGAGAAGCAGATTCAGAAATTGGACCTTGTTCTGGAGTGCTTATGTTATTTCTGAGCCCTGCAGCACAGAGAATGTAACAGTCACATTGGAACACATTTATCCTTAGCATTAAGGAATGTATCAGCTGTGAAATGATGACTTGCAGATGCCTCAGAGGACAGTGACTCTGAAGGTAGATTGATTACCATTAAGTACATACAGTCATGTTAAAATGAGAACATAGGCAAAACCAGAGTACTGGTCAAGAGTCCCAACTCAACATAACAGTCCAACAGAGGTCCAGTTACTTTAAAGTTTGTGTATCTGTGTCATGGATTCTTTTTCATTCATCACAGGTAAGTAGTCATTGTTAGACAAGCTAAACCTGCTTACAGAGACTAAGAGAATAACTGCTTTTTTATTTTTTCACTCCATGTTTTGGCTCTGTGACATACTGTATGCTGTGTGCTGTTTCCTGTATTAAATCTGCACATACCTACATCTGCCTAGAAGCCTATGGTAAGATTCCTTGCTTGTTACATATTGTAACTTCTGCGCATTCCCAGGCTTCTACAGTTTTAGCTCTGTGACCTCTTTAATGGCTATGAAGAAGTAGAAATTCTAACACTGAAGTAGCTAAGAAGGTAAAAGTAGGTGCAGCCCTGTAGTGTAAAGGAGGTGAATATTGAGAATTAATTTAATGGCATGATAATAGGAAGTGAGTTTGGGCTTGCTAGCTGAGGGGAAGGGTAGAGACCTGGTAATCTAGCACATAACATTCCTTTTATGCTTGACACCCTAGAAAGACCTGGCTATAGTTAAGTTTTTTCCACTGCCTGTTGTTCAGAGAGTGGTAAGAAGTGGTCAAGGGAGGAATTGGATAGAAACTTAAGTGACTGAAAACCGGAAGACATTGTCATTTTGTCACTCCTGAGAATTGCATTGCAAAGGATCGGAAAGTACCAATGTGCTACCCAGATGCTTTGGAAGCAAAGAGAACAATTGCAGAAGATAGGGCAAGGGGATTGTCTGTGGAGAAAGATAAATTGCTAAAACAATGAGAGACTTAGTCCTCTCAAGTGAAACATTTTTTAGTGAGCTTCTATTTGAGCAATGATCATACATTCATTTTTATGAAAGCAAAGCCCCTTCCCATGCTGGAAATAGGTGGTAATTAAAATAATACTGATAATTTGGAAGAGACTAGGTTACTAAAAATGAGCTTGCTTTTCTCTAGGATAAACTTGGAGGAAGAAAGTGAAAGAGAAGAAGTAAACTTTGGAGGTGGTTTCATGCAAAAGCAAATAAATTGACCAAAATCTAATGAGACTCGGAGAAATGTGAATTTCTTAACCAAAAGCAAACCAAAACCAAAACCTCCTGGAGAAAATAAATAGTTTATAGAAGCACATGCTTACCAGTGGATGGTTAGACTTGGCTACAAATAGCCAGAAGTGAATTAAATATGAGCTGAAAGATTTGAAAAAGTGAGAAAAGTTTCACTGACACTCAGTTAACTGTTCTGCAGATAGAGGAAAGACAGCCTCATAGATGAAAATAAGAATAGTGAGAGTAATACCATACAGTGTGATTCAGACTGAGAGGTGCAATAGAGATTGGGTTTTCAGACGAAGAGACTGTTGCTGGAAAACGTCTGCAGGGGAGAGGTGTTGACTTTGAAGTGATGACAGGAGGTGAGCATGGGGCTGGGGAAGGAGCAGCTGTGAGATGATGACCTACTGCTGAACAGTTCTTACAGCAGTAACAGAGGAAGTTGGGCAGAGAACTACTGATGTAGATACTTGTTTTGGACTGTGAATCAACACCTAGTAGCAGAAGAAAAAGTGATCGAGGTATGAGATGAAAAGATGAGGCTTTTTGTAACAGTTGAAAACATGCCAAACAAGCAGAAAATCAGTGACCTCTTAATCTCAAAACTGAGGTGGTTTCCAAACGTTACACGGACAATTGAAAAGACTGCTGGGATCTTCTCTTGGCAGATAACATTCAGCCTCATGTAAATTTGAGAGCTTATGTAACCTGCAGTTGAGAAGTCTCAAATTCTATTCATAAGAAACTTTTGGATTCAAGAAATGTAAGAATACTATGAAACGTCTTAAGAGTTCTTATAAAGCAGCTGATATATTTTTATATACTGTAGATCTGCAGTGCTGTAAGCCATACTTTCTGAAAGCACTTTGTTCTGATGAAATGTTGAAATACAGTGCAGAAATATGTTAAAAGCAAAAAATGAGTGTTCTGCCTACTTAACATGTATTTTGCATCAGACTGGGGTTTTCCTGAGCCTTTGAACATTTTTTGGGAGATGAACACTGGTGAGTATTTTAAATATCAACCTGTACTACCCAAAACCACAAATTTTGCCAATTTTTAATGTGCAAAATGAATAAGGGGAACAGTAAGAAAGTCTCTGATAGTGATGAAAGTCTATGAAGTGTGTGCAAATACGCATCAAAGAACAATATGGAAGAAAATACATAACGACTGAATGAGAGCAAAGGGTATTTACTAAGCTCTGAACGGGCTGTAAGTGCTGGCATCATGAAGAATTAAGCTTTTTTTTTATTGGTGTTAACAGTGCTGCCACCCCTATGTATGCCATTCCTTTAGGGAGTGTTATTTAGTTTTTTCCTTTGCAGTTCTGAATGATAAATTAGCTGAACCAAATGTATTTGGCTTTCTGAATCTTTACATAAGATCACAAATAGCTAGTAGTGTTAAGTTACCAGTAATTTACTTTGAGGTGATCTTGATATAATCCTTTGCTACGTAATCAACTTTTCTGATTCTGTAAGTTCATGTCCAGCTTGTCTTATGCTGCTACATCTCTGTAAATCTGCCTGTATGCAGGTGTGTTAAAAAACCAGCATGAATCACTTTTGCCCTCTTAATCATCCTCATAGTTCCAGGGTCATAGAAGCTATTTATGTGTTACTGTACAAGTGAATTAGTGAATTTCAGTGAGTTAGTGTATTAAGAGATTTCTCCAAGATGCATGCTTAAATTAAACGTCCCACTTTGCAATCTTATTGTAGAAGAACTGATAGTTCCTGCACCCTTCATACTTGTCTAAAGTGTAACTGATGATGCTGTACATTACTGACTTACATTCTTAAGACTGAGTGAAACTGATGCAAACCCTTTGTATAGATGGCCTTTTTCAGCCTAAGCTAGTCTTTATTAGTTGAATCAAAGTAACTCTTCAGTTGAGTCAAACAATTTCTAAGTTAAACTGGGGCCTATCCCTGTGTGGACATCCTACTTAAATCTGTGTGTAGCAGTTCTGCATGCAAGTTGCAGCCTCCCGCTTTGCTATCCCCTTATAATTATAACCAGGGTTTTGTTTTGTTCTCTGTTCACTTTAAATTGTCAGCTTTGGCTTTGCTCATTGTCTTTTTTTTTGCATCCATTTTGCTTTTGCAGCCTTTTTGCTTTAACTGGGGTTAATCAGCACCGTAAGTATTTATGCAGAGAAGTGGGGCTAGGAAGCCATTTTGTGTATGGAACAGGGTGGATGTTTCCTAGATTAAAGTGCCTTCATTATAATGGTGATGGTGTGTTTTTGAAGAGCAGAAAGAGTTGATCATCCAGGTATGTAGGTACTCTAATGACCTCTGCGTTGCAGCCATTGTGTGGTGATGTTTATGTATGAAGGAGATGAAGAGTAGCAGCACTGGTACAGTATTGTGAAGACAACACAGACAACCCCTAGTATTTGTGTTCGCTGTAATAATAACATTAATACACATCTATATAATATAATTACAAATTTGAGTATCATTAGGGGTCACTGGGTACTCTAAACTGTTCTTTTCTTGGCATCTATCAAGGCAAAGCTCCCTTAAGTTAATCCTAAATTTAGGTATCTAAAAGCAATTAATATACCTGAATCACTGTGTAACTAAAATGAGGTAGCAGTGCGACATCCTTAATTCAAAAGTGGGGCTTCATCGTGTCACTCTTGAGCGTTGCCTACTCTATTTAAATGGGAACATTAGATTTTTTTCTTTTTTCCTCCAGCACAGCCTCAGGCTGGGGTTGTTTGTAATCTTATCTGAATTGCATGGAAAGACAGGGGGTTGGTCTGGCTGTATGGTAGTAATAGTGCACTGGGCTGCGGAGCAGGCATGTGGAAGTATTGGGCAGTGAGTCAGTGTTGATAATGAGATTAGATGTTTTACAGAGATGCCCAGTTTGTCATTCTATAATATTACTCTTGTACCTTATGTAAAAGTAACTGACAGCTGTGAAGTGGCTTCTGTTGGAGAGTGAAGAGAATATTCTCTACCAAAGCAGGAGAATGTGAGGGCTCCAGGAGCAGTTCAAGTTCTAATCTAAGCAGCTTTTACAGAGAACAACCCAAATAGAAGAATATCTTCAGGCATCTAAAGGAGTTAGAGATGGATAAACCAGGTCCTTGATATTAAGTAATACAGAGTGTGAAGGGCCATGGTTTCTGTGGATGAGTTACTCCAGTGAGGAAGATAAGCACAGGTGCACACTTGTTTTGCATAGGTGTGATGCTGGTTCTTTTTTCTAGCACCTGTGTCATTGTCCAAAGCTCTTGGGAACTACTGGTGAGTAGGCAGGAGCTTGCTTTTGCAGGTTTTTCCTTCACAAATCCAGATATGGTTTGGTATAACTGTTCTGCCCATTTTGCCTTCTGGCACCGCGCTAGGATTTTTTCACTGCTTTCTCTCAGTGTGCTCGCATGAGTCACTGGAGAAAGCGTGTCATTTTTATCTATATATGCCCTTATGTGAGGCAGTTGTGGTATCTGATGAGGATACAGCCTAGATACCCCTTAACAAACTGGGTATCACTTATATGTGATGGTGTTAGGTGTGAGGAAACACCAGGTGGAGTCTTGCCCAGCTATATGTCCCACTGATTGGTTTTGGGTGCAGAAGCTCAGTGCGCTTTTCCGAGAGAGATCTCACCACATATTTTCAAGTCTTGTGTTTCTAGACTGGAGTATTGCAGTGTGCCTGCAGAGGGTTGTGCCTGGAAACTGTTCAGAAGCTAATGCAGGATTAATATGCCTGTTACTTAGCAGAAGCACCATGTTTCCCAGCTTCCTGTTTGTGTTCTTTAAAACATGGAAAGGTGTAGAGGTTTTCCACTAGAGATCAATCCTCTCGGACTGTGTTCTGTGTGCCTTGTTCAGCTTGGTAAGAATGCTCACTGTGCGCATGTCATGCTCTGTCATGTGCACACGTGACTTCTTGTAGCATGGTTGCCATGCTATGTTCTCCTTTTAGCAAGGATGGTATAATTTAGATCTCATCGTGCTGTTCTTCTGTGGTTTTTAAATGAGTGTGGCCTGATTTTAATTATCTACTTGAAATTAAGTTGATTAAACTGGCAAGGGGGAAACATTGATTTCAGTTCTCCAGTCTTCTGTTGCAGTTTGTTTTTTCACAAAGAATTTTTTCCTCACTGGTTGGTGTAATCCCTCAAAGTTAATTGGCAGATAAATACACACCTTTCTGTGTAATCTTGTCAGCCAGAAAAATCTTCAGCTTTATAAAACTATATTGCATTTCATCCTATATTTGAAAGATGCTATTGCTATATATGCCTTGTCTTAAGCTTGACTGAAAATGTTGATAAAACAATATTTCATTTTCCAATAAATACATTCAATGTGAAACATAATTAAATTCAGTAGTTTTGATATTTTCTTTTAAGTCATGATGGGCTAGATATTTGGGCCAAAAGGCTTTCAGAAATTCCACAGATGGGGAAGCAAAGAGGGTACCTAACTCATTTCAGAGCCCTTTAGTTTTCAACTATACGGACTCTAAAGGAATCTTGTAGACAATACACTTTTTTTCCTCATGTCTACAGTCGTGTCTTTATCCCCAGGCACTGAAAAACTTGGGTTAATTTTCCCAAGCTTTTAAAATAAATTAATCTCCTCCTTTCAGCTTCAGAGTTGTTTAGAGACTGAAAAAGGAAAATAAACTCTCATGCTTTTTCAGGTTTTGATCAGTTTTTCAATTCTGAATAGAGTAATAAAGTTTAAGACATTGGTCTCTCTGCAGATAGTGCATAGAACAAAAGTAAAAGTTATTAAGGCAAAAGCTTTTATACTCAATATATTTTATGGAAAATTACACTTAGTATGGCACTGCAGTTTAAAACTGACCTTCAAGTAAGACATTTCCTCTTCCAGTATGTATAAGATTCAAAAAGCAATGTCAGTTTAATTGAGGACTCATTGACTCAAAGTTTGTAATTGCATAAAATAAGTATAGGCTTTAATAGAGGTTTCTTTTATTTTTTTAAAATTTTATACTTAGTTTTCTTTCTGAAAGAGCTTGTACTATGTAGCAAACTAGTGCTTTTATACTGCAATCTCTTGTTTCAATAACACAGCACTTCTGGTCACTAGAGGAGACTTGGCTGCCTTTTGCAAGTGAAGAAACAATAAAATTTGCCCAGGCTTTTTGGCATTCCTTGTTTCTTTTGCTTATGGCAGATGTTGGATTTGTGTGGGTGTGGTGGATTTTTTTTTTTTATAGCACTGGCTGAAGAAAATGTAGGCTGGGGAGATGACAGTAAGGTCTTTTTCCTCTCCTTTTAGATCTGAAAATGCATCAGGCTGAACAGCACAGTGTGAGTGTGGTGAGCTTGAGAACCAAACTAACTCTTGAAGCGGGATGTTAAATATCTATCTTAACTGCTTCATAATTTTGCAAAGTGTTCCTTCCCAAAACAAAGGGGCACTTAGGACTGAATGACTTGAGAGCTGCTTTCCTGCCACATGAGAGCATTCTGTTAGAGAAATAGGCTGTGACTCTGAGGAGATGTGCAGGTGTATTGAGCCCTTCCTTTGAGCCTTGGAGACTTTCTGGAGCTTGGCTTGTGATGGCACTTTTTTGGCCTCCCATGTATCTGGAAGAATGATAGGACTGTAACAGCTTCTTCCCACTCAGTTTTATCTCCTAGACACAGGTTTCTGGATTTGATTTGTACAATGAGAAATTCAGTTGCCTTATTTAATGCAAATTTTTACCGTTTGATAAAGAAAGAGCTTATCCACAGGTAAATGCCAAAGATGAGACTTCTGAGCTGCTTTAAACAGTTCTGTCATCTGAAGCTGAGGGATTCAGGGATTGGTTGAGGCTAATAGTCTCTTTTCTTACGTTTTACGTCGTCTCTAAGTCGGAATTACTGAGAGGCTGAACATGCATGCTGTCTGATGTGAAGTAGAGGTTTTGGTCCAGTTGAAACTAAAGCAGTTTGTACAAGACTAGTAACAATGCTGTGGATTAGTGGGTCTTATTGCATGTCCTTCTCAAGAATGCATTGTGGTGATGTGTGTTGATGGCCAGTATTGGAGAGGAGCTTGGGCCAATGGTACCTGTGTCGCACCAGCATTTTACAGATAAGACTTTGCAGGCCTGCAAATGATCTAGCATGTGTCGTGATCTGTAGCTGTGGAAAGGAGGTGTTTATACTGGGTGATGGGAAAGTGTTTGTCATGCATAGTGTCTGGTTATGGGGAGAAATGAAAACAACAGGTATGTCTTCTTCAGTTATTCCATTTTTCATTTGTTTTAATGTCTGCAATGGCCTGTTTTTGCTATCTTTGTAGGAGGAAGAAGAGCAAGAGGAAGAAGATGATGATGAAGATGATGATGATACAGATGACCTTGATGAACTAGATACGGACCAGCTGCTGGAGGCTGAGCTGGAGGAGGATGAGAACAATGAGAATGCTGGTGAGGATGGAGAAAATGACTTTTCTCCCTCTGATGATGAGGAGCTTGCCAACCTCCTAGAAGAGGGAGATGAGGGTGAAGATGAAGATTCTGATGCTGATGAGGAAGTCGAGCTGATTCTTGGAGATAGTAAGTATGTCCCCAGCTTGGTGAGCACAGGTGACCTTGTCCTCTCTTTAATGTCCTGACAAATATGCAATGTCTAAGTCTTCCCTGAAATTACTTAGCTGACTTTCCCTCTCGCTGGTATGAAAGGCACAAATCATCATGGTCATTCACTGGTGGCCTCTCAGAGTAATCTCTTGGTAAAACCAGCTTTTATATGAGAGAACAACCGTGTATTATGAAAAGCAAGGTATGTCCTTTCTTCATGTGCTCCCAGGTGCGTGTGTGAGAACTTGGCAGGCCAAGAAATACCATGTGAAGAAGCCTTATCTGATTGCTTCCCTGTCCTGCCCTTCAAGGGAACAATAGTTGAACTGTTGCCTTTCCTGTCTTCTCTGCCTTATTTATACTTGTAAGGACAGAGAAGCATTTTTGGTCCTTTGTGCTACTCTTTCTCTTTTGTAATTGCTTGAAGTGCAAACCCAACATGGCATTTCTGACTTCACATCCTTTTTTACACTGTTCTGAAGCTAACATAACTTTGGGGATAAAATTCAAATTGTTCTCTTTTTCTGACATTCCACAGATACAGAGAATTGAAAAGTTAACAAAGTATGGGTGCGTATGTATGTGTATAAGAAAGAAAGGTCTGAACTTTTTTTTTATAGTAATTCAGTTGGAAAAACAACTTCACAAGAAAGAGAAGATGACTAGGATGGCAACAGGCTTGGGATTTGTGACACCAGATTCTGTTCCCTGTTTTGCAGCACAATTTTTGAGTATGCATGGCCAAGCCACTTAGCTCTTTTTAATTTCCAAGCTGTAAAATGGGGATAATGTAGTTACCTTAAATTAAAGGGTTGGTAAGGATGAGTAATTACAGTGTGCAAGGTGTTTTAAGTCCTGCAGTGACAGGAGATTAATGTGAGAGCTGAGGTGGGTATCAGTCTTCTCTGCTGATATGCTGGAGGATTAAGCGTGTCCAGCCTCTGTTTTGGTACTGGTGTCACTGGCAGCCTCGTTCGTGTCCCTCTTTTCTGTTGGAGTGCAGCTCAGTTGTTTTTCAGGATGTGGCCACATCAGGTTGCCACTTACTCTGTGGGGTCAGTCTGCTGTTCTCTTGAAGGTAGAAGGTATACAGTGGAGGGCCATATAGAGCATTTCCATAGCTCAAATTCATCAATAGCATATTGCAGTTTGACATTTGGGCATTTCAGGTAACTTCTGCCTATCCCAGTAACTGGCAGGACCTTCTTAATACAACTCCCCTTCTGTTTCCTCGGGGGGTGCAGGTCCAGAAGCTATTACAAGAGCAACTAGAGTGCTGTAACTGGAACTGTCCAGAGGGCAGGATGGAGGGGAAGTTCAAGCCATTTCAGTAACTATTCTTGTAACAAAACCAGGTGCCACTTGAGACTCGGTTATTTCAGGTGTGCTTTGCAGAGCACTGTGTGTTATGAAATAGCCACATCTGTACATGGTTTATAGATACAACCACTTGATCAGAACTTTGATTGGATATCACCATGGAGCTGCAGCCAGCCCTTCCCGTGGCTGTTGAGTTGCTTAGCAGCACCTTTGGGAACTTAAAGCAGGGGAGTACAGCTCTGTCAGGCTGACATGTGCGTGGTCCTTGCACGGGGTTTGAGTGGGGTTCTGTGGCTTCTTCTCTATGACTTCAACTTCATCTGGCTAGCTTTTGTTTCTTTCCTTTGTGTCTCTCCTTTCCCTCTCCTTTGCTTATGCCACATTCAAGAGTTAAAAGTTGTAAGGGCACTGACACTGTTGCAAAGTACAGTGTGAGGCGTGGTGATGTATTTAGAGTGCTTCCTACTGCAGACACTTGCTGCATTTTGGATGAACCTCCATAACATACAGTGAGTGTGTTTCAAAAGAAAATAATTCAAAGATCACTTGAAGTAGAGGAGTCAGTGGCTTTAGTTCCTTGTGCTTTAGAAGCGGTTTTATTTCCTTTTCAGGAATAATCCAGGGAGAACCTTCTAGGTATAAATTTGTCTTCCTCCTCCTCCTTTGTCACCACCTTGTGGAGGGTAGATCTATTTGTCTTGTCCAAAGCAGTTTATGTATTGTGCAGATCTTTCAAGAGCTTGTTCCTAGGCCAATGGGGTGTCCTTTTTGAAAGGCAGGTGTAACATAGGATGGACGAAATACATGGAATTCTCACCAGCAGCATGGTTGTTTCCTCTTTTCTTCTGTAATCAAAAATGGCACCTTCCAGGCAGGTCTATAAGCTTTTGCCAAGCAGTTAACTGCAATCAGATTTACTTGCAGACATGGAGATCAAAATAGGAAGGTGGTGTGGTAGACTGTAGAATAAAGAGTTAGGAGTTCCCTTTTCAAAGCTTTCCTCCGGTGTTTTTTAAAAAAAACCAAAGCAAACCAACAACTGTTTCAGCTTGTCTTCTCCAGAGTTTCTGGATTGTTATCTCACTTGTGCTTCTTTCCCTCTTGCTGTGCAAGTGTAGCTGCTGCAGCATTGTGTTTTCCACCTCCCCTTATGTGGCTGTAGCTCTTCTGGGAACCCTGATGACCCCTCAGCTTAGGCTCAGTATGATGGATGGTGAAACTGGATCATCCCTCACTGGTCACAGGGGAAGGGCAACTGGCTGATCTTCAGGGAGGAGTGCTGGGGGAAGGGGTGTGTGCCTGCTGCTGCTTGCATGTTATTTTTGTTTTTTCCTAAGGAAAGCATCTGAGAAAGGGTGAACCTTCCAGAAGGCCTTGCTTACCTTGACAGGCATTTTAGAGATCCAGTGTAACTGAGATGGCTAAAAGGAAGTCTTGGTGTCTTTTTTCTTTTTTTTTTTGTAAACTGTTTTTAACACCTAGTTAACTGCAGCATCCAATGAATTCATATAAGAAAAAGTCAACGTCACCTCTAAGGTAAGGCAGGAGACCTCTTGCTGCCAGAGCTGCTACCACTTCCCTCTTGCACAACTGAGGGAGGAGAGATCTTATGTTTTAAGATAAAAAGCAAGTGTGTGTGTGTGTGACTGCTGCTTCAAGCCCTTTCATGTCTTCATTCTGTACCACAATGAAAAAAACAAGGAAAAGCACAATTTTCAGGTCATCTTTAATGAGTGCTACATAATTAAAGTCATTACAGAAACCTTCAGGTTGCTAGAGGAAGGTTCTAGTTGTGAATGTATGGATTGCTTCCCCCAGCGGGGAGGTCTCCCGCTGTGCTGTGTGGGGAGTGACAAACCAAGAAAAACCTAGGACTGAGGAAGTCTGAGTCTAACTTACTGTGCCGTGAATTAGCCCCACATGCATTATACAGAGACTGTATTTCACCACATCAGGTTGGTGGAACTGTCAAGCTTGCTTTCCAATAGCAGCTGTGAGGAACGACTGCTAGGTCTGTCCAGCCCCCAGCACAAAGAGCTCTTGCTCAGTAAGTTGTACAGGCAGCTCACTTGCTGCTGGTGTCCTCCACATCCTGTCAGGGGAAAAAACCTGCCAGCTGATGGAAACTGCACTTGCTAAAGCTGCTTTCCTCTGGACCCTGTGTTTTAACCAGGGAAGGAAAGCCCTGGTGCAGATTTGCTAACTGCTTTTGATTGATTGGAAATGCACTAATGGTGCTGGCTGCCTCTGTCCTTGCTGGGAGCTGCTGGGCTCGAGCAGGTGGTGACCATCTCTTGTAGCTACGAGTGCATTGCCTCGCTTGGCAGCGCCGACGGCTGTGTTCTGCCATGAACCAAACATAACCTGTGTGTCTCCTTTTCAGCCGACAGCTCAGATAACTCGGACTTGGAGGACGACATAATCCTGTCTCTGAATGAGTGAGGAGTGACCACCAGGCAGGGTGTTGGCAGGAGGAGACGCTCCCTTCCCAGCAGAAGACCGGAGACCAAATGGGAAACCGATTCTGAGCACCCCAACCCTTTTTCTCCTGGGGAACTCCAGCCCATCCGCTGTGTTGGTTTGAGTCAGTTTGAGGCTCGGGATTAAGTCCGAGACCTATCCTTCTTTCTTTTTTTTTTTCCCCCTACCGGAGGATACAATGGAATGCTCTTTTTAATCCCGATTTACTTCCTA
>WUAM01000179.1:33113556-33124767 GCA_024336885.1 Actenoides hombroni
AGATAAACTGAAAGAAGGAGGCTTTTAAACCTGAATAAGTGTGTCCAACTGGCTTCTTTTTTTTTTCTTTCTTTTTTTTTTTTGTCTTTTTTTTTTTTCCCCTCCAAAGCAATGAATTAAAAATGCTTACATTCCTAATAATAAATTTAAATAAATACAAAACTACTTCAGACACAGATTACAAGAAACGTTAGTATTTTGAACAATAAATGCATATTAAAAGCAGTAAAGCTCATTTTTTAAAGATACGGTCCAAATCTGTCACTCTTCTTTCTGATAACTTCTCTTTTGCTGCTTTGGAAGTCTGGCTTGATAAAGGCTGCAGGATTTGTTTCAATAACAAAATACTCAACCTAAAAAGCTTTCTGAAATAAAGAGATTTGTGCAAGCTCCACCCTTCTGGAATGATCTGAAATGACTAGGCTGGCAGGAGGCCCAGTTACTGAAACAGTTAATTAAAACAATGTGAGAGAATGCACTCTGCAAGAAGCCTGTTTGTTACTTGTTGCAGTGTGGTCAGCAGCAGTATTTCCGAACGCATGCACGCTAACTAGGAAAAAGGGTACCTTTCTCAGCCACAGACAGGTTGGGATCACTGCAAGGTTTGCATGGTCCAATCATTTGCTGGATCAAGGCGCGCTGGAAATTTGGAGGCTAAGGGAGAAGAAAGTTAGCAAAGAAGAGTGAAAACCGGACAGTTACAGAGCAGCTGGTGCAGAGCCCTGGGGTTTTCTGTTCACTTTAAGCAAATGAAGTTTTTTATTTGTCTACATTAGCAAGTACTGCAGTACAATACTCGTGGATCTCTCGAGTGTGGCAGTGCTGAGGACCCACAAATCACGCTGCTTGTGTTTTTTGGAGGAGTTATCTCAAACTAGCTCCAGCTTGGTCTTGTGCCCATTATCACCTCAAATGCATCATGTGCCTTTCCAGAGCTTACCTTTTACTTTGGTTTCATTTGAAAGAATGGAGTTTGCATGTGCTGAGACAGTTCTCTGATATGAACTGATGTGCGTTAAGTGGGCATGACCAGGAGATTCCCTGCTTACATATAGGCATGCTCTGAATTTTCAGTTTGTCCAGAGAAAATAGTAGAGACAGGCACAGATTGTTTAGAGACCCTATTATCAGTATATTATTTTGGCCTCTCATAGCTTTTGATACCTCTGGAAATCACCATAAAGCTATTCAGAATCAGCTTTGAGGACAGACTGCAGGATGGCCATAGTTCTAGAAAAATGAATAAATAAAATGCTGTGAGTATTTGCAGTGGACCAGGGCTCATAGGATTAAAGCTAGGAAGTAAGACGAGTCCATTTTCACAGGGTGTATCTGCAATTTTAACTCATATCACTTGACTGCTAAAGTGGCTGGTTCCAGGGGGGCGATTAATGTGGAAAGTTCTGTATTGCCTTTGAAAATGGAAGTTGTTGCTCTTTCCAAAAATAAAAAGGGAAGCATTAAGTTGGTCAAAAATAATAAAGTAGAGTTTCAGGTGGTTCAACTGACATAAAAGAAATTAGATCTGTTACCTGTCCATTTTCCATGATAGCTGCAGGATACATGGCGCTGCTGGGTCGGTCCCGATGGGTTGGCAGCAACATCATCATCTCCCGAGAGTGGCGGTACTTATCTGGTAGAGAGGGAGAGCCTGTAAACAAGTGAGAATAATCACGTACACGTGACATACAACAGCCATGTCTCCGCATGCCCAGTGATCTAGTCCTCCTTTGCAATTTGTTCAGACGGATGATTTTACAGGACTCAAGAAAACATGGTGCTGAGCCCACTAAGCAGCTGGCTGTTGGTGGGGCGTTATAGCTCGAGGACGAAATTGGAACTGGCTTTGTTGTATACAGTTAAGGACATACCATGTAAAATGTATAGGATGTATGTATCCCTAGTTGTAGGTTGCAAAGTGCTTACTTTTAAAAAAAACCCTGGGCATCTGTGGAATCGGCTGTGGCTGTGCTGTACAGTGCCTAATGCTCCCTTCACCCCAGAAAGTATTGCAGAGTTATAGAAATGCCATAAAATTATGCATTTTAGGACTAAATGTGGAAGAAAGGTAAAAAAGCTTGAGATAAACCATTCAGTTAAAGCAGGAAGCTATAGTAAGCTGTTTCATTCCTCAGTTCTGGCAGACAGAGTCTGAGGTGTTGCCATTTAGTTGGCGATACTTTGGTTAGCTTCCTCTTTATTAAAGTAAAACAAAACCTCAAAATAACCTGTGTTTTGTATAAACGGGGGTGGCATTTTGCTTACAATGCCACTGGGTAATGTATGATTACTACTGAGCACGTTGGGCTATTTTATGACAACAGGACATTTATTAATGCTTAGTGTTATATAGTAGGAATTTTCTTGACTTAATTATTAGTTATCTGTATAGTTAAGATATTGGGGTATCTCATGTAAGCCAATTCCTGGCATGTGGAATTATCTGGGACTCATGTCCTTCAAGATGAGTGTCACATAACAATATGCCTTCTGATATGCACTGCTTGACGAGGGATTTGCCAGAAGAATGTTCTCTCATTAGTGACTTCCTAAAGTCTGATACCACTGATAGACGCATCCCTTAGGATGCACAATATTAGGCAGGAATTGATGTTCTGAAGCTGCTGGAGTGAGCTTGAATTGGCACTGATTATTTCATTGCGTCACAAACACGCACTTAACAGATGGCAGCACACAGCGCATTACAGAGCCATGCTGGCTTTTGGGGAATACATGCCCCCTCTTGCAAACTTTCCACAACCACACACGTTACCTGAACAGCACTCCAACATATGAGCAAAGGCACTGGTGCTGGTTAATGCAGCTTTTACCCCAGCAAAAGCAAACATGCACTTTTTGGGACTGATATTCAGCACACAGTGGAAGGAACAATGTGTCTAGCAGAATGCAGGGTAAGGTCCTACAATTGCAACGATTTCATCAGGAGTGGCACATCCCAGGGTAATCTACGCCCACACCCCAACACGAACAGCTGCAGATCATCTGCATTCTAGTTCCAAACCATTTTCTCCCCAGACATAAAACAGAAATAATTGGACATTATTTGCTCTTATATACACCACCAGCTTGGAAAGCACAGTGTTAACACTTTATGCTGAGTCTCTTTTACTCACACATCACAGATAGTCCTGTTTCTGCATGACAAATATAAGGATGCTGAACTTTCAGGTGTGCCCAGAACGCCATCACAGCACAACCTAACTTTCCCCTCTTACTTATCTTGTCATCCTTATTCTTCTATATCCAAAATGCAAACCACCTCTATGTGCCATCAGTTTAGATGGGATTACAGTTTCCACAGACCTTGTGCATTGCATGACTGAAAAATCCCTCATGTGCCAAATATGGTGGCAGGGTCTAGTTTACAGAACAGCTCTGCTGTTTGTCATCCTAAAGTTGTTAATAACTACAGCTGTAAAGATTGTAGCAGATTATGCCAGGTATCCAGTTTGCAATCAAAATTAAGTACTGATAACCTTGAATTGTTGGTCACAAGAGCAGTGGCTATAACTGAAGCTTTTTTTTTTAATTATAAGGCTTGCTTCTTTGGACAGGTAGAGAGCACAATCACTATGGCTTCTTTCAGGGACTGGCAAAACTTAAAAATAGTCAAAAAAAAAGCTTTTTAAAAGCTTCCAGATCAGTCAGTGGCCATATAAAACACTGCAGCATGTATCGAGGCTTATTCTTTTTAGCTTGTAGCTTGGTACACTTGATCTGTGCAGCACCATATGGAATTCTGAATTATGAAAATGTTAATCCACCTGTGATAAGTATTAGTTTTAAGGAGTGAAACTGAAAAATAATGTAGTTAAACTCCATACTCAGTGAGTCTTTTCTCCTGATTCATCTTCTTCAGTACTGTTATGAAAACTGTTTGCTCCTGCACCAAATCATAACTTTTTTGCTTTAGGAAGGAAGTTTTTCATCTAAGCATATGGGTTCTTGTGAAGTGCTGAGTAAGACACCAGGACTCATTTTCCACACCTGAAAAAGGGGACTGTGTTGAGGAAGCCATAGGGATGCCTTAAGAGATGATTCATCAAGTGTCAAGTGGGAGTTGCTTTTAGAGTGCATCAGAGGCATCTCAACCATACTTTAAATGAAATTACTCAAAAAATGGTAACCCACTCCTAGGTCTTTCTACATTACAATTTCTGCTTAATGAGCATTGGCTTAGAGAATTTTTTAACTCCAGTCAGGCTGGAGGACTGCCTCATGGGTCACCTCAAACAAAGCCAAAACAAACTCTGAATTTCTTATTGACCCTCCTTACAACAACAGTGTTGCTTTCTTGATAAGGAAGAAGCTACACAAGGGTCAAGCCAGGTGAAAACTGAAAGATCTGTACTTGTTCATGTGAAAAATGTAACTGGTAATGTCTTTATCGTTAGCACAGAATTAGAAAACTCCTACTGTATTCTGATTACAATTCCATTTAAGAATTTGGCTCTATCTTGTGTATATTATTAACTAGTGTAAGGTTTCCTGCTTTAATCTGCTGTTCGGTGATACAATCAAATAATTAACCTACTGTTTTGATGACTATCCTTTAAAAAAACTTGGATTAATCCTTTAAAAAAACTTGGATTATTGTTTCCTTTGGACAAGCCAAGTAATTTGCTTCTGTTGCGGTTTTAAACATCAGTGAAAGGGTCATTTTTCTTTGGAAGTGGAGAACTGGAAGCATGATTTCAGTTCCTGCTGGATTCTTAATACAAATGGCCATAGCTTCCTTTGGTCACTAATGGAACTAATGTACATTATAAAGACACTGCTCTCCTCAGAACAGTGCTAGTAGCTCAGTTCCAGAAAGGACTCCGCAGTTAAACAGAGAAGGTGCTGTAAGTATCTCTGTAGTGGGATAATGGTTTTTCACCTCTACATTAACGTTTGAATAATGAAACATTTGAACATCTGACCAAAACCTAGAAATCCTAGATTACCATGCTCAGGCTACAGCCACAGGTGACAAAGATGCTAAGTTGATAAATTTAGGTGGCCTTCATATACTTCCTGTCTGAAGGGTGGTTAGCTGCAGCATCATGACTATCGTAGCTTTGGTGGTAGTCTCAGCAGAAAGGCCAAGGATTGGATGGGTCATGGTGACTGAACTATCCTCTCACCTCTAGAGGTGGTCCCTCCAGGACAGAGATGAGGCACATTGGTGGGGGCAGCGTGGGGAAGCTTGCACGGCTGCCGCCCATGCTGTATCTGTTCTGTGGATAAATAGAGGGCTTCAGCCTCCAGTGTTGTCAATCCAGCACCTTTCACCAGCACTAAATTAAAAAGAATATAAATAAATACCAAAAAAAAAAAAAAAGATGAAGACAAAAAAAAAAGGATAGAGGTGGCAGAGCTGCACATGTAATGTTTGTGAAGTACCTTGCTCCAGCCAGTGATACTGGTCTCTCATTTTCATAAGCATCAAATTCACCCAATTAAAAAAACAAAACAAAAGGAAAAACCACCAAGGAGAAAAACAAAGCTGTATTACCATAGTGGAACTTAAGCGTAAGGGATTTTGCTTGTTTCAAACAACTCCATTCCAGACAACGGTGTAGTAATAACGAGATAGTGACCTGCACACTGTGAAACACAGAGAGCATCTGGGACTTGACTAGAAGTTAAATCCCTTAATCAGTGGGTAATGGCTGAATGCTGTGCTCACTTAACTTAAAAGCAAACAAAACTAGCAGAGAAGAAATGTTGTATCATAGGCTACAAAAACATGCTAGTAAGAATGAAGAATAAAATATATATCAAAGTATTTTTCAAAATCATGACTTCTCTTATGGTTTCATTTGTGGTCATTTACACTGTCTAGTTCTCATCTCTGGGAGGTGCTGTTGGCTTATCCATCAGCACCATACCCTTTGTAGCATTCATCACTTTGGTTTCTAAGCAACAGCAAAGAACAGGGTAAAGAGGGAAGTTGGTGATGCTGTGAAATCATCCAGCTCAGAAAGACTTGTCACAGCCTGTCACTGTGAGCACTGGACTTTTAAAGTGGAAAACTGCCTGAAATGCTATGAGAGCAAAAACTCCTCAGATCTCCCAAAAGATTCAGACTTCACATGCCAGCTGAGGCACATTCATTAAATTCCTGTTACAGCAGTTTCATCTGGTTACTTTACTATTTGAAATGTCATTATCTTCCTTCAAGCCCTTGATAATTAGTGAAGCTATTTGCCTTCATTTGCAGATGTCCACTTCTCACCTTCCTACTCCATCTGATCCTTCAATTAAATCACTTTGATGCATCTGTGTCATAACAACAGCCAGTGAATTAAGATTTTACTGCAAGATTGAGGAAAAAAAAAAAGCCCCGAGCTGGCCTGAAGGGGCCCTTCTCTGTATTCTCTGTCCATAAGGAGACGTAACAGTTCCCCTGTATGGGAAAAAGGGGTAAGATTTAAACATCAGCCTCTGTCCCTGACTGTATCCTGGATATCTTCTTCAGATGCCTCTGAAAAGAGGTGTAGAAATTTGTGAACCTGCAACTGAGAATCCAAAATGAGAGGGGAATAAAAAAACCCCAAAACCAAAAAAGGAACAGAAGTTACCAAAGTTAGGAGATTGCATGGAGTGGTTTTGCTTCAGCTCTGACGCTTGGGAAGAAAATGATTAGCAAATGTCAAGACCAGCTACTGTAACAGCAAAGACAATATGAGTACCCTAGAGTTCATTTTCACATTTTTCCTTTCTTCAAGAATTTCCCAGCAGGGAAGCCCTTCTTTTAACTCTACTACTTAAAAATTCATATCTTCAACATTCATCATATGCATATCTGCTTTTGTATACATACATTTCTGCTAAACTGCCTCAAGTTCTTTTTTTGTGTGGTAATTTCATTAAACATACTAAATTATTTTCTTGCCTTTGTCTTCATGATCTCTCTCTTTTAAGTACAGTACCAAAGACTATTCTTGTTTTCCTCTAGACTGCCTGCCACAATTTTGTGGCAGAACAATGGAACTGGTTATGAAACTCAACTGCCTGAAACGAGCATGTATTAGAGATGCATAACAAATACTGAAAAAAAAAAAAAAAAAATTACATCAATTTCTGGAGAATGAAAAACATTTCTTAAGAAATAATTTTTGAAGAGGCTTTTGCAGCTCCAAGAGAGACAGTGTGTATTTCAGTGTAGGTGGTCTTTCACCGGTAAAGCCAGTGAGGTTGA
Source organism: Actenoides hombroni (assembly GCA_024336885.1). NCBI lineage: Eukaryota > Metazoa > Chordata > Aves > Coraciiformes > Alcedinidae > Actenoides > Actenoides hombroni. The sequence goes on from WUAM01000179.1 coordinate 33,120,764, forward strand.
CATGTGTAGAGGACGCTTGGGAGTCCAGTGAACCCTTCACTTGGGCCCATCCATTCTTACCTCGAGCACTGGAAGGGGCAGAGTTAATCATCTGGGACGGTGCCGAGTGAGTAGAGCTCAGGCTTGAGGTGGAAGGGCTAGCCTGGGACAATGATAAAACAGAGACATTGGTGACTGAGCCCTGGTACATGGAGTTAGGGTAAACAAGCTGCAGGAGGCAGAGAAATCATCAGGAGAGAACTGAGCAGATCGGTGCATTAGATATTTACCTGCCTCAGATCACCCCGTGCAGCCTCTGGCTAGGAAATAGCTTCAGTGCAGGCCACTGTTCATCTGTACTCAGGACTGTGGGACTCACTTCACCCTCCCACAACCACGAGCAATAGTAACTGCGTATGTTGAACAGGTCAGATAAATAACATGCCAACTAACATCTCACTTTCTGAAAGCAACAGCATGATCTTGGACCACAGTATCAACTTTCACTGTGTAAATACAGCAGCTTTTTTCCCCCAAGTAACCCTGGCTGAATTACTCTGTCTTCTTTCTTGAACAGTGCCAGATTCTACCTATCCAGTTCTTTTGAGAAAAATATCACAGGGCAGATCCAAGCGTGCGCACAGGTTAAGTGCACTCCTCCCCAGCGTAACCCTCCAGAGCACATTCAGTGCTGTTTGTAGCAACTGCTGCTGGCTGTGTGGAGCAGTACCTGCATGTGGTACATATCCTCAGCAGTCTCCCCCACAGAACTGTCTGTTAGGATAACCAGGTTTCCTGTTTCACTGGAGGTGTGGGACGACAGAGAGGATGATGAGTGTCGGACTGAACCAAGCATGTTCAGTGGGCTGGAATAAAAACCAGAGACAGAACAAGGGCATAATTATTTTTTGAAACTGTGTTTTAATTTGTGAAGCCTGATTTTTTTTCCAAGCTAGTAAATACATACAATTATCTACTGCTTTAGGTCACCTCTAGATGTCAAGACACTTTTGAAAAATCAGGACAAATAAGCTTACGCAGATTTGTCAGGGTATGTGAAAGAAGTGACAATAAGGTTACATGTAAGACAACCATGGATGTAGGATGTAGAATTTCAGAACCCAAAGCCAGGTTAACATCACATCATCACCCTGGGTGCGTATTTGTTTTGTCTCTAATAGAACATTTTGAAACCACTCCAAGTTTTAAGACTGAAGCACAATGAGTGAGAGCAGCTTAAAAAAACAGTTGAAAGGAAGGCAAGCACAAGACAGGTTAAAATACAGTTTTCTGTATTGCATCTGTTGGGCCTCAGCATTACAGCTGAAGTCAACTTTGTAGCTGAGAGCAAATTAAATGTGGCCCAGCTGGTGTGCAGGCCCTGATCTCACCCATGAAATTAGTTTTCTTTGTCACTCTGAATCACATACACAAATACATATTTTCTACGCTACAGAATCTCCCTAGATTGCCCTAAGAATTAAAAAAGGCTTTACAAAGTGAGGAAGTTTTATCACCCAAACACCAGTTGTCAGCTTCCAAGCCACTGAAGTAGCATAAGAGCTACTCAATTTTAATAGTAAAAAGAATGTTAGCATTGTGCATTCATGTACTCAAGACCCAGTTTCCACAGCTTTCATGCCAGGCTTTAAGAACAGCTGAGCTATACAGACCCACCAAAGGAAACAAACACAGAAGAACAGTTAAAATTTCTAACTGCAGTGACATTCCTGTCACTGTTTTTCATACTGGCATGGACATGTATATTTTCAAATAAGCTATTCTGGCTGGATACAGAAACACTGATTTGCCCTGAAAATCCCAATTTTTATCCTCATCTCAGTTTTTATAGATGGATATTGAGTTTGCATAAACATCCATATATTCAGACATTTCTCTGAAGAGCTGAGACATTTTTTTGCATTCTGATCAAAACACCTTGGCAGCCTTTCTTATATTTGGGTTTTGATTTGATCATAATTATTAAAAAAATGATGTGACCATTTTTTAATCCTTAAAATGGACATATATTGATTTGGGTTCTAAAACAAGCAGTAAAAGTTTCTTTTTATGGTAATTAAGACCCATTGATTTACTGTTTGAATCACAGGAATAGGAGAAATGAAACCTCCAAAGTCAGGCTGAATCTGGAGATCTGAGTAGCACTGTGTTTCTGCCTCTACAGAAGCGATGTAAAGCAGTGGAGTGACACTTGGAGGTGTTCAGCATTTGCTGCCAGGTGGATTTCTCAGCCTTTGGATTCCAGTCCTCAAACTTTAATCATTAGCATTGAATGAAGACAAAAGGCACTTTTGCCAAAACTCATCCTGCTCCTCTTGCAGTACTTCTTAGGTCCTTGAATTTTAATGCAGTAGTGTGCAGATGTTGTAGATATTTCAGTAGGAAAAAAAACAGGGTACCTGTGTCGATGCATCAGCTTTATGCTCTCTGGGCTCATAGGACCATGTGAAACCAGAACATTGCTGCGTGGTGTACTGTTGCCAGAACAGGCTGGACTCAGCTTATCCAAACCAGGTAACTCCTGCAAAGGAAGTGAACTTTTGATGAATTGGTCATGGAAAATTACAAGTTTTCTTCTCAGGAAAATCCTGATCTGTTTCCCTGCTCTCTACAGTCACCCTTGGTTATCCTGGGCATCAACAGGATAAAAAACTTCAGTGCTTTGCAGCCCCATTTTCTCTTTACTTCCAATGATACTTTCTAGCCAGTGTTTCAGGAAGGCAGCTCTGTTGACTGTACAGGAACTGCAGACCCACAATAGTGCATGTCCTGGATCCCCAGGGTTGGATGCCTGCTGTAACCAACAGGAATTTCTGTTGCTGTCTGTATAAAGCCACTTCTGGATGGCCTAAACCATGGCATGCTACTCCAAATTACGGCAGCTTTTTTGAAGAGATCAACATCTAACACTTTCTGTTAATCTTTCTCCCTCTGTTTTAAATCATTTTTCAGCTATGTAAGATAGTAACTGAAAACTAAGTTAACATACTTACTAGGACTTCCTTACACAAAAATCAAGAATTCTTTTGATAATATGGAAATCCAGTAGGTTCAATCAATGCTGTATCAGCACAGTTCCTTTATGAACCTTACTGCAACTGACAGGAGCTAAATCATAACTTTGAATAGTTCAAAATAGGAGATATGACTGTCAGCTTACATGGTACAGACTGGATCGCATCATTTGGAACTGGTCTATCAGTTTCTTATGCAGGGGACGCATTTCTGGGTGTACATATTTCTCATGGACTGCCAGACCCACTCCTAAGACATGCACCTGTTAAAAAGAAAACATCACAAACCCAAAGAAATTGTGTCTGAGAGGCCAAATTGAGGCCTGTCCTGCAGTTGTGTCAGTGTGCAAGAAGTACGGTAAAAAATGCCACTGCTCATTTACAAGACTGATGTTAATTAAGCAAGGCTAGGAGACCTGGCAAGTTCATATTACTGCAACAAGCACTTTAAGTGTGAGACAAGTACATTTATGTCATGTTGGATTACTTTTGTTAAGAGGTAATGATAAAAAATTATCTGATTCTCTCTACAGAACGAACAGCATTATGTCCTCCCACAGATAACGTGTTGTGACAAATTCCTTCCACCCAGTGTCAGAGAAGGGGTAAAAGTTGCCAACCGAGATTTCTAAAAGGAGTTTCTGCTAACAGAGCTGGACAGTGGCGTATAATATTAGTGACTGAATGGCTTTATAGAATCTCTCCGATGACAGAAAATAGTAACGGTAGCAGGCTTAAGATGTATATAATTCCCTACATGATCCAAAGTCTGTACAAGCAATAACTAATCATCAAACATCCTCTTGAGGATTGAAGGGAGATAAGCATTATCTTTGTTTTACAGATGGGAAATCTGAAATGGAGTTAAGTGATTTGTTGAGGAAACAGGCCTAGTAGATCTATTCAGACTTGTCCTGGTTTGAGTGAGAACAGAACTAATTCTGTTCAGTGATTTTACTTTTCAGCTCAGTTCTTCTAACTGCAGTGTCT